>NC_047566.1:15159285-15624297 GCF_902806645.1 Magallana gigas
TATTAATTAGGTTCTTCTAAAGGATATCAGTGTAACCTAAATTGATTACGACCATGAGCCCTCTTAAATTGTCCTTATCCATAATCATAAATGATAAAACATGTATAAACTCATTTCATTTTTGGGAGTTGATTTTAATCAACTCTCCTATGCACTTACTCGGGCAAACCGAAAGTGTGAAACAGTGTTTGGACCTAAGCACAAATCGATACCGCTGACAACACTTAGTTCTTTGAAAAAAATCGATAAATTCGATGCAATGTATTCTGTAGCATGTTTTTCAAGAAAACTTATCTATTACAACTATGAAAATAGTAAGATTTTAAATGGTACAAAACAGTTTAGATATTTTTCAAAGTCGTATGTATTCCTACGCTAGAGTTTCAATGTAGTCTCGTTCAACCAGACGCTCGGCTGGAGTTCAATCTTGCCTGGATCCATACAATTTCTCAGAAATATTTCGATTACTGATACCACTTGCCATGCAAAATCATATATCGTTGATTTTAAATAAATGATAATAGATAGAATCAACTCCCCTCAGTACTTCAGTACTACATGTAAGATTAATTATAATGACTTACATTCACAGGTTTCGTTGATCAGATTCCAATAGAAACCTACACAGCACCCTTTGTAGTTTCTACTAATGCAAATACATATGGTAAATTTACTATCTATAAATCATTAAATGAAATACCATGGAAACAAACATTTCATTGATAAAATTGTATTTTTTTTTAAAGAAAAGTAATATGAATACTGGCAATAATGACTTTTCTAAGAATGTATTTGACTTATTTATAGTTTTTCTTCTTCATAGGTATCGAGGTCAACGCCCCTTCTTCACAACGAGTTAAAACATCTCGTTTAAGCAAATTGCTTGTATGTTGGCATTCTCGTGGTTACAATGTACTATTTAAACGGCAATTTGTTTATTGCAGTCGAAAATCCCAAGGATTTTTAATTACAAAACTGTTCAAGCAATTAAAATACAAGATTAAACACTCTATTGCTTATTTTGTACGTGTCCATGTCATTGATAATAAATATTTACAAACTATATCCCAAAAACAATCTCATAATTAATGTGTGTTATCCTTCAATCCTCTTTATGCTTTATACAACATACAACCAGATATTACTTACCCTTCACACTCTTGGCTTGTGTGGGAATGTCCTGATAAACTAATAACCAAGAAAAATGATAGCATACATAAATACACTGCTTTGCAAAACATCGCCTGATCTATCGAACTGAAATGTTATTTAAATGAATATTTGTTTTATAATTTAAGTATTCTTGATTAATTATGCATTTGGATTTGTTGGACAATAACTTCTCTTTTCCTGTATAGAAAATCAGGAAACGTATGATGAAATAGCTTCGAGGTGATATGCAATAGAAAAGAGAAAAAATCGCTACTTTAAAAATAGCAAATATTGGTTTCTGAGACCCCTTGGGTCAAGGGGCAAAAAATATATTTTGAATTTACACCATGTTAAATACTTGTAATACAATTTTACAAATAACAATATATATTCGGGGATTTCGGGGATATCGTTATGGAATTTATCAATAATCTCGAGATATATATATATATATATATATATATATATATATATATAATATATATATATATATATATATATATATATATATATATATATTATATATATATATATATATATATATATCGGAACAATGTTAAGCGTAAGAGGCGGACAATTGTTTATGCCATATCGGAAATAATTTTAACAAATGAATAGTTGCCGGAAGAATTTATTGACTTTTTTTAAAGAATATATGATTAATAAATTATGGACTGGGGATTACAATGAAAATCCTAAAAGTATTATTAGCACATGAATTATATTTTTGTGAAAGCACAGGACAAAATCTTCAAGATAGAATACATTTCAATTTCTACACCTCAAACAAATCCGTCTTTACAGAAAATACAATATGCAAATGTTAAATCTGATATGAAAAAAAGTATGAATTGATCAAAAGGGAGTACTCTTTTCAACTGCATTGATATGTCGAAATAAATGAATGTACAAGTAACACTACAATCATTCTTAAAGGCTGCGGATATATTTACAAAAGGTAGAAAAACAGTCACATTTTTTAAAAAGTGTGCAATCATTTTATCTTTGAGAAATGGAATTTTACTATCGCCTCGTCGCCGATGTTTCTATTGCGTTTGTAGGCACTTTTATAAATATCCTAGCCATTGTCTCAATAGTCAACGGCAAACTACTCAATAACAAGACGTTTACCTCTGTTTTGGTCTTATTTATCAGCAATTTGTTGATGTACTCTATCTGTGGACCTCTTAGCATTGCATCGTACATTTTGTCATGTGATAGAACTGATGTATTGTGTCCCTATTCTGGATTTGTGATCTTCAGTATTTCGGGGATATCGTTATGGAATTTATCAATAATCTCGATAAATCGGTACGTATTGATTTGTCATTCGAGTTATTACGACACCGTCTTCACTAAAACGAACACTAAAATAATTTTGTTGATCACTTGGCTATTCCCACCGATTGTTTATCTGTTTCCTCTCACTGCCACTTGGGGAAGTTTTATGTATGATGAAAAGAAATGTCTTTGAACACCTCTCATCACTAATGTTGCATTTCGAACCTACAGTCTTGTTTCCACAACGCTGATTCCTTTTTTACCCATTTCATTTTGTTACTAGGCCATTCTTAACAAAGTCAGAACAAGTTATAAGCGCATAACTAGTCTGCAAATAGAAAATTCGGATCGAATGAAAAACCACAGACAACTGATTAAGACTGTTCTTGTGATGATATCAATTTTTGTATTGATAAATACGCCATTCACCATTACCGTTCTTTTGGACCCCGACCAAGAGAAAATAAGCCCATGGATACATTCTGTTTCACTCTACCTATCCGGCATTTCATACATGACCAATACTGTGATATACTCCATATTGAACAAACAGATTAGGACCTCCATCGCTAGTATCTTTAAACGGATCATGGGAAAATAAAAACATAAACACCCAACGATATTACACGATGAACATTTTTTAATTCTAGGCTGAAAGTGAGCCTGGGTGACAATTCAGGATATACTTTCAATTCTTCATTCATTTAACTTCAGTAGATTTCAGAAAAATTATTCATATTTTGAATCCAACAAGTTCATCATTTCAGGAGAGCAAATGCAATTTAATGTCAATGTTAGAATACGGCGACTGTGAGTGAAAATTAATTGCTGTTGAAAAACAGGCACGTAGTAGCAATTTTTATTATTACAAAAATACAATACACGTCGAGGTGGGTGTACGTTTTGCAATTTCTAGAGCTCTGTCAAACACGGTCATACTTTATAAAATCTCATTTTTTAAAGACAAAGATGCTTTCAATATGTAAATAAGTTCAAATAATCATTGTTGTGTGTGATGTTACAATGTTAGAGATTTGGACATATACAAGTACAATATATTTCTATGTTGTATTTTACATTCCCACAGATGTATTAGAACACCTTTTGGTCTTCATTATACCAGGTAGTAGCAAAAATTAAGTTCAAATGAACTAAAACATTGCAAACCATTCAAAGCAATACTACTGACAATGTCTTTATTTCAATTTGCACTTTTTCAATAAAAAAAGACATATATTTACCAAATTACAATAGATATTGTCATCGAAAAACATGTCGTAATTACATCACGGATAGAAAAATCAATCATTACATATTTCTTAAACTAAAGGATGCCAACAAGTCCATCCTTAAAAACATTTTGGTTGGAATTGCCGCCTGGAGGGTTCTAGACCAAGGAGGGTAGGAGATTTTTTTTCAAACTTGAAGTTTAACAACCTAAGAATTAGTAAAAAATAAAAAAGGTTCTTTTTTCCAAATAAAACTTTATCATCAAGAGGTGTTTCATTGAGGCGAGAGGCAATCCGAAAAAAAAACCAACAATTTTATTTTGGCCCAAGATAGAGCTTTTTGCTCTTTTATATCTTGTCTACTGTCATAATCATGGCAAGCATCTTCTTACATGTTCTTTAAAAAAGTTTACGCTCAAAATTCAAAACAGTTTGCAAATTAAAAAACTCATTTCTTCGAATGAGTCATTCTTAAAACGTGTTACTCAAAACAGACAAATATATTATTTAAAATACAATAAAGTTACATCGAACATCTAGCTACCTATAGAACGTATGGATACAAGCTAATGATTGTAAAATCTTAATGGTAAATGTGAAACTTTGAGTGTTGTAGGTTATGAAAAAAAATGTTTTCCATTCTACGATTGAAACGTTTTACTTTTGAAATTGTTTGAAACATGTTTTTGTCTGAAATCATTGAATGCCTATTTTAAATTAAAAAGAAGAGGAAATGAAATGCTTAAAAATATACATGTGTATGTTCATTGTTTGTAAAATAATATTGAAAACAAGTCTCTGCCTTAATCGTGTATAGAACAAATAGATTTTTCCATCAAATGGTAACTGTTCAGAAAATGGAGAAATAGACCTCATGTGCAAATGCACATTGTTAAGCACTGGCCATAATGCATAAAACCAATAAATAATGACGGAACAATCCTTTGAGTTGACTTTGTCTTCGCCAGAATTAACACAGAAGCAAAGAAATTGCTCATTTGAGTAGCGTCGTTTAACCATTCGATCTAGAGATGAACCTATTATTATGAGCATTGTGGTCTCTGGAAAAAATCGAAAAAAATATTATATTTTTTTCCCAAAAGACAAAAAAATCACCAATGGCTAGAATAAACAGTTCTTGTTTCGAAACTTCATTATAAATGTATCTTATTAGAACAATAAAGTGTCAAATTAAAAATCGATCTACCAGTACGATGAGCGGTTTTTTTAATTAATGTTTTTAAAATTATTTCTTTAACATATGTATATAAATCTTTCCTTCTTTAATGTAAGTACATGTGTACTAACATCTATTTTAATACAATTTTTTTATTTATATTTCAAAACGACCTTGACACTTACTGTATGACCTCGACCTGGTCAATGGCCCACTGGTCGTATCCTGTTTTCCGGTGGACAGGCTGCCACCACCGGAACTGAACGCCGTCCTTCTTAGCGTCGTCTGGCAGATCATATGCAGCTCTCTTTGGCAGAAGATATTCCTCAGCATCATGGCGAGACAGCAGCTTCCATTCCGCACCCTTGATATATGATAATAATTCAATTTAGATCTTCTTAAGAGACAACTTCCTACATGTTGATACAAATAGCAACTCTGATTTTCAAGCAGTTCTTGTGGAGATCAAAATAACGTGTAGATCATATAACAGGTATATACTTACTTTATTGATCGTATACTGAAGTAAAACACCGCTATAGGAACCATTACTTGATAGGATGTTACAGGTAGATGTTTGGTCATGACAACCGATTTGTAGCACAAACATAAGTTTTCTGCAAAATGAAATGTATGATAAGTTTAAAAAAACATATCCAAATAATTTTAATGAAATCATTCCCAATTCTATGATGTCTTGAAGTTAATTCATTTAGTTAATAACAGTCTTAATTGGGATTGAACAAGAAGTATAATTTATTATAGTATTTTTACTTGGCGTTTCGCAGATCCATCTCTACTGTTCGTGCCTCGCGATGGCCACAACCATTAAAGTACAAAGTCTTGCCATGGGCAAATGGACGCAGAGCTCCGCAACCAAACCCTATCCCACCTCCTGATACTGACTCCCAATAAAATGAGAAAATCCCGCCCTCAAACGAATCGTACATTGTTCTTATCAAACTTCCAGGCTGAGGTAGACACTTTTTGCCTACAAATACAGTAAAAAAATAAGGTTTTCATTGTAGTGATTATTGCATATAAGAATATTATTCGTAATACAGCACAAACTAGTATTAATCGTATGTTCTCCAAAATTGTAAGTAATGATAATGAATTTGTTTCATTGCATATGTCAAAATGCATTGTAAAAATTTTGAAAGTCTTGATAACTACCATAGTATCCACGTTCACAGAAACATTTTCCATTCAAACAAGTTCCTCGCGAGTGGCACAATTCGGGGCAGGATTCTCCGACATAGATGTCGTCTAGCGCCCACGATATACCAACGCTCGACTGTGTATCTTGTATCCATCGAAACCGAGTTGTGCTAAAATAGATCAACGAAAGATTCAAACATAAACGTAGCCCCTTTCTTAAAGAATATTAAGGTGGTAAATTCTTGTATCCTTTATTAAACTAACCAACAAATTTCAAATTTTACATTACTCAGGACTATCCATTATCTTCTCTGAAATACACAGAGACAATAATAATGGCAAACACACAGCAACTCTACCTAGAGAATGTCTTCTCTGTCAATGGTATTGTGACTAGTGTCCATGTGGGGTGGGTGTGGTGAGTGAAGATGGAGGGGGAGTGATAGTGACGTGGTTGACACTCTGACAGGTAGGCGTGGTCTGGAAGACACAGGGGACGAACAAGGTCCCAGCGGTCATTTCCCGGGTCTTTGTTGTATTCAAGATATACCGGGGCATAATCTGCGCAATTGTCTGCAACACCGCTACAGCCAACTGCAATCTGTAAGCGTAAGTGCTCTTATTGCATGTGTTTATTTTCTTATAAACAGTTATTAATACTGTCTTAAAATATTTCCATTTCAATTTTTTAAACAGCGATACTATTTTACTAGTACTCTGCTGTATATTTGCAAAACAGTATATTTTGAATTGTATTCATAAAAATACGTTTTGATTTATCCTCTTTATCTTACGTTCTGACAACGAAATTGAAAAGAATTGAAGTGATGCAAACAAAATGTTTATTTCTACCTTGCTCTATTATTAACATTGTTCTGAAAAATGTTGTTCATAAAAAATGTTCTTATTTGAATTGAATTGAAAACGTGTAATGTAACTGACCAAATGCTGATTGATACTTCACCTTAAACTGAAGCATAAATCCTTCTTGTACTATCAGTTGACCAGTGGTAAAACTCCTGTTTCCTTTGCCCTCTTCCCACACAATGGAGCTATCACCTTTTGTACAAACGTTGTCTTTTATTTCTCCATGGGGATTGAACTCCCATGGGGCATCACTCTGTATTGAATCATCAAAGGACACCTGCATGTGGCTTGGATTAATTTCATTTCCACCTATCAAACATATACGGTATTAACGTAAAGTAATGTTATCAAAATTTTATTGCTTTCGGTACTTTTTCAACCATTTTCGGGATAAAGGATATTCATTTGACGTGATGTATCGAAATATTACTAATCAAAAGCAATTATTGAAAAATTATATACCAGCATTTGTGAACACGTGCATCAACACATACTATGGAATCATTACAATTCACGGTGGCTCAATTTTTGTGGTATTCTTGGGTAGCCCTCTTCCACGAAATCAAAAAATTTAAAAGTGTAAGTTTTTATGTTGAAACTAAAAACCGACGCACCCAATAAATTACATTCCTACAAAAAAAACCCCAGAATCCACGAAAATTTGCCCAACAAAATTATATGATTCCACATATATACACTGACCTATCAGAACGTTGTCTATAGCCCATTGAGGACCTGTCTGGGCCCATTTTCTGTTCAAAGGTTGCCACCATCTTAGTCTGATGTTCTTTGTTCTAGCAGACTGAGGCAGCAAAATGTACTCTTGTCTCGGACGTTTGTACGTGGTGAAATCCATAACATGCAGATCTTCCCAGGTAATGCCTATAAAATATAAATTCTCAAAAAGTTATCAGAAACAATAACTAACATACGATATTACTTTATACACGTAAGAGCCTTTTAAAAGTTAACTATTTTGATACAATGAACATTCTTTCATTTTGAAATTGTGTTCATAAAATCAAAACAATATAGATAAAAACATTCATTTTTAAACATTAAGATCAAGTTTTTGAAATAAATGAAAAGTGATGTCTTGTTTACCACCGTTGTTGCTGTACTGGAGAATAACACTGTGTACTGGAGACTGAGGTGTGAAACAGGTCGGGTCAACATCTACACCGCCCAGAGATCCTATAAACTGTACAAATCTAAAAAAAAAAGATATTGTAAATAAAAAAAAACATGTAACCTGTATTTTCATAGATTTTTGCTGCTGTATGATTTTTATTTTAACAATCGTTATCTATCCCAGTTACCTGGCAAGTAGATAATGTACATCCCGTTACAAATCATGACACATTATTATTTTCATTTACACTGTTTTCAATTACGTTTTTATCGATTAATTCTTTATCTTCTTTTACCATATCTTGATGTCATTTCAAAAGCGATACAAAACAACACAATGTCATGTCATCGCAATGTATTTTTTTTTAATTATTGCCTACGCGGATAATGGTAAAAATCCGATAAATGAGTTTTCGGACCAATGTTAGAAGTATCTGTGAAAGACCAATTGCAGATTGGCTAGCTATAGCATTCTTACCGCGTATTTCTCAAGTCAAGATCGATGGTGACGAGCTGCCTGTAGTTGGATCCAGTGAACACTGCCGCAGATCCCTCTGCTAGATTCTCACAAGGTTTGCCAAGTTCACCACCTTCTACCAGCGACCATTTAGTTTTGTCAAATGAGCTGCTTTCGAAATTGTCTTTTAAGTACGTCTAAAATAAACAAGTTTATATGGGTTTAAAGTGACCTTTACGATAGTTATAGATTAATAAAGTTAGAATTCTAGAATGTGTGTCTTTTTATATCACTATCCTTGGTATAACAATGAAAGAAAAATATTAAACTAGTGCATATTGAGTGAAAAACTTTGTACAAGGACTGATTATCTGTGGTTTCATTCATATTCCTAATCGCATTAAAGTTCGTGGATTAAGTAAAAATCATTGCATCAAGGATACCTCAGTTATTGACAAGTGGTACATGTACATGTACCATCATTACAAAACAGTATTCATTTCGCTATTGCACTTTCATAAACATATTTTTTTTTATCAATTCAACAAAGGAATCTTTGAAATTGGTATTCGATGAATATTGATTAGTTATGTTTCATACCTTTCATCTACTTTAGGACCTGGTATAAATGATGCCATGCATTTCATATACAAAGAACGTTGAAGATAATCTACTTACAGGATTAGGGAATCGATCATACAGGCAATCAGGGCCTGAGTTCCCTCGATCACAGGTACAGACCGGATATCTACAGCTACCGTGGCCATTGCAGTGTTCGCTACAGGCCTTGCCCACATAGATTTCCCGTATCCCCCATTCATGGGAAGGTCCAGTATTGCTGTCCGCCTTCTGGGTCCATCTAAATCTCGTCGCGCTTAAAGAATAAAATTTGTTCTTAAATACATTATATATTATCAAAGCATAAGTATGCATGTTATACAAACTAGTATATTCCGATGTCTTTGAATGTATTTACGTATAAAAAGTAGGCAATTGATCAAAACGATTCATAAAAGTTTCTATCCCACCCACCGCCCTTTTTTTTTTGGGGGGGGGGGGGACTTCAATAGACTGACTTTGATACTGGTAATCCAGATAACGTATGAGAAAATCTCCTCCACATCCCCATTGGTTCACTATGGTATACACTTCCCATATGCAGTCCTCCATTACACTCGGGATCTTTTGGAAGACACTGAGGTGAAAGATGAGACCACGTGACCCCATTATCTGTGGAGTATTCCAAGTGTACTGGCGGGCTGGACTTGTTAAACGTCTGCCCACACCCAACGTTGAGTTCATATTCTAGAACAAAATCGTTCTCAATGCCAACTTCTCTGGTTTCTAAGACCGAGTTCTCTTTCGTTTGAGTTGTCCCGTGAGAAACATGGGCCTCGTTACAGTAGGTTGAATCCCCGGCCACATTATCATCCCTCATCAAGCTCTGATAATCAAGCGGTCCACTGAAATCTGACATGAATTCTGTTGGGTTGCTGTCTTCTCCACCGATACGAACGTTGTCTATGGACCAGTCACCCATGGGATGTCCGCCGTGTAGCGGCTGCCACCACCGAAGTCTAACGCCATTGCCTTTTGCTTTTTCTGGGAGTTTTAAACTCAGAAATCTGCAGAGACATAGAATATGTTAAAAATAAGAAACCAACCTTTCTCTTAAAATCAATTAAGGAGACTGGATGGTCAACAAGTTCAACTTTCAGTTTACCAAAAAGTTTAGATATGATTTATTAAGCTATTAACTATTGCATGTATTTAGAAAAGTAAAATTACATAATTTATACTTTTAAATTTGAATATTATCCTATATCTTTATACCGAGCTCTTCTTTTAAAGGAGATCACTACAGTCTATAGAAATGATCTTGGCCATTCAGCCCTCTTAATGCATACAAGTTTGTGGTTCGGTTGACCTACTTGGGTGTTCTGTACAGTGTGTAGTATAGTTCTGTTATAGGCATCCACGTTATACCGCCGTCTGTTGAATAATCAACGAGAACTCCCTGGTTCCTTGTCACAGGGCCAGCCGTGCAGCCAAATAGAAACACGAATTGAACGTAGACTGCGTGACGGAGATCAAGATCACGCGAGATCAAAATGCGACTACATCCCTGAAAATGGTAAAGTATTTTTTTAATGCAAGGGCGTTATAATTATCGATTTTTTATTTGGATTTTTGGGGGATTTTTTAATTTTTTAAAATTTATTTTTTTCTTTCACAGGATGGTGAGATTACAATATATTATATGAAGTATTTTTGCAAAACGGTTGACGAGTAACGTACCCCGGAAAAGTGCAAAGCATTACCAGCAGCCATTACTTTACATGGAGGCAAGGTTTGTGCTCCAACAACTTTCAGCCATTGCGACCCGTTTATATCCGGGTCGAACGAGTCATAGAGATATGTAGGTAAGGATGATACAGGCTCACTACAGTTAAGTCCCTCCCATCCGTCGTCACATCTGAAATCGGATGTATTACATTGTGTAAGATATACCAAACAAAAATATATCATTATATTCTAAACACAACAGTCAATCGTTGAAACAAAATTTTACACAATTTCATTTTGTCAATTGATTCTTGATATAAAGTTAAATTTTCTTAACTTGATTTTCGTCATTATTGTATGATCACATGTATATCTTAATGGTAATTTGATCAACTGATACATGATATTAAGAAAATCTTTTTTAATTAAAATATTCTTCATTATTTAATACAATTTTATTATTAATAATAAATGTCTAATGTAGCACGGTTTAAGGTACAATATGTTCATAGTTAATTTGATTAAAATAAACACAATTACGAAATAAAAATTTTTAATTTAAAAAAAAAAACCACCGTTATGAAAATCTTATCCGTAAGCAGTTACTGTCGATTCCTATTTAAACCCAGGAATCAATATCCGCGTAAAATTGCGAAAAGTACATCTCGCGGATTTTATAATCTCGCTTTTATATTTTGGAAAAATGCAATCTACATGAAACTATGAACAATTTGGCATTTGCAATTTTATGTTCTCGTGAATTGATGGAAAACGACTGAATCGCAGAACTACGTACTCCCGTAAAATAAGGAATCTAGAATAGATGCAAGGTGTACAAAATATAATATGAATAACGATTTCAGACGCTCTACTTACATACAACCGCCCTCCGTACATTTGCCATGACCATTACACTTCAGGGGACACCCTTTACCAATGTACAACCTAGACACCGCCCAGTTCTGTTTCTTCCCGTACCCTGTTGGCTGTATCCATCTAAACCGTATAGCTTTACCTCTGGAAGGAAAGAAAATACATCACAAATTTTTCAAGATTTTTCATATTTTCCTTACCAAAATACTGTACAATCAATAGTTTCGTTATGTTTCAATGCTCAATGAATATATGGCTACCACTTTCCCGAGAAATTTACATCCAATGCAAATTATCCTCCGCAGTCTTTAATTGTTGCAAAAGAAAAATCAAAAGATTGCACTTGCTAAAGAACCTTTGAAGAATATTGTCAATCCACGAAAAGTGGCCCCTGGGAATTTAGATGATATCACCGTATAATGTGTTTTAATTAATTGTACCTTGAGTAATAGGGGAGTGGTATTGTGACTCTGTGCCATCCAGTATGGACATCAGATACGAGAGTTGTTCCAGGATTAAATCGTCCACAGTCCACATCCGATGGCAGACAGGGTTTTTGAAGTAGTTCCCACGTGTTACCGAAATCTCGCGAGAACTCGATGCCAATATCTGATCAAAAAGTGATACAACTTAAGACAGCTTTTGTCATTCTATAACTGTAAATTCCTAGTTAACGTGCTGAAATACTTGAAAAAAAACTTACTGTAGCATTCACGGTTCGAAACACAACCCATTGCAACTTCAAACTGTAGAAAGGATTCTTCGTCTACGGTGACGTCACCAGACATTGCATACCGTATACCAGTATCACCTTCAAAAATAAAATATAACAGCTTAGATACAATAATTAACAGTAACACTTATTTATGTTGAACCTTTTACTATTTGCACATCAATGACATGTTACCATTGAAATGTATGGCCTTCTGTTGTGAATTGCAAACAGGTTCAATCGTGGCGCCTGGATACACTAGCCAGCTTGTTTCTTTAGGTAGATAAAAATCGTCTCCTAGTGGTGTGACACCGTTCATATCTCCACCAATAAAAACCTATTCAAGAGTGCATTAAGCTCAATCAAAAACCTTTTTATCCAAAACCAATGAGATGAGCCTATTTTATTATATCAGTTTCAAGCATAAATCCATTGCATGGTATTTTTTAAATAAAGAATGAGTTACCTGATCTATAGCCCACTCCTCTGGAAATGTTCCATTAAAAGACGGTTGCCACCACCTCACTCTTGTTGAGTTGGTTCTCGCCTCGGGATGAACGTGCAGGGCGTAATATTTTGGAACGTTACTGTATTTGTTGAAGTCAAACTGTTCTATCGAGTTCCAGTTGACACCTGCATTTGTACTGTACTGTAGATAGACCGGAAATGACGAGGTGTCGGGTGAGTGCCGCCCACAACCAAGGCGGATAAAGAACTGTATGATGCTGAATAACATTAAAATATATTTTTTAAAAAATTGAAAATCTTTAAAAAGAGTCAAGTAGCAGGTAGTGAATGTGAAATTAAAATCATGCTACAGATGAATGTAAAAGTTATTTGTTTTACTTCTAAATAGCGAGGACAACAGAAAAAAGATTAATGGTTTGTGTGAAAGCAACACACTATTTTAAGAAAAATTGTTAATTTCTATTTGCCCTACTTTATGGATCTTGCTCACCTAACAGTACTTAAATCTAAGTCTGTACTGACAAGCATCCTCTCCCCATTGTGTTTGAAATGAAGTGCATCCCCTGATATAAGCTTCCCGCACTCGTTCGATATTTCTCCGCCACTCTGCATCCACCACTTAGTCTCGTTAACGTCATTTTCTTCAAACATACACATTTGTATTATAATGCATTATTTTTCAAAAGATAGAGCACAATCTTAATAAAAATACAAACAGAACATTTTGTTGTTAAAAGGATCGTGATACGTTTTAATTCTTAATTAAATCCTTTATTCAGTATCACTTTTTTACGAATTTTATTGAGCATTCTAATCTGATGATTTATGAAATATAAATCAAAGTTATAGATTGCATTTGAAGATTCTTTTTTATTTTAATGTTAATTTTTTTTTCAACCTGAAAAAAAAATCAAAATTGGCAAAAAATACCACTTGCAGATAAAACTCAGCTTTTCAGTTTCTTCTCACCTGTAATCAATTGTCCACGTACTGGTGACTGACCATCAGCTGACCTCTCAAAATCGTCTGAAAGATGTGTCGGCAGCGGAATAGAAGTAACGCAGCTATCGCCATGGCGATTTTGATCACATGTGCACATCATAGTATTTGAGCATGCGCCATGACCTTGGCAGTAATCCATACAGGCCATTCCTATAAATACATTATCTATGGCCCACTCAGGGGCGTAATGGTCCTCTGCAATAAAACCTTGGTACCATCGAAACCGTAGAGATCTACAATCAGAAAAATCTGATAATACTGTATACAGGGAAATATTCGCCTCCGTTTTATTTTCGCCCAGTTCGCCATCCTTGGTGTCAGTTGGCGAACTTTAGGCTGGTAAAATTCCAAAATTTCTAAGTATATTTCGTTTACACACTACTGAGTCTGGGAGAATTTAAGGCGAAACGAAACTGCTTGCAAGTTTAGAAGGGCGAACATTACAAGAAGCGAAAATAGCCCTATATACTGTGATACAGTATCAAAATTTCAACTCGGCATGAACAAAATTTGGTTTTTGATATTACAAGTATATATGAATAAATAAACTTTTATTCAACGTGAAGCAATAGTCAAAAAACGTTATTTTTAAAACCATTACACATACCCACAGATGTAAACATTATCCAGAGGCACAATGACCCGTCTCCAGTACTTGGAGGTTCCCCCATAGTACACAGTGGTAGGGGTGTCGACATCAAAGCACCAAGCCGATGACGTCAAGGCGCAGTTAGACACCAGCGCGTGCCAAGTTTTCCCACCATTTGGAGAGTATTCAACCCTGACCGGATAATCCTCTGTGGGGTCAGACTCACAACCCACATTTATCTAACGAAACATACCCATTTATTAATATAAAAAGTAAAATCTTTTAAAAATTACTTGCAATGTCATGATAACGAATTGTATGATTATACGCATAATGAAAATTACTGCGAATGAATATAATAAGATTTTAATAATAAAAATGATGATTAATTACTCACATCAAACTGTAGTTCTGACATGGGCCCCACACTCAGGTCTTTTGTCTCCACATATCTCTCTCCCCGACTTCCGGTGTTCCCGAAAACTAGAGCGGAGTGTCCGGAGTTTGTGGTATCCTGTCTGACCAACGCGAGACATCAATAAGACGTTTAGCTTAATATACATATACAACACAACTTTGCAAAAATTTAGGGCAAAGTTAAATATAGTGAAGACCAATCAATAACAACAAATAACGATTTCTTAAATAAAAGAGTCTTCAATTATTGATTTTAAACACAAACACAACACATGTACATGCATCTAAAGACTACAACACAAAATATGATCAATATTTCAGATTTTAGTCCATTATGGTGTCCGAAAAAAGGACCAATTCAACATCGGAAATCGTACCGTCACACAACTTGCCAACTCGCTGTCACAATTTTTGTGTTAGCGCGATGACATGATGTCTAAACTTGCGTGCCATGCAAAGATGTGTTCGTGTAATTGTTTTTGTGTAATTCTAATGTTGCGTGCTTTGCAGAGTGATGTGGTGCAATGGTGTGTTGTTTGAAGTTGGGTTAGAGTAATGAAGTGCTATGCAAAGCAAGACTTAAAAGCAATGTTTCCAACGCGTTGTCAAGCTTATGCAAATGGTTCTATACGGATACAATAGAAAACAAAACCATAATTCTTTATCTAATTTATCCAGGAACGACCCCTCACCTTATATTGTGTTCACAATAGTTCTTAACTTTTCCTTCATTGATGAAAAGCCAGGAGTCGGACAGCGTCTGAGAGTCGAAATCATCCGACATCATGCTCGGACTCGCTGGCATCTTGCCAATATAAAAGTTGTCAACAGACCACGTAGACTTCATATCACCTTATTAAAGTATAGTTAAATCTTCAATATAGCTTCGAAAAGAGATTAATATGCGTTTATAAATATGATATATAATAAAAGACCTTTTATTTGATAGCTTACAAGTCATATTAAATATATGGTTTACCATACATGCATACATATACAAAGGTTGGTTATTTTCAACCCATCGAAAGTGGGTTGGTTTTTTAAAGTTTACTTCGATCTATATTGTTTAACTACATCATCGTCAACAAGGGTAAACGAGGAAATCACACTTTTGTAAAGGTATAATCTTTAGTGTATACAGTTAGATACTGTCTTACATGTAACAAAGGGATAAATAAAAGTAACACACCTTGATTCTCCGGTTGCCAAAATCGAAATCTGACAGCTGCAGATTTTGCGCTGTCGGGTAAGTCTAGACTGAAAAATCTGTATACAAAAATCGCAGAGTGTGTTCAATGTACATATATGTACATGTATATGGGCAAAATCATCGGAGTTCATTAACAAACTTTCTAGGTAACATGATTATACATATATAATCAGGGGAAATATTTATTAAATACATGTTTGCAAAGTAATAAAAAAAAACGAATACACTGATCCAGTGTTATGTATGATTATGTTTACAATATTTTTTATCCACTTTAGTATGCGTTTCGTTTTATCCTAAAGAAAAAATATTTATTTTTTTCGTATATTTTCGTATATATACAAAAGCTGAAGAAAAAACCCTCAGAATCAGTGACATGTTCTTTTCATTAAACGATACAAACCTAACTTTGGAGGTGTCTGAGTAATGGATCTCTTTGATGAGGTTCCAGATGATACCACCGTTCGTAGAATATTGAAACAACACACTCTGGGCCCTCGGCCAGTCTGTGTCTTTATCGTTACATCCATACTTGAAGTAGAACTCCACGCCTGTCAACATCTGAGTGTCAATATCGTCACTCACAACCATTCGGAGATGGTTCTACACAGAAATGAAATTCATTACACCTTCTAGTATACACACAAAACCAACTGATTTACTTTCAGCTATGAACATGGCATTAAAACAAATATATTATATGTGTGTTTATAGAAATTTCAAACTGTTTTCTTTACAAGTGAAAGTTCCCTATACAGCAGAGTCAATATAATTCGGGGTAACATTACATCCGTGAATACATTTGGGACCCTCTCTGTTAATGTCAAAGGAATTCAGATAAATCTATAAAGTTTCATCTCATGATCAAAATCCAGTATTTACCAGTTCTTTTAAGATTCTACAATATTGTAATTCAAAACTTAAATTAAAAAATAAAACCCCATTATTTTGCAAAATCTGAAATTACCTTATGGAAGAGCAGAGAGTTGCCGCTGACGACAATACCACACATATCGGACGGTTCACCGCCATATATCTCCTTCCAGTTCCTCTTGTTTAACACTTCTCCATTGAAATCATCCCGGAGCATCATGGGAAGAGGTTGTATGGGGTCACAGTGTGGTCCGCCAAAACCCTGGTCACAGCTTAAAAAAAAAGATTACGTCTGACACAAAAGATGTATGTTAACTAGGGTAGAAACAAAACTAATTTGAAATAAAGATATTCATAGAATTAACATATTTAACCAATATCTTACATGCAAGCACCTTCCCGACAGTAACCATGACCAGAACACAACCAGGGACAACCGCTGCCAAGGTAAACATTGTCCAGCGCCCACACATTGCCTCGGGGCGTCTTATTCTGCTGTTTCCATCTTAAGCGCGTGGCTGGAGATCTGTAAAATGGGTAAATGTAGCTTTGTAACACATTCAATGTACCATACACATTCATTTAAAGTTGTTTTTTTTGTAACTTTCATTATTTCATTATCATTACATCATTAAACTGGCAAAAAAAACCCTGATAAATTTCAGCACATTTTGACGAAAGATTTTGAAACCTGATGTTGGGAGCCGATATTTGCCAATAAATATTTATTAGTCTTGCATCTTGATAGACTAAAGCATGAATTTTTTTATGAAAGCAAAACTAAAATCAACTAACACTGCGCCAGGAGGCATGTACAACGTCACGCGGGTCCAGTTTTTGTGCTGGTCCGACATGTATTCACTGCTGAGGTGGTACCCGCTACACTGGAAGTTTGGCGGGGCACACTGGTGGACAACCGGGTGCCAAGTTTGTCCCATGTCCACTGAGTATTCCAGCATGACCCCGTACAGGGCCCCATAGAGCGAGTCGCACGCCATGGCGATGTCGAACTGAAGGAAGGTGGATGGCGTGATGCGAAAGTCCATGGTTTCCGCGAATCTGAGGTCTGCAGGCAAAACAGAGCGACACAGTGGACCGAATGTATTGAACAATATATCTATCCATTTTTTAATAGTATTATGTCTTATATGTGAATTCATGTGTAATTTAGTATCAAAAGCATAGTCTATTAAAGTATAATATTTGATATGAATTATGAGGACAACATAGAAATATACATGATATAATGTGTGCTTGATATCATTGACGGTGGAGCTTTAATTTGTATATCAAAATAATAATGGCTTTTCAAATTTGCTGATTATAAAATACACTTGACAGGTATCAAAAATCTGCAACTCGAATTTCGATCACTCGAACCAAAGCGGAAGATATTTTACTCACCCTTGTCTCGGCTGAACTCCAGGGCGTTCCCTACAGAGTTACACGTGATCCTGGGTACCGCGCTCTCAGTCAGCAACCAGTGGTGGGGGTCAGGAACCATCAAGGCGAAATCGTCCTGGAAACTCTCCCTGTTCGTTTCATTGACCCCAATAATAACGCTGTCCAGCCCCCACTCAGCTCGATGCACCCCTGATAATAGTCAGATACAACAATTAATCAAAGTACTGATAGTACTGAAAAGCGCTAACCCAGCTTCTGTATGTATGTAACAGATATATGTATGTAACATTTCAGCTTTTGTATACGCACTATATTTCCTCATCACTGCAATGATGTATGTAAACCCCATACATTAAATTCACAATAGCCCGCACATTATATTAACAATAGCCCGTGCAGTTATGTGCACAAACTCCTGAAAATTGTTCCCTAACCAGTTTAAATGATGTAAACTTCTGCTCATAGGGGGCGGTTATTCCATGCACCGGAAGTAGAAGTCTAACGACAATAAAGCGCTGAGCTATGCTTAGCGCTTTAAAAATGATGTTGACTTGCTTGAGTACTCATGTAAAAACACCATTTGTCTGGAAGCTTAAAAGTCTGCGGCTTAAAAAACAACGGAAATGTCTAAATTAAAATATTTTTTTACATTTTTGTTTCAAAGAAGCCCCATTTACTACTACATTTAGTAATATATCAAAATTATATCACTAGACCAAACGCTTGAAAAGAAGCGAAATATATGAAAATCTAGTTTAAATTTCCATAATTGAAAGTAAAAAAGACACTAACCTCCGTATCCCAGGGGTTGCCACCACCTAAATATAGTCCTCTCAGTCTTGGCGTCCTGTGGTAGCTCCAGGGTGACACTCTCTGTGCTGAAGTTGTGGACACGTGGTTCTACTACCTTAAGCACGTGCCACGTGACCTCGTTGTCGGTGGAGTAATCCACAATAACGCCCTCGTTTCTGCCACGTGGAGTGATGCAGGATAGACCGTCACCGTTGCCCCCGATTTTCAGAACAAACTGAAGCATTCTACGAGAGGCAATAAACAAGGTTTTAGATTGCACACCCCTTACAATAGCTCTTTTACATGCCAAACCAAATAAAATATCGTTCAGATTAATCGATCAAAATTACAACTACGAAAACGCAAACATACTTAAATATGGGAATTACGGCAAAGATGAGAGTTGCAGATATACATGTAGAATATGAACTATTATCTCGGAGACAAAACGCACCTGAGATAAGTTGTGTTTAGGGGCACTGTCACCGCCTCCCTCGTTCCATCTCCACTGAAGTGTAACGAGTTCCCATAATCCACCACTCCACATCCCAGCCCGAGCTTTCCTCCCATGATTCTCCTCCAGACGTCCGAGGGCTCGTGGTGGTTGTCGAACCAGTCAGACATTCCGTAGGGGCTAGTAGCAAGGAAGCCGCAGTTTGGGTCTATAGAATAGAGTTCAACGTAAATTGCCATGAATTGTTTAAGGTGAAACAAAATATTCCGTTTGCAAATTAATGGTGCAGATTGTGCCAATAATCATCAGCATTTTAGAATTTTCAGTGAGTAAATTTACCGAACGTTCATTTAATTGTATGCATGCAGTATAATGATATACGGAATTTTCATGTGCAAAAGAACATAATTGTCTGAAGTTTATTTTTTTAATTGAAAATTTCACATTTTAATTTAGAAGTTATATGAAAATTAAACTTATACACTGTTGCTGTACTTATTCTTGAAACGCAGTCCCTACTAGTATTCTTCATACTGTACATAGTCTTGAAATACACACTATTCGATTCCTAGTGATTTTTATTCATTTGTACATATGATTCAATAAGATTTACATCGCCGTACCTTGAAACCCATCGTCACACACGCATCTACTACCATCACACACGCCGTTTCTATGACAATTTTCTTCACAAGGTGGACCAACGTACACGTCATCCAGGCCAAAGTTAAACGGGTACCCACCCTGCTGCCACCACCGCAACATAACCGGACTGGAGAAGAAAAAAAAATTCAACACTTCAGAAAACAAATTCTTAACTTCATGAAATTTTGAAAAAAATGAAAGTAGAAAATAAATCAATGAAATTTTAAGAAATTTCGCTCGACCCTCTTTATCTCCTCTATCTACAGCTAAGACAATTAGTAGTACATGTACGTAACAATCTTGTAAGAAGATCAATAAATCTTACATACGACGGACATAAAAGAAACACCAATAAAAATCTCTCAGCAGCGTAAACTAGGCTAGGTATCATTTCCATTTTCATGCTTTGCTTTTCAAAATATCTTTCATAAATAAATTATTGAAGACAAAATCCAACTTACTGCATAGCAAGCTTCTCTGTGACGGGGATGACTACAGTCTGCCATGATCCGTGAGGACCTGAGTAGTAAATAGTCCCCTCTGTGTAGCGGCCATCACACTCGTTCTCTTGGTAACAGGGGTCCTCAAGCAGGTGCCATGTTTGTCCGCCATCATGACTGTAGTCTAACATTACAGTGTGATCCCACCGGAACTGATTGCTGCACCCAACATTCACCTAAGAAAATAGCCGCAAAATGTCAATAACAAAATCTTTGAAGAATTCAAAATCATGGTATTAACGAGAGACACTGAAGGAATTCCTTATCGCCAAACTATAACAAAAAGATTTGCATCAATTTCACATCAAATGATTTGGGCGAGAAAAAGCATTTATGATTCATGATTTTAAAAATTTGAAATAAATTCACATATTTTAAATTTTTAAATAAATACACTTATTTAAATGACATCATCAGTTTCGAGTTGCCATATCGTAAAGCCAAAAAAATAGAACTGCCTATTTTTTCGACTTAAATTGTTCATTGTACATAATAGCGATATGAATATTTCTGACTGACCTTCAATACAAAATTTCAAACACTTACCCTAAACTGGATGACGTCATCGGTTTCGAGTGCGAGGTCTTTTGTGACGACATATTTGTCGTTCTGCTGATTGGCTAATATCAAAGCCCGGTCACGGTTCTGGCAATACTTTCCCAGAATTCCCTCGGTAATGGTAGACCAAACTCCGTTATCAATTGCATTTAACTGGGTCTGAAACAAGTATGAACTAATTTTGTAAGGTACGAATCGATCAGGCATGAAAGTATAGATTTAAATTAATTAAAAATACGTTTACATTAAAATTTTACATGATAGGTTCCGAAGTATTTTTTGAGTGAACAACTTCAATTTACATTGCAGATCATAATTATGTTTATGAATGACATATTCAATTTGCTTTGCTCTCTATTGGTACATCAATTCGCACCTGTTCATAGGTTATATACTATCGTCAAACAAATATTAACCTATTCATCGATCTCATGTTCTCATAATAAGTGAAAATAACTGACGTTGTCTGTATTTACGAATTAATATTAATAGCATGAAAACTAATTTTAGATTGCTTTGTCACCTAAAACATGCAGTGTGGATGAATTGATGCTGTACCTAAACAGAATATAAAGAATTCGTGCTTTGAAAGATTTCGTCAAATAATGTACTGAAATTTTAAAGTGACATCATAATCAATGATAAAAAATGTATCAATACATTGAAGTCGTCGTGTATTTGTCGGCGCCTTTCGTAGTGACCCACACGGATGTCGTCCAATGCCCACTGATCCGTCCCTCCGCCAGAATGTGAGGGTTGCCACCACCGGAAGCGCGTCATTGAAGATCGGGCATCTTCCGGTAACACAACATGAACAAATCTGTGAGATATACACATTTTTTACACGTCACAAGCAACAACTACAATGTAACAGTGAATGCTATTAAAAGGTTTGATATGGGGTAAACAAACTAATGTGTTATTTTCCATCAAAACTGTAAACGAAAGAAAATGTATTGATGATAGAAAATAACCTACATATTGTTTGAAGGAGATATCAAATGAGAATGGAAAGACGTTCAAATGATAGTATCCTAAACCTTGTTCTTGGGTAAAAACTCACAAAAAACATTTAAATACATGTATAAACATGGCATGCACTCTAGAAAATCTGAAATATTGCTAAAGAACAAAAAACTATTGATCAAATGAACGGAAATGTTGACTGCTTTCTAAAAATAATAAGCTATTTTTATCTGTTCCTACGAATACATGTATTATGAACTCACTCTGGTTTTCTGAACTTCTCTGGGATCATATCCCGGAGCAGTTTCCACGTGTTCCCCCCGTCCGTCGAGTACTGTAAGACCACGCCCTCGTCCGTGGTCTCTCCCCCGCTACAGTCCGGCAGTCCGCCACCGATCCTCAGGTAAAACTCGATGTAATCCTCGTTCTTTGTGTTCAAATCTTTGGTTTGCGCTTCCCTGGCACCATTCTACCAAGTTTCAATAAATTTACCAATCATTCCTGATGCATTTCTATACTACTAATGGTTCCTTTGTAAAATAATGTTTTTAATAATTAAAAAAAATCGATAAATAGCAGTCTTTTGCTCGAACAAAGCCAACTCAAAGTAATTGGATTAAACGTGTTTGGGGATTGTCGGTTATGTTTCTGTAATTTTTTTAATTTACTTTGTGCATGTCATCTTCACAACGTCAGGGGCCTTGACAAGTGCAATCAATACCCCTTGCGTTTTGAAAATGGTAGCGTGTATTAATATATATAATATGAACAACATTTTCAGATATGTATAATGTATATGGCAACTCCTCATCATCTGTCACGACCACCACCAGTTTTATCCAAAGTAATTACCTAACAAATTTGATTAAAGATTAAGAAAAGCTTAACATTTATTGTTAAGATCAGACGACACGTTCATAGAGCATCTTATTTGTATCTTCTTGTAATAAAGAGTTTGAGGAACGTGTCGTCTGACCTTTATAATTCGGAGAACTTACATCAGAGAAATACAAGGTTTCCCCGGACAGCAGTGTCCCACATCCTTTGTCGCCACCAGTGACCTCCCCTCCCCAGATGTCCACAAAGTCGGAGTCCGGCTCGTAACGGATCCCAAAGTCGGCCTGCATGGTCTCCTCGATCCGCCTCCGAGGCTGGCAGGAAGCACCGGTGAATCCCGTATCGCATCTGACACGAAAATACATTGATTTGTCGTGCGTATTTAAGGATCTTTCATTTTTTTTTCATATTTAAGTATAAACAAATTTATTGATATTTCTCTTAAATTAACATGTGCTATGTTATTGTCACATTATATTGACTTGTGTATTTCAATTATCTATTGTTATGTATTATGAAACCAAAAAAAGGAAAGTGTCAAAAAGTCCTAAAAATTGTCTCTAATAAACGAAGTTGTAGATTATTTTTGAAATTACTAAATACAATACTTCATAATTAATGGAGAATTTTCTTTTCTTCTTCAGTTCCTTATTTTCACAGTTAAAGATTAAAACCCTCAATACAATAAATGACATCAGACATAGATAATTACACACACAATTTCCAGCATTACCTACATATCCCCTCCTCACACCTGCCGTGCCCACTGCAGTGCTGGGGACAGTGCTGACCTACATACAGTCTGGAAACTGCCCACGTGTCTAGCGGACCCCAGTCCGACTGGCGTAGTCTCAAACTCACGATATGGCCCCTGTAATTACAAAGAAATACATCATGGTTGAGGCATATCTGACTTAATCAACTTTGATATTAAACTGTCAGCAAAACTAAATTTTGACAAATGAAAAAAAAAACAATTTAGTTCATGTTCATAGGACAATTGTATTGAAAATAAAAGGACGAACGTGTATTTTGTTCAACATTATTTAATTTGCTGAAATAATCTTTTTCCTTATTTACATTTTGTCATAGATCCGAGTCATAAACTTTTATCAGTATCTGCATTTTTTCCTACCCATTGATATATTTTTTTAAAAAATCATTTGACCAAGCCTGACATGCACCAAAATTTACGCTGCATTACTTTGAATTGTGATTCATACAAATTTAAAGCTTGTGATAAACAGAACATCCCATGATACAATATGTCAATTTATTTTCATTCAGTTCATTGTGTGGTTGCATATTTCTCCTCATCATAAGAATAGAAACACGCATAGCAAGTAAGATTTATAGGCCATCACCTATCATTTGATCCAATATTCATCTTATTTTCTTTTCACTACATATACTTCATATACTGTAAAATAATCTAATAAATGTGAAGATGAATCAAATGAACTGCACACTCTTTCTGTGAAATTTTAAAACAGGAAAACTTCAGCTCAGGATATATTTTTTCCCTGATAATTTTGTACAACACGTAGTTTCTAAATCTTTGAAACTATATGATATAAGCATTAAGAACTATATATGATAAGAGTTAGATTTGGCCCCCATAATTCGCCATTTTTTAAGTGTTTCGGGTACAATAAAATGTTTACTAATTTTTTAGAAGAGTTGATATAAAATATTTTTTTCATCTATATATTTTATTTTTTTGCACTCACTGGCAGTATATGACGTCAGAAGTGACGCCATTTCTATAATTTAATCAAAATCGGCCAAAAATTGACATTTTTCTTATATATTTACGAATGGGAAATATAGAGCGCATGCTTGAACAAGGAAAATTTTTTTGTCACTTATTAGTCTTGGCTAGATACATCTCTGATTAAAATATTATATTTGTTCAAGAATGCGCTCTATGTTTTCGGAAGGAAAAACTGCTTGAAATCAAGCTGTTTTACGCTAAAAAAGCAAAAATGGCGGGAAAAGGTTGTCTTTACGATGTCATATTTCTAAATTGTGGACACTTGAACCAAAATGAATATTATGTAAACACATCACATACATATCTGTATTAAGAAAACAAAGAATGATAGTAAAATGTTGATGTTCATTTTAGGGGGCCATTTTAGGCCCTTATCATATATAGTCCTTTCATAGCCTTTGTTTTAATTTTAAAATCAGTATCACATATATATGAAATAATATTGGTTAAAAAATCATTGAATGAAACTTTAAAAAGCTGATGGCGCAAAAAACTGTTAAATGAAAAGACATGTTGCGAGGGAGATCTGACGATTCTCATTAGTATCAGACTAGCATTTAACTAGTCAATAAGTCCAATAATTTGAGGGGAAAAACCCTTTAACTTTTGAGATACACGGATGATATGAAGTATAATTACTATCCATCCAAACTTTTTTTTTATCGACACTCCTAGATATATAATTCAATTCTCATTTATTTCTTTGTAATCAGCTAGGCTTAAGGCAGTTGCATTCGTACATGTAATTAGGAGCAATCGCGATTTCAATAAAAAAAACCATCTCATTGGAAAGTTTCTAACATTCAAAAGTAAGTAAAGTGAGAGGAAAAATACAAAATTTGGTATTTCCAAGGAAACCATTCAACTCAAAAGACTGGCAATGAAAATGGAAGATCTTAAAAATATGACTGAAATTTCTTTCAACTTCACTTCTCACAAGGCAATGATAATTTCACTTGCTACCGTGGGTGCAATCTTGAACAGTGTTGGTATAATTGCTGTGGTAAAAGGAGGACTTTACTCACAAAAATCGTTTGCATTTGTGTTGAATTTGTTTGTTAGCAATTTTTTGATGTCGTCCGTTGGTTTACCTGTTCACATATTACCGACATTCCTCGAAACCTCAAGCTACGATGATACCTGCTCCATTTTAGGATTTATTGTTTTCAGTTTGGGCGGGACATGTCTGTACAGTATGCTTCTGATTTCCTTGAATCACTACATACTAATTGTGCATTTCAGGAGATATGATGTAATATACAGTGTCAGAAACACAAGGATTATCTTAATCCTCTCCTGGATTATCCCACAACTACTAAACATCCCTCCTGCTACTGGATTATGGAGCAGATTCACATTTAACAGGGTAACATTAAATTGCACGCCGATGAAATCCGATGATAGTTACAAAACTTTTGTGGGTTTATTTACATTTTTGATAACGGTACCGGTCTTTTCGCTTTGTTACTTTGAAATCGCAAGGAAAGCTTTAGCAAGTAGATTTCGGGTTATCACTGAGGAACAGAGGAACACCTCTCAGCGTCAAATTGATCAAAGGCAACTGATGCGGTCAATATTGCTGATAATTACGCTTTTTTCAAGCATCAACATTCCGTATTTTGCATTATCCATTGTGGACCCCAAGAAAGAAAAGGTTCCGCTGCAAATCCACAGCTTTGCTCTTTATCTTGGAACATCTAACTTTTTTATCAATACACTAGTTTTTCTGACAACAAATCGTCAACTTAATACATCATTACGCAAAATGTTTGGAAAAGGTAAATAAATATGTAGAAAATGTTGTATGCTTTGGAAAAGTCTGTGAAATTCTTAAGTTGAATAAGCTCGGCTTTGTACAGATAAGTAAAGTAAGTATGTAGAAATCAAATTTTGTACGTTTGGTTAAAATCTGTGAATTTCTTAGTTTTTTGAGCTATGTTATTTGATATTATTATATATGTTTCATTATTTGGATGCTTTCATCAGTTGAAAATCACACCCTGTCGTTAGAAAAAAAAATCAACATCCTTTTTTCTTCATACCTTACAGCATCTTGTTTAATCATAATTTAAAATTTTAAACTGTGACTGATGATTTCTACTGTATGATATCAATAATGTGTACTGTATCAGGCATTTCTATGTAATTTGTGTAAAAATTGATAGATTCTGTTACAGTTGCAATAGATTTTTAAAAATAATAAAATATTGTACCAAAGTTTAAGTTGTTTTGTTAATTGAAATTATTCAATTTTGTTGTTTGGATGGTTGTGTTTCCTTGAAGTCTTCATCATTTGTTATCCATTACCGGTGTCTTATAAAACAGCAGATAACGAACATCCGTAGTGAACCTCTATTACCAAAGCAATTTATACAAATATATTAAAGTAAATAAAAATTGCCTCTATTAAAAGAATTTTAATAAGATCTATATTTTCTTGCAGGAACGTTTCGTATTTTCTGTTATCCTCTAAAAAAAAAAACCCAACTAGAACTGTCCTTATGGGACTAATACCCCCGCAAGGCTAATTTCAAATGGGACAAATAATTGAATTGGATAATCAAGGTTTGCAACATATATAAATAATATGTAAACGGTGTGACCGTTGGACCGAGCGCAGATTTAATACAGTACAGTTTGATATTTGTACAACAATTTATTTGAAATGCACACATTGGATCCGCCTACTTTTAGAATCATTAGCAAAAGTTAAACTAAACGTCGCGTGCTCAGTCTACATTATGACGTCATGTCTCGTACGTAAAACGTACAAGTTTTGTCTTCGGAAACAGCCGAAGAGAGTTCCGTGATTCCGACAAAATTTTATTTCTTCTTTCATTTAATTCATCACGACTACAGGTATTAAAAATTGAATACTTTATTCAGTGTCTATATAAAAGATCAGTTCCTTGATGTTTATGTTTTTATATTCCATCTGATAATTTGATAAGATATACGTAGAACTAGTCGTATTTCTTGATTGAAGCACTATTCAAACTTATCTGTTTTTTACTTTAATTTTTTAAAATTTAAATTACCTTCTATTGAAACATTAGAAAGTTTTTAATCGAGTTTAGGAGCAATAAACATCGATAAGTGTCAGTCAATCAATGATCAAACTAACTTTTTAAAAACAAAATGGCGGCCAATATGGCTGCGCCCAGGGCTGGAAGAAATTTTTTTAGCCCTTAGTACCCCTGATTCAACTGTCATTTTTCACTGATTTTCTTATATATACGTGTTACCATTAATCCTCGCTTCGCGAGGCGGGCTTCGCCCGCCTCTCGCTGCGCTCGGTATAAAAATACTAGAATTGTAAAAAAAAATTAGTTAACAAAGAAAAATTAATGTCAAAATTGTCATGAGAACTTCACTGTAAATACATATGTATAACAATAATACATTTACAGATTTATGTATCTGATGATATTTTTTTTAATTTAATTGTTTTATAGAAAAACCAACAAAATGACAATAACCCCTCCCTTTGCAGTAAATGGAAATACCGGTAGCCAAGCAATGCTCTTCTGTTGATAAAACTTTGAAAATCTTTCAAATTTTCCTTCTTTTCTCCTATGGTACAATGCAACTCCATATCAGAAAATTGATCTCATAGGACTAAGATTTTCTTTCATTGATGAGCTTGTTAGATTTATTGAACTTCAAAAACATTACCATAATAACCATACTATGTAAAAATATGTAAAAAAGAAAATTTAATATTACAAACAATTTCAAAATTGCCAAAACACTACAATCATATCAGTAGTTTTGAATTTAATTTAAATTAATGCCCCATAGGGTCACTATATCAATTACTTGACTGATAAATTTAAACATCTTCTAAAAATAGTTAAATTCTTTATTAATAATGATATTATTTATTTCCTTATAATAATAGAAACTTTTGGTTTACATGAAACAGTTTTAAAATAGCCACAAAACCATGATTATCAATTTTCCTTAAACACATGCTCCATCTAAATCATGGCTCAGATAATGGCCCCCTTGGGACAAATGAATTCAGCCACACTTGTCTTTGATGTTCTTATTAGCTCCTAAGAATTTATCATTAACAAACAAACATTTTGCATTGTAAGTTGATAGAATACTTATAAAAAATAAATTTAGTTAAGAAAGACAAAAAATCTCCATCTGGATGCATTTTTATAAATATATTTTAGAGTGTTTTAATACTAATATGTTTTACGGTGCTACCGTTCTGGCGAGCGCAGCAAGAATTACACACACCTTGCATCATTGTCAACATTATAGTTTTATTTAGGTATCAACGAACGTCATAGAATTTTTGAGAGAGTATGGCTCTACAATAAGTATGCCAAAGGTACTAATTTTAATGGCTATGATACATACAGCGCAACCCCCTACCCAGAGAGAGAGAGAGAGAGAGAGAGAGAGAGAGAGAGAGAGAGAGAGAGCCCGGTACCTGTTTGTAGGTGTGAAATTTCCCACTTTTAAATTTAATAGTCTGACTATGTTCAATATCTACATAATTTTTTTTACCTGTTTATTTTTTTCATTTTATTCCTTTTTATTTAGTTCAAAATGTCCTATTGTTTATTTCCTCCCTACTCATCTACTAACCTGCCTACTGTACATGCATGCACAATTAGCTTAAAAATGGATTGATATGAACAGTGCGACATTTAAGTCCGGACATGACAAGGTCCGGGCTTTTAGCTACCCTTTCCGTTGGACATAGCTTACTTTTGTTTATATATCTTGGTGGGACATTTTACTTTGATCCTATCATGTCAGCATAAATGTACACATTGCTCTAGTTTTCTTATAATTGTCTCTCAAATATCAAAATCCCATGGGATTTTGGTGGGATTTTTCATCCCATCTCAAATCCCACCAAAATCCCATGGGAGAAAAAAATCTTTGTGGGATATAAACTCCCGTGGGATTTTTTCTCCCATCTTTGGTGTTGATAGGATAATTAATCCTATAAAAGGCTTTTATAGGATTTAAAATCCTATGAATGACCATGTTGGGATATTTCATCCCAGAGGATAAAAAGTCCTCTAAATATATCATCTTGATTGATTGTATGTTGGGGTTAACTAAACACTTATGATTCAATTGTCTGATCATATAGTCTAGTAAAAGCAATATTCAAACAACCAATGTATTAATTTATTAGATAATGTCATTATATCCATCTAATGAATTACACATGCTAAATTATATGTACCATCAATAACATATTCTTCTTGAAATGACTTAATAGAGCTTATAACAATAAGATTTAACAAATTCTGAGAAAATAAATACCAAAAATTACCAATTCTATTGAATATTAATGAAAATATTTCTGTTTATGTAAACCTATAAACTCTTACTTTTCACTGCTGCAAGGAGACTCATTTTTGTTTTAATTTAAATTTTGATTGATTGATATGATTTGATTTGATACTGTACATCAGGTGAACCGGCATGACCCAAGGAACAAGAATATATATGATTTATGGGCGGAGATCTCAACTGTTTTCAAGATATTTGGGCACTTCCTGTTCAAAGGGGGGGGGGGGTCATGACCACCCTTGGGGCCCATGACCTATATACTATTTGATGCTCCTTGACACAAGGAACAAGAATATATTTGGTTTAGGGGTGGGGATCTTAACCATTTTCGAGATATTTGGACACTTCCTGTTCAATGGGGGTCAGGACAACCCTCAGGGCCCATAACCTACATACCATTTGATGCCCCTTAACACAAAGAACAAGAATATAAGTAGTTCGGGGTTGGGGATCTCATAGGAATTTAATGAGATACATGTATTTAAATTAGGGCACTTCCTGTTTCAGGGGTAGACGGAGCCACCCCCATATGGCCATAACCTATATACCACATGATGCCCCATTACACAAGGAACAAGAATTTATATGGTTTAGGGGTGAGGAGTCACGGTTTTTTAGATATTAAGTAATTTCCCAAACCTCGGGGTTGGGGAATATATATAGTCCCCAGAGATCATATCTATAATGTACCTTGTATTGACCATAATTAACACTCAATATATTTAGCATTTGAAAAATCCATGTCAATATCTTTAACGGTTTTCAAGTGATAACCATTTACAATATAGTGTATAATTTTTCCCTACCGATTCAGTGTTAGACCCCACCCCTATTTGACCCCAAAACTATGATTGCCCAACCCCAATTTAAAAACAATAAATTTAAAACAGGGTATGCAGGCCTATCATATTCTAGATCTAGAGTTGTGTACAACTCTGTTCATGCAGCCATCTCTAAGAAAAGCGATGGACAAGTTCAGAGGCAAGAAAGAAGAAAAAGAAGAAACCGCTTTCAAAAACAATGTCTCCAAACTTCTTTTGGGAGACTTAATTACAAAAGGTACAATGTAAACAATTATTTTTATATACATACAGAAGGAGAGTTTATTAATACTCCCTCTTCGGTTTATTATGTAACATGTGTAGTAAAATTTAATATATATTGGCCTACCCAGAAAGTTGGAATTTCCTATTCTGATGACAATTAATTTATAGGCTTAAGTTAATTACTGAGATAAGAAAAAATTAATACTTTTAAAACAGTTTTTATCAATTTAATCATTTAATTTATAAATCTGCAGTGAAGTTGCTCTCTGGTTTTATGAAGTAACATTATAAGAAACCTGACAAATTATAAACCCATTTTTTTTTAAAGAATATGTTTCTTTCAAATGTAGTACAAATGTAATTACATGTAAACAAATGTAGTTATGATAGTATCAACCTTAAAAACCCAAGTGTATGTATCCTGTGCAAAAGTGATATTTAAGATGTTTTTACATTAGTTAAAAAATCATCTCCCTTCTTTCATTACGTATACATGTATGATATGTAAACTTAAGGTACACTTTACCTTTCAAATAACATCTAGCTACTATAATTACGGTACTACTATTGAAACGAACAAGAATCAACATATTTTTACCCTTTTATTGTATATATATATGCGTCAAAAATGTAGAAATACATGTAAAAATTGAACATTTTTCATTAAATTCTTATATATATATCCATCTCCAGCATAAACCCTGGTGTGTTTTAATTTTATTTAAATTAAAGGTAGACATATCATACTTGCAGGTCCTACTGTTTATCAAAAGGAGACTAGAAACCAGAATAGATAAGATATTCACTAAATATGATTGTTAACTTCCATTTTCATGGGAAAAAAAAAACACATGTAGGATGGCATGTCTAGTTGTGAATAAAAATGCTACAAATCATCCAATTTACCAAAAAAGAGCAATTTCTTAGCATCATGCAGTGATGATTATTTCAAATATGTGTAAAAAATAACCCAAGAAAATTGCCACAAGTTTCATAATATTACTAGGTAAAATATTTCAAACTATAAATGCTTTTTCTAACAATCAAAATACCGGGAGTGTTATACAAGTAAGAATATTTCTAAGTGATTTGATGCTTTTATCATAGTAATATTATGTAGATGTATGTAGTACTGAATAAGGTTTCTTATTCAAGGAGGTTGAACAACAATTGATGTCTAAAAGATTAAGTTAATATGTTTTACTAAAGGAGAGCCCCATGAATCTGTGTTGAATAGAGGAGTGGGGAAATGGTAGGTTCACTTAAATGGCTATATTTTTCTTAAACCTCAATGGAATTGGCAATATGATGCATATTTTTTCTCAGAATTGCATAAGCTTTCTAATTTCATCTTTTCATTGAATTTTAGTGTAAATTAAAGAGAGCAAGTCAGACAGTTTTGGATAATAATGGGAGTAACTCCCTCCTAAATTATTATTTTTTTTTTTTAAATAAAATATGTTTATAAAGATATTAATTGTTCCTCTTGAGTTGGGAATTATAACTTATTTTTAAAAAAGTGTTCATCCCACGGGTACTTAATTAATACTAAGGAAGTTTTTGTCCCATGCTTTAATTTCCTTTATGAAAAAAGTCATTGCCCCATGCCTGTTAAATGAACTGGGTCCCATCATTATGATTAATTTAAGGTTCTCAAAAATTATAGCTCATACAGCCTCAAAATATTAGATTTGCTCATCTCACTAATATTGGAATCATTATCATATGATTGACATTTATTAGACAAGATTGTTTTAAAATATTTACTGAATGGCGGATCAGAGGCTTAGAACCCATTAATTTCTTAAATAACATTTATTTATCATGCAGTTGTATTATGTTGGTCTCAGTGGTACTTTTATGGATATTGTGAGGTTATACTGCAAACACTTAAATGTTTATTCAATAGTTATGTTACATATTACCGGTAAATGTTTCCTAATACTCTACTGAACAATGCTCAATGAGCTTAAATAAAGCTCTGAATACATACCAGGTACATGTATTTTTAACCAGTGAACCCTAATGTTCAACAACTCTCTCTCTCTCTCTCTCTCTCTCTCTCTCTCTCTCTCTCTCCTAATGAATGATTTCGGTTTGTTTCAAAGTTAATTATGAACATGATTATATATACCGGGTATGTTCTCTTTCTCTCTCTCTCTCTGAAAATTTTTGGCCATAGGTTTTAAAAGATTAATTCTGATTTTTAACTTGCAGTTACCTACATGTAGTACTTAATTATTTCTGATCGACTTCTTCTATTCATTGACAAGATGTTTTAGTAACTAAAAGCCTTGTATTTATGTTACTCATTATTTACTGAAGTTGTTGCCTTTCTGGGCAGTCATATGGTATATCATGTACATAAATTGTTGTTTGACAATACACATATTAAAATGTACATGTAGTAGTGTGACAAGGACTATTCATAAAAGCACAATGTCTATTCTAGATGATGTAGATATACTAGCTGGCAACCTATGAAAATATGCCCCCATGTACTTCATGTATATATTAACTCATTTTTATTAGCAAACAGTAGTTAGAACATGAACTAAGATGGCAAATGGATATCCACATTAAATACTCCTAAATTAAGAACATACAGACTATCAAAGGAAAATGTTTGCCTAGAAAATAACATCTCAATGAACATTCCTAAACATATTGTTAGGTAGATCAACAATGGCACAGTTTCGGTGTGGGGTATACTACCCCTGAAAATAGAGACTGCACAATTTCAGGGTGAACTTGTCTAGACTGAGTGCACATGATAACTCTGTAGATGAAATACATGTAGAGGACACATTCCAATTTCTTCTAAAATGAACTTATATTACAATCTCAGAAAAAAAACTATATCAAATTGTTATTTTTCGAAATAATCTCTCTAATTTCTCTAGTTTCTAAATTCAAACTCTCATTTGTAATTTTCCAAGACAAGCTGCAAATTTTATTCATTCTGCATTTTAATTAAGACAAATTAAGTTCTTGCCCATGCATAAAATCATAACTTAGTGTTAACAGTGACTTATCATAGGTCCAATGGGCAGGTGTTTGATTTATGTAATTGTATACTACTCAGTTGTAAAAGATACACATGTCACAATAATAAATGATTTACTTACTTACATTCAATTTCAATTCAATTTCTTTATTGCAAAGACATACGTCTTATAGCACTTACATGTATAAATGTGAACAATACATGAATAAATAATAATAATAATGGACGGTCAGTCCTTACAAATCTATAGAATAATTTGTATTTGGAGAATGAAATAACACATATATTATATATATATTGATAGTAATAACAATTGAAATCAGCAAATGACACTTTATATAGTCAAACCATTCTGAGTGTGAGGGCTTTGTAAATGAATTTTCCTAAATTACACAATTCTTTAATATTGTTAACACTTAATAACTGTATTAATTTGTACATGGATGGTTTACACCAGTAATACTTTTTTATGAGCTTTGATCGTAATGCTAAGTACATTGGACATACAAGTATAAAATGATATTCGTCTTCAATGTCTGTTATACAAGTTTTACAAAATCTTTTGTCTCTTGGTATCTTTTTATGTCGACCTGTTTCAATAAGCAAATTATGTGAGGACAACCTCATTTTGGAAATACATTTTTTATACAACCTTGGTATTGATTTTTCTAAATAGTATTGTAAGCAAAAATTATCAACTAAGTGCTTGTAAATAAAACATTTTGTTTCTATTTGCATCTTGCCATGCAGCGTTTGAATAAAGTTGTCTTTAAGTCTTTTCTGAATAATTGGTAAACAAATACGACTGTTTAAATTATTTTGACCATTCCACATGTAGCCAAGTCCCAGATTATATAATTGGTCCTTAATAAATTTTGCCCAGCTTTGATAATTTTGCTTTTCGTTTTCACAAATACAATATGACCAGCCATAAGCAGCTCTTAATATACAATTTTCTGTCTGTAATAATTTAAACCAGAACTTAAACATTCGATATATACGAATAAGATATAAGGGTAGACGCCCAGTCTCGAAATATAACATAGTTGTATTAGTATTTTTCCGGACACCAAGCACAAAGCGTAAAAACTCAAGGTGGACCTTTTCAATATCTTGTCCCTTGTGGGAACCCCAAACTTCACATCCATAATTTAAAATGCTACACACATAGGTATCAAAAACAGAAAACAAAGTACAATGGTTTAAATAAAGCTGATTAATTGTTGATTTGAGAGCAAATATGGCTTTGCGACCTTGTGCCGCTAATTGTTTTTGAGTGGTAAAAAATTTACCGTTATAATTGAACATAACACCTAGATAAACAAAATGGTCCACAATTTCTAAATTTTCACCATTATAAAGCCATTTCTCGTTGGTGCGGTAATTCCCACCATTTCTAAAATAACCACTTTAGTTTTAGATACATTTACATCAAGGTTCCATTCATTTGTATAGAACTGTAAAATATTCAACATGCTCTGTAGCTCATCAATTGATTCAGAAAACAATACCATATCATCAGCATACATAAGAAGATAAAGACTTAGCAATTGCAGGTCAGTGGGGGCAGTCCCTTTTCCTATAAATTCATTTTCAAGATCATTAACATATAATACAAACAACATGGGAGACAACACTTCTCCTTGTAAAAGACCAACATGATTTTCAAAGAAATTAGAAATATGACCAGAAGATTTAACACACGTTCTAATTCTGGAATACATTGAACGAATTACTTCAAGTAACTTTCCCTGTATACCATAATACTTTAATTTTCTGTACAATTTCTCCCTATTGATAGAGTCAAAGGCCTTCTTATAATCAACAAAACAACAATAAAACCGTTTTTTAGTTTGCAGCGCTTGTGAAACCAGGCAATGAAGTGCAAAAATTGCTTCTGTAGTACCTAACATAGGTTGAAAACCAAACTGTGCATCTGTGACAATACTATTGGAAGATGCCCATAATATAAGTCTACGGTTCAATATTGAGGTAAACAATTTACAAAAGCAGCTGATAAGACTTATGCCTCGGTAATTGTTGGGGTCATCTGGGTCACCCTTTTTAAAAACAGGAACAATAACTGCATCTGACCATTGTGTAGGAAAATAACCGGATGATAATATACGATTAAAAATACTATGTAAACATGGCATAAGTATACCCTTGAATTCTATAAAATATTCATTCAAAATATAATCAAGACCATGTGATTTGTCTCTTTTGAGATTGTCTATAGCATCTGATATTTCTTTTACAGTAATTTCAGTGTCTAATTCTTCAAACACGGTAGTTCCAGTGTCCACCGGGGGATCGTTATCTGTATCGGTAGTAAATGTAGATAAATCTTCAAAATGTTTTCGGAATAGGTCCAGTTCAATTGATGTATGTTTAGGTTTTCTTTTCCGGAAATGTTTGTAGAATATTTTTGGGTTGTCTTTACGGAGATGATCAAGAAGGTTGCCTTCTTTTCGTAAATACTGGCGTTTAAGTTTTGCTTCTGAACGTTTGTAATTCCTCTTAGCTTCGATTAAATTCAAATGGTTAACTCTGCTTTTTGTATTATTAAAACGAGTGAGTGCTGATCGATATATCCTGTACTCTTTTCGGAGATCTTCATTAAACCAAGGTTTGTCAGGTGACTTCACACATGAATGAGGTCTCGCTCCACCTGAGTTTTGAACTGGGTTTGGATACCTTTTGTTTATTTCGAAAAAGGGTCGCATAAGGTCACTCAGGCGTGATGTAAACAAATCGACCGATTCGTCAATACTAGACTGGGAATCACACAGGGTATTCTGGAAACATGCCACAAGGTCATCAGAATTCTCTATTAAAGCTGACTGGGCTTGATGAATCATGTCCTGGTTCCAGACGAATTTCGAAGACAATTGGTTTTCACTTTCATTAAGCACAGTTGAATTGCTAATAATTTCTATTTTAGACTTCAGTCTGACATGAAGAGGTGCATGGTCAGAGTACATAGTAAAATTTGCTACAATGAACTGATCAATTTTTGAAAATACATCAGGTGTAGTTATAACATAATCCACAACGCTCATGCCCCTTGGGCCAACAAATGTATAATCTTTATCCATACCCAAATTATGACGCCCATTTAAAATTCTTAAACCACTACTTTTACATAATGATAATAACTTGTTACCCAAATCATTGGTGACCATGTCAGGATTAGTTCTACTTTGAAGACGTGTGTCTAAACCATAAAATAAAACTTCACTTAAATCTCTCAAAACATCATCATGTAGTATATCATACATTATAAAATCATTTGCATTTGCAGTTCTTGCATTAGTGTCACCAATCAACATCACTTTTCCAAAAGTCAAATATTTAACAATTTGGTTTTCTAGCTCACTAAATATATCACAATCATAAGCTTGGTAAAAAGTTGAACTGCTTGGTGGTATATACACACATGCTAAATACAAATCTTCAGAACTATCTAATAGACATTTATCAAGCTTAAGCCATATTATAGTGTCACACATATTTTCAAGAAAAGATACATAATGCTTAAGTTTTTCACGAATTAGAATAACACAACCACCTCCTTGTTTTGATTTTGAGCGCATTCTTGGAAAAACAAAGCTATGAAATCCTTCCACGTCAATTGAGAAATTATTTTCTATCCAACATTCCGTAAGGAGAACGATGTCATATGAGAGAATGTAACACTGGAATTTTTTATCACTGAATTTACTGGCAAAACCCCCGTTTATGTTCCAGCTGATTATCTTCACGAAATCATCCTCCGATTGCCCCTAAGCTTCACCTCTGCCGTTTCCAGCGTCCTCTGTAAGTATGTCCGCAGGCTCGTCATCCTCGGGATCGTCTCTGCCAGCCTCTGTGTTAATGGTGTTTCCTGTCTCTCCCATGTATAGTTTGCCGTCAATGAATAGTTTGTCGTATTTCAATACAGCCCTTCTATTTTCCTCCAATGCTTTTCTCAATATAGGCATTAAAGCCTTTCGTTTCTCAACGATTTCTTTAGGAAATTGTTCTCGTATGTTGTACTGCTTGTTTTTGAGCTTGTATCCAGATGTCCTGACACTTTCCCTGACCCTGAAGTTCGAGAATTTCACAACAATAGGCCTTGTTTTGTTGTACTGGAATCGTCCAATCCTATGGGCACGCTCGATATTATCTTTAATGCCAACAATGTTCAGTTCTGCTTATATAACTTAAATCATTCAACGGACTTATATAAATTTGAATTAGTTTGGTAAGACTATCTTAGATGTCCAGCTCATTCAATTAAGTTATTCAAGTTTTTACAATCATCATATGGTATATGATATATATTACATCAAATTAATAATTTTTGGTAAAAATATGCTTTGCATAAAGACATTAATAATTGATAATTTAATACACATGTAAAATATTTTTGGAAGAATATAAGTTGACATATTAGTTTACTTTGTAAAAGGAGTAGTAAAATAATTTGACTATAACGATCGACAGAAACGGTTCCTGAAAAAGTTTTCACCCCCCCCCCTCCCCCAATTGAGAAAATGCAACAGTGCACGGTCTATAATAGACATGATGCCAGACTATATAATGTTTTTTAATATGTTGCCAATTGTACTTATGACAAAATTGAAATGTGGATCTGTTCATATTACTTATAAATATTTCCTTAAAATGAAAACAATACAAGTGTAGTAACTAAACTGTATTTAAACTTTATCAATATAGATCAATGCATATAGTTTTGTGAATGCAATGATTTGTATTACATTGACTATATATGATAATCTACTCTTTCAACATTTTATTACTTGCACATTCATTTCATTTATAATATCGTTTTAATAACTTTTAAATATTGTGTTGATGTCAATTACAAATAAGCTTTACATGTGCCAGCTGTGTACATGTAGCATTAAAAGTCTTCGCTGTGTTCATTATGAATTCCTCATAGTTAAGTCAACTGACCAAGGAGACACATTCTGTGTATACCTAATTACTATCCTATTGTCCTAAAGCATCTACCAATTCACATGGCAGTATCTACAGGTGTCAGTCTGTGTATATTAATTAGCACCCTATTGTTCTGCAAAGAATGGAGATATACACGTGTAAGACACGTGCGAGCAGATACCAGATTGAACAGAAACACGTGACACAGGTGAACTCGCTCGAGGCTAAAATTGGATGAAGAAAATAATTAAGAACATACATGTACTTACTGCTCATGATATCAAAATTATTCCCCTCGTTTGTCTTCACTCCACTTCCGAGTTTTGGAAACTGGCTGTGAACCAGTTTATCAAGTTGCACGATAAAATGGAAATTTGGCACATACAAGGAGTGAATTGTGAATCTTTATCTAATTTTGGATTGTTTTTCATCCATTTTTAAGGTTCTGCGTTCTTATTTATTTTTTTTACTGGAAGTTCAGAAGCGAGAAATTTTTACCGAACACTTATCATTAAGGTCTTCCGTCTCTACGAAAGCAAACACGGTTTTTATTACGTGAATGTAAACATTATTAACCAATTTTGTTAACTTTTAATCGTTACTATCAATATTAATGAATTATTGAATTAATTAATCAGATAGCTTTTGGCATAAGATATTAACGTGGATCAATGCGACATATATCATTTTAAGTAAATGGTAGTTGTCTTGCCAGTGAGACACCAGCGTCCCTGGTTTTGCTATGCCCGTTACAATGCCATCCCGAAACGAAGATTATTATATTCACATTTTGCCAATCAATACAAGTGTGCGTAAGTTTTAAAACACTGTTAATTATCGGGCTTCTTAACATGTATTAAACGGGATGCCACAAATTTGGGCTGATCATTCAATTAAATTATTTCGTGTAAATCCAAGTTAAATGCAATACATGCATGATTTTGAGAATCATTTTCAAGAATGAACAAGTGCTTCGGCTATAATGAAAAAAATATCATTGGTTTCTAATTAGAACATATAAATGATAACGAATTTCAAAGCTAATGCTAAGCTGAGTATCAAACCTGCAGTGACAAAACAAGTATCATTGACCGGACGGACCCCCTTGAAAATTTAAATTTACATAAAGAAATATCGAAAATATGCCTCTGACCCCCTGGCAAACTAAAATGTCACTCCGAACCCAACCCCCAACCCCTCCCCAAGGAAAAAAAGCTGGATCGGTGCATTCCATGTCAGGCGGTGATATACACACATCAAAAAGTAATTATTCAAATATTGAATAAAGAACCATTATAAGGGGCGAAATACTCTATATATTTTAGAATATATTATTCCGAAAAAAAAATTAGCTTTACTTTTATTGATTTTCAGTTTATTTCCTTTTTAATAAGATAGCCTTACCTTATATTAAAAAAAAAAAAAAAGCATGTATATTAAAAGCGCGAGTGGCGCAGTGGCTGCGCGGAGGGCGATGTAAGTAGCACTATTGTACTAGCGTGGGATCAAATCACGCTCGCGGCACCGATTTTTCTCCAAAATTTCTTCATAACTAATACAAGTTTATAATTGAGAGCAAAATTAATCACAAGCTAAGCAAGTTGAGAGAAAACAAAAATCTAGACAAAAACACTGACTTGTGTGCTGTGTACACAATGACCTTCTCGATATACATGTACATACAAAACGACATGAATACAAAATATAAACAGATATACAAAGCAAATATATAGGAATTGGTGAATAATATATTTACTAATTCAGCATCACAAATAAAGCTCTATGAAATGGAGTATTTACGGCATGAATGCTAGCAGTTTGATATTATAAAAAAATTGTTGTACTTACATAATATAACTATAATTAAGACGACATATTTAACATTATTTTATTAATTTGCTTATTCAACATGCGGAAGAGAGGTTACGAGATCAACAGGAAGGGAATTACCTTAAAAAGCATTACAAAATAAATTCGATTTTGCAGTCAAAAATTAAAAAAAAATTGATATAGCTCTGATGTTTTGACGTATCTAGTTATTTAAAGTATTGTAGCTTAAGAAATTTGTATCCGTAATTATTTTGTTACAATCATGTTTCCTTTTAAAGGATTTTGGCTATTCTCGTCGCCTTTTTTACCGATGATTACGATATCCTAAATGCTTGCATGGACAGATTGATGTTCATTATTTCAGTTGTTGATTACATAATCTCCCTTCACACACGATTGACCCGAGACGATGGCACAGGTAAACTAACGAAGCTACTGCTCCAGACACGTGTGTGTCTGGGGTATGTATACACATGGTACACGAGTCTGGTGAACAAAGAGGAGGTTTCACACCTCTAGACTAGTAAATTGATTTGTGTATAATTAGCTACTCAATTATTAACAGCTAAAACAGAAATTAAATCAGACTGTGTAAAATAAGCATTCATTAGCTAATACACGGGTATAGTCCGTCAATCAGTGGTCAAAGAATCATGCATGAGCCTATCAAAAAGAAACTAATGTTCAAAATATGCCTTAATTGTTACTTATCTTTTAAAAAATGACAAAACTCACAATTCAGCAATTTAAACATTGTTTAAAAAATGCAATCAAGTAATAATGAAGTCTTAATTTCTTGTCCAATAAATAACACCTTTCTTTCGAGCGCTATAGTCAGCAATTTAACTCCAAATAGCTTAATTAAATTGTTATACTGACACTGAATCATTATTAAAACTGAAAGAAACTTTAACATATCTCGACAAAAAATGTAAATAAGTGTAAAATAGAATTCCATTATCGTATTTTCAAAGAAGTTACGAGACAAACTTCATCATGCGGCCATCTTGGACTTTCGCCTTGATCCGTTGATAATCCCTCGATTGTTTGTTAAAATGTGCATGCTATTTTGATTGTTATAAGTCCGAAATTAATATTAAAATGAATATTCGGGCAATATTGATGTAATTTTGGGCAGGTAGCATCGTTTTTTATCCCCCCCCCCCCCAATTCAAAAAACGATGCTACCTGCCTGAAATTACATCCCAGACTCATCCAAAATATCTTGACAAGCAAAAACAAAATAAAGGGCCCCGGACATTGAAAATCTTCTATATCCTTATCTGTGGGGGAGGGTGGGAGCTGGCGTGGTATATATCTGTAACTTCAATTTCACTCTTAATTTCCTTAATTAATACTTACATACTCCCCCTAAAAGTAGGGGGGGGGAGATCCATAATAATTCAATTTTTTATATGTAAACATGGTAAATGCAAGGCGCCCCCCCCCCCCCCCGACTGATGCTTCGTGCCTGAATTTTATGTCTCATACGAGGAATAGACCCCCACGTCACCTTTTACAAAACATATGAAGCAAACGTTAACAAGTTTCCGAATTCGGCATTTTTGTTCGATAAAATATGGGTTTAAACTCAAACAACAGTATATTTAGTCATTCAGTGTTGATAAGGAAATTTAAAAAAAAACGTTCATATATCAAAAAAGCAATGCAAGAAAACAAACAGTTATCATACGATATTCTTGTTTCTCATATTATAGTAGTTGACCCCGTGACGCCAGTTCATCCCGCGCCAAATCGGCTTGATTAAAAATCGTTCTGAAGGTGTGAAATCGGGTTTTCCCCAAATATCTCGAAAAGTACTTATGCGACCGCAGTAAAATTTTCAGGATGTTTTTACACATAGATCTCCATTATATCAAAAATTGACCGCACTATACATGTAGGTAGTCTAGATTCCGTTTGTCCCTGGTATACTTTAAAGCAGTACTTAAGCAAGCAAATAATGAGAGAGATAAGGAGAGAGAGAGAGAGAGAGAGAGAGAGAGAGAGAGAGAGAGAGAGAGAGAGAGAGAGAGAGAGATTTCAAAAAATGAAACATTTGGTAAATGATTAATTCATATATAATTTCTTTTATAGGTAAATAATATTGTAACCAGTAAATTGAATTTTAAACAAAAATTTCACTTTTGTGTTATCCTAGAACCGTACATCGCGGATTTAATTACAGGTAACAAGTCTTAAACATCCGGGGATATAATTACATGTATATACAATACGAACCACCGAGGGGTAAGAATATTAATCAAGGTGACAGTCTGGCAATTTACGGGTTGATGTTTGCAACATTGCCACCTTTGGTCTTCTGTACTATGTATGTGCATGTATTTTTAAAATACATGGGGGGGGGGGGGGGGGTATTTAACAATCGGGTTCGTAATTCAACATAATTATTACACTCCAAGATGGAAACTAGGAACATCACTGGGAACATCAGTCTGATCAGAGTTGAGAAATGACTACATGAAGTTTATGAGCATTAGATATGAAAAAACGTCATCATTGGGTAAACATTTGGTTGCTTACAATCTGCATAAGGTATTTTCTGAGCGTTGCATTAGTACTGCACAGCAACAAAGGTCATTCTTATCTGCTGAGGTAAAGAACTGCACCTGTTAGACGCTCACCATCTATGCATCATTGTGCCAAATATTCATCTCTTTTCGGGATGGATTTTTTATACACTGATTTTAGGTGGGAAGCGCCTATGGTAATTACCAGAAAGAGCTATATCATATGTAATGAAACTAAGAGAAAGATATCAAGAAAGTCTAATTAGATGGATTAAAAATGAAGAACCAAATAATAACTATTAATTGAGGGTTAGAATCTGCATTTTATAGCAAGGATGCACCTACAGTATTTTGGAAAATCAACACAATACATTCTCACATGTCTTTAAAAGATTAATATCAGATGAAAACATGAATTGTTTGTACAGTTGTTCATCCAATCAATTACTATGAGACAGAGTTTAATGTTATGTGCAACTTAAGGTGAAATAACAAAAGAAAATAATTTATTATGAGAAATCATGAGAAAAATATCTGTGATATATGGGAACATTTATCCTATGTGAAAAATCATGGGATATATCCCATTTTCTTTATTATGTGGGATTTTTTATCCTATATGGGAGAATTAATCCCATCTTTTAACAATTATGGGATTTTTTCTCCCACATGGGACAATTTATCCCACAGTACTTTTTCTCCCATGGGATTTTGGTGGGGTTTGAGATGGGATGAAAAATCCCACCAAAATCCCATGGGATTTTGATATTTGAGAGACAATTATAAGAAAACTAGAGCAATGTGTACATTCATGCTGACATGATAGGATCAAAGTAAAATGTCCCACCAAGATATATAAACAAAAGTAAGCTATGTCCAACGGAAAGGGTAGCTAAAAGCCCGGACCTTGTCATGTCCGGACTTAAATGTCGCACTGTTTATGACAGTAAAGTATGATGGCTCTTGCTAGTATATATATATATAATCTCTATATTAAAAAAAGATTAAAAACAAATCATATGTCAATGAGGCAGGTATCGCAGTCTATACTGCAATAGCCAGTACACTCATTACCGGTGTTAGATCCACCTCTAAATTTATCGCGGGAAATATAGCGCGAGTGCACTGTGACGTCATCTATGACTTTGTTCGTCTTTGTTTACGTTTCTCGACTCAATACGAAGGTATGGAAGCATGTAACAAATCTTTCGAGTCTCGCCAAAGCATATGCGGTACTCAAAACATGTCTTCAAACTTTAAGTCACCGTAAATTACGAGTTAAAAGTCAGCCATTTTTGGCATAGCACCACGGGTGAAAACATTAGAGAGCATTATGGGACGTAGACAAAAAATTTTGTTTGATGAACTGTAGGTTTAGCTCGTTCTTTTTCCCGCGCACACTGGTTCTAAGAGCTCGCTTCGCTCGCCGGCGCTGCGCGCCGGCGAGCTGCGCTCGCTATTAATTAATTAATAAAACCTGTAAGAATTACCTCCCTTACTTTTCAACATCAGTGTACAATAAATAGAATAAGGAAAATAAAAACTGTCATAAAATCATTAAATCTTGTCTAATCTTGAAAAAAAAAATGCAGGTGCACATCTTCAGATGGTGTTCAACATACCGGTATGTACAAATTTTCAGACTGTTCCATGCGGTAGTAAAATTTCCATAGGGGGGACAAAGTTGCGTCTACAGACAGACGGACGGACAGACAGACAGACGGACAGGGTGAAACCAATATACCCCCTAAACTTCGTTTGCGGGGGTATAAAAAGTAATGCGAAATGAACTTGTAGTGAATATTCTCATCTATCTGGAAACTGCTTCAAAACACTTTACGGCGATAAGTAGGCTGATAAAAAACCTTACGAATACTTCAAATATTATGCAATGCCAATGGATCGTTACATAACCGCGTAATGTCAAATTTTGCAAAGATTTTGCGTTATCAACACACTAGTTTATTTGACAATGACTCTGATAAATTATTATTATTATCAATTTTAATACCAGGTCTCGTAAAAAGACGAGATTAACGTGGGAAAACAATTGACAGTTTCGAAACTATCTTATTTTTTATGTCTTTTTTTGTTTTGCTGCATTGTTTGCTTATCCAAAGGTATGCCTGTTTAAATATGTTTTCTTATAAAACGATATCTATGTGCCACAACAACGCTAAAACCAACAAATAATGCACAGCAAATTAATTGTAAATGTCGTCCTTTATTGTCTGTTTAAGTTGGGGACATTTTTAATAACTATTCTTATTTTTTTAACTCACCAAGATGATGACGGCATTGGCACAGTGACTTGGCGCCATTTTTGAAATTTTGACGGTTGATATACGGTGCCCTCTGTGTATGATTGACAGGTAGTGGGCGGGAAACATGGCTCCTCAACCAATCGCCAACTGAGTCCATGGTCCGTTGAATATTCCAAATATAAAAAGTTAGCACGGTTCATCGAGTACATGTTCCGACAGGCCATGACTAGCTCAAATTGCACGATGTATGTTGGTCCAACGTGAACGGGTTTTGTTTCAATGTACCGCATTTCTCTAGACTGATAGGGTTCAATAAAACTGCAAAGAAAATTATATAAAGACTCAATTTCTCTTGGAGGAAAAGTGTTTTATTGATATTTTCTGTACCGTGCAATTTTTAAGACATAAGAAAAGCAAATGAATTCAATAAATTGGATAAAGAGGAAATAAGTTTTGATTTAAAATCCATCAGTTTGAATTTAGCTATTAATTTTAAAACAAACTAAACTCGACCACTCCCATAATTTCAAAATTGTAATTAAATTGTTCACACCAACCTCATACTAGGCCTGCTACCGCAGTAACTTTGAGACAAAGTACCCAGATTGGCCACAACATGTCTGGTATCGTTCTGATAGTTCGCCATGTCCAGGTTGATCGTATTAAACAGGTGGTTGTTGATGCTTATTCCGTCAATGGCCCAGAGATCTCGACCTTCACCTGAGTGGAAAGGTTGCCACCATCGGAACCTGCAGGTCGGACCTCTCGCCTCGTCCGGCAACATTACGATGTCTGATCTTGAAAACGAATATCAATTATAAAGTTTGAAAAAAAAACTATTTTTGTGGATTATATATCAAAATCAGCTTAAAATTGCTGGAGCAAAAAAAAAAAAAAAAACGCCGATGTGTCACTGAGTGTTTCGATTAGCCAAAATGATCTATTCTAATAAAATCAAAATAAGGTGTTTAGAGGTGTATATTTTAATTCAAATGTGTTTTAAAATAATCATTTTAATCTAATAACAAATTGATCTTATATTACTTGATTTATATTATTGCAATTAATCAATCACATTCGACAAAATGTAAAAAGAGATTGAAATAAAAATTACTGTGGTTCACGGATGTCGTCAAAAATCTTGATGAGTTCCCAAGTTAATCCCCCGTCGCAGGAGAAATCAAGCATCACGGATTCACGCTGTTGTCTTGGAGGAGGACATTGGGAAGTCATGGAATTGCTTCCAATTCTAATAAAGAACTGCAGATACCTGGAAAAAAAACATTCTTCTATACGGATCATTCTTAAGACAGCACAATTTTCAGATTATTTTTTTTAATTCACAAAAGATGACAGTGGGCAGTTGGATGAAACCCTGCAGTGGCTACATGTAGGATGATAAGACAAACAAAAAATGAAGAAAAAAAATATTGAGAATAACAAGCGAATGAAAGGTATATCACTTAGAATATTATCTAAATGGTTTTGCTGATTACATTCGTTAAAATTGAAACATTCAAAGATTTACTTAGTTGATCGAATCAAAATGGCACTTAAAAGATATACATATACAAGAAATTCAACATAAATCTATCGTACCTGTCATCAGTTGTATTCAAATCTGTGGTCACCAATCGCCGAGGACCGTCCTTGTCGAACACCAGGGATTTTCCAGAGGACAGAACTCCGCATTTAAAGCTCAAAGAAGCGCCTTTGATATGTAGGGCATTGTTGGTGTTCAAGCTCGAGTCGTCCACGAACTGTTCCATCATAGTGGTCAGGTGGGGAACGACTGGTAGGTCACATGTCAGCCCAGTATAGCCAAAGTCACACCTGTGGGTCAGATGTACAGTGGTGATAATTAAATGTTTACCCAATAACAGTACATGTATGCAGATGAAAACCGGATTAAATTAATTCAATGAAACAGAAATTACATCTGTAGTGTTGATCATTAAAAATTTACCAATCAACAATACATGCAAATAAAAAAGGATTTAATATATCCAATGACACCCAAATCAAATCTGTAATTCAGATGTACAGTGTTGATAATGAAATGTTTACCCATAAACAATATATGCAGATCAAAAATTAATAACGATTACATAAATCAAGTACAACCCAATATACATCTGTGGGTCAGATGAACAGTGTGGAACATTAAATGTTTTCACATTAACAATGTATGCAGATGAAAAAATCGGGGTTTAATTAATCAAATCAAACTAAAATCACATCTCTTGGTCAGATGTACAGATTTGTTAATTACATGTTCATTAATTAACCATAAAAGAATGTTTACCTAACAACAATGTAAGCATTTCAAAAATTAATAACGATTACATCAAACAAGTATAACCAAAATCACACCTGTGGATCGGATGTGCGATGATGATAAATAAATGTGTATCAATTAACAATACAAGAATGTTTACCATCACCAATGCAAGCAGATCAAAAATAATAAGGATTGCTTCAATCTAGTATAACCCAAATCGCATCTATAAGTTATGAGTACATGTACAATATTGAAAATTTAATGCTATCACATTAACAATACAATCAAATCAAAATTTGGATAATTAAAACAACTATAATCAAAATCACAAGTCCAATGTTGAAAAACGAAATCAAGTTTATTTCATATATATCATATTCAATTATAAGGCTTTTATTATGAAAAATAAGGATGAGTTCTACTTCTAAAATTGGTTCATTTATGAGACATAGCACCTCATTTTTTAGTTTTCTACACTCTATGTGAGTCTTTGAATATTTTATAAAAACAAACATTAAAGGCTCTAAATTAATTAAACTTAACTGGTACTAGTTTGGTTTGAGAGGTATGATTACCGGTATGTTTTCCTCAAATAAAAAGACATTCAATTAAAAAGAAAATGTTATATAATGAAACAAATGTGGATGTTAGAAGATTTGTTTCCTAATGTTTACTTAATTCAAATAAAGTAGGTTTTATTCAAATTAACTATTATAAGCATACATGTATAACCATGCTTAAAACATTCATGGAAGTCCCATTCAGTGACAATGTATAAAATTATCACCTATCAATTGATAATCAAACGATTACAATATCATATCTAATCGAATGATTCAAATCATTCTTGAATCATTCTCTTAACAAAAAAAATTGATTACTATCTAACTACATGCAGTAAAATTTCAAAATGATGTTAAGACATATCAAAAACTAAAATGCATACAATAATGCACAAATAAATGACAACCTATACATATTTTTTATCCTTTACGGGAAATTTTGTCATTTAGTTTAATCAAACTCTAAAACCGTCTCTCTTTGAAAGAAGTATATCCGTAATTGAGACTGTTTCCCTCAAAACAAAGACTTTGACTCTGTTTAATCAAACGGCCACGTCCAAAAAGGGTACATTAACCACTGATGTCAAATACACCTTAAACAAATATAGCTCATCAACAAAGCTTTCCCGATAAAACGACTCCCCCAAACACAAGGTGTTGAGCGATAAACCACTTAATTACTTTGTATATGCCGCCGTTATCTCTCTTCAATTGTTTTCTTCCCGATGGTTTTTTGGTCGGTAAAATTGTTTGCAGTTCGTAACTTAACATCATGTCAAGACAAGAGCGGCGAGGGTTTGTCTCAAAAGAGTGGAAAAACGTACGATGTGATTTTTTTAAATATAAATTTTTGCCTCATTGGACGATAAATGTAAAATACACCATTTGTTTTATTACTATATACCATGTCCAATTCATTGATATACTTAAATTATTGAAACAATTCAGATGATTAAATATCTTATCAATGTGGCTCGACACAAAAGAATCATTTTGAAATATGATTTTACAAAATCGAGACCAATTTTGGCTTTCAATATTTTTTTTGATATTTTTTTTTTATAGTTTTTAATAACAACACGACACATCGTTTTTGCTGCAGACTTTGTTTAGCTGAAATGTGTTGTCATTTAATGCACAATACAATTAACTATAAACGTTGTCAAAATCGGCAATTTAAATGTTATGATAATTATGTTTTTAAATATCAAAATAAAACCCAAGATATGTAGATAATTAAAGCTTTGGATAAAATCAGCAAATCAAATATCACTAACATTAAACAAATGCTATGTAATCATTTTAACAGGAAATTGAAACGAAATTATAAAATTCCAAAAAAAATGGAAAATTTTGAATTCGAATCGATTTCAATTTAAATTAAACAAACCCAAATAAAATATTATATAAAGTTTGAAATCATTTCACAATTTTGCAAAAAAACATACATGTTGTTTATCGATAAAAAATGTTGTTCCTTTTTTATCTAATGATGCCTATCAATTTATCAGAATAAACTTTATTGTTTTGATAAAAATTTTAAATAATTGTGAACCGGATCAAAATCCTGATAGGCTTAAATTTGTCAATTTGCAAATGTTCTATTATTTTGAATTTCGTTTTAGTTTCTTTGTTATATATCATCGATTCACAAGTACTTTATTTCACTACATGTATTTATTATTTTTTAGATTCTGTCCATAAATATAAGAAAAGAAAAACAACTTTTATTTTTATAAATATTTTTTAAATTAAAAAGAAATTTTACGCATATTACGCATCAATCGAGACAAAATTTTATGCTATAAAACAACTTTTTCTTTTTTTACACCAAATCAATTTTTCCAATTTCGCTGAAAAACTACAATAAGTCATACAAAATCATTTAAAGCCGGTGTCGGTCTTTGTTTTGTGATACCATATTTTAAAAAAGACCTTTTGTTAATCCATAAATAAAATATTGTTGTGTTGAACAATCTATAGGTATTCACGTACATATTTTTTATTATTTTTTTTTTAAAAAACAAACATGTAAATTTACAGTCTACTGTGTTTTTCCATTAAATTCTGTTATCTTTTAATTCCTCTAAATGCAACAACTAATCACAGCGTATGAATTTACATGCAATTTACATAAGTAGTTCTCAGACAGTGATTTCTTTGTTATCGGTTAAAAAATATATTCATAAATGTTGTCAAAACACCACGTTTTACAATTATTCGCAAAAAAGTTGACTTTATAGTTAAAAGCACAATTTCAAGAGTAAATCTTCATAGCTTATATTTTCATGCTCGTCGATCTCAACTCAACAGTCATTGTAATAACCAGTTTAAACCGGTTTTAAAAACAGCTGTTCTTGCCGTTACTAAATTACTTCCTCTGTGATCTGCAATTTATAACGATTTATTTAAGTAAATAATTGATTTCACCAGTAAGGGAATGTACATGTAAGCATTAAATTATTAATTGTTGTCGTCTTCGTGTCAATAACTGCCTTCAGTTGAGCAGACAAATTATGATAACGTGCTAACGCGCGTTATTCAATTTGTCTGCTCATCTGGCGGTAGTTACTGATCGACACGACGACGTCAAAAATAAATCATTCCATCCAATCTCAAATACATGTATTTTATTACCAATTTCTTTTAAAAGTTTCATTTTTTATTTCCTTTGGGAAAGAATAGTTTAAAACTTGTTTTAGACTTTTGAGATGTTCTTCACCAGAACTGGTGACGTTTGTTATCTGGCGGGTCATCCCCGAACAATATAAAAGGCCATATCTTTACGAGACAGTCACTGCTTCGGGGAGATCCATCCAAGAACACAATGAAGGTTTTCTGTCTGCTGGCCGTTGTTGGAATCGCTTGTGCTGCTCCGGAAAGAGGTAAGTTAAAACAATAGTTCTTTGAAAACCGCCATTGTCTTTTTCTTTTCTTTTTTGTTGCCGTATATGTGGCATTTGTAGTTTTTATAAAGTTAGCGAATACTACATTATGCATGCAAAAATAGTTAATTGAAAACCATCATTTTTTTATGATTATGCAACTTTATTCAGTCTTTTAATTCAAATTAAATATTATATGACCTACAGAAAAGTTACTTGAAAATCCCTTTTCGTACTTTTAAATTAACAACTTTAAACTTATTGGAAAGTGTGCCTTCTTCAGCAATATCTTTGACCTTAAATTGGAATTCTTATTTCTTTAGCAAAGAGACAGCTGGTTCCATCAAACGAACATTGCAGTAAGTTTTCTAACATCTCTCTTCTTATTCCATATGATATTCTTCCAAAATGTTTTCTTTTAATATCACCAGTTCACAATTGTGTGTGATTCCATTTTGTTCAATTGATCATGAGATTCCCGTCTTATTTCACAGACTTCCAAGCACCTAACCCTTGCAGTACCAGCAAGACGAATACCCAGGTGTTCTTCCCTCACCCCAATGACAACACCAAGTTTATTCAGTGCAATGCCGTTGGGGAAATGTATATCATTCAGTGTCCACATGGAAAGCTGTATAACAAAGCCACCGTGTCATGTGTATCTCAGGTGAGAAAACTTAATGTTAATGCAAGACAATTTTTTCACTTGAAACATCATTAATACACTCATTATGAAGACATAACTCAATGTAATATGCTTGTTTTTGTTTTCGGAAGTTAAGTCTTAAAAATGAAATCTAACGTTTGAGTCATCACAAACTAGTGTTTGTTTAAATTCACAATAACGTTACACGACTTCATGGTCAAGAAGAAATAAAGATTACATAAAACTAGAAAACTGACCAGTCAGGAAGGGTCCCGCTATGACAATTAATATAGAGAAGTGAAAAAAACTTTGAATTCCATCCTCTTTATATTAACATTGAATCTTCTTTAAAATTTCAAGATAATTCCTGAATGTCCAAAAACTCTAAATAGTAACCTTGTATCTGCATAAAACAGAGATAACCTCATGTCTTATAAAAAAACTCAATTAAATGTGTATTTAAAAAGATTTAAACAGGTGTTTTATAAAATGCAAGCCTTCAGTGAATGCAAATACATTGTATCACCCAGGGTTGACCTCAACTTTAAAACAAACATCAGTTGCAGATAAAGGTGTTCATTAATCTTCATATGACAGATAGAGATAAGGCTCTCAATTTTCTGCAGCAGGCAAGATAATTAATCACATGGGATTAATTGTTCTGCTCTCTCATCCTTTTCTTCTAAATTTAAGAAATAATTTAAATCTTTAAATTTAATCTAAAGATTTTTTTTCAGAAATGACAGAATGGGGTTATTATCTGATTACCTGTTAAAATTAACAGCATTAAGGCAGAAAAAATAAAATAAATAATTAAAAAATAAAATAGTAAAAAGGATATATTAATATATATCTTGATTTTAGAATTCAATAAAATTATCATAAATCATTGTGTACGGTATTTTAACCAAAATAAAGTATGAATATTATATTTTAAATCCATATTTCAAAGAATGTACACAATACTACACATCATTCAAAATTGGCCTTAACTTCAAAACAAAGTTCATTTGCAGACACAGGCAGTGCAGTAATTAATCTCAATGTGACAGATAAAGATAAAGCTTAGGATTTTCTTCCTGTGGAAGGTTATTTAAACCCAAAGGACAAATATTGCACAGCCTTCCAAGTATACAATGGTAACATTCTCAGCAGTTATCTCTCTTTGCCCATTCATTCTTATGCATAGTTAAGGAATCTACCCCACCACCCCAGCTCCAAACCAGAAGACATAGAGAATCAAATTTGATTGGGCAACCATAAAAAAAGTTATTAGAAAAAAACAGAAAATCTGTGGACGGAAGAGTGACAGACGGACAGACAGACAGACGGACAGACAGAGTGATTATTATAGGGCACCCACAAATCCTTGCGGGTCCATAATTAACATTGACTTTGCTTTATTATGTCACGTTAATTTTGGATTATAATTAAAAGGTGACATAGTCAAACGTATACGTTAGTCAGCAGCTCATAGACTGATGTAAATGTTCCTGAAAACGTCTACTTTAGCTAACGACTCACTATCTTCATTTTATTGCAGAACTACATTCCCGGTGGCCAAGGTAGTGGACAAATTGGAGGGTCCGTCTCTCTGACCTCTAACCCATGCACGCCAGAAAACCTCGCCAAAGGTATCATCTACTTCGCAGTCACGGGAGAAAAGAACAAGTTCATTGAGTGTGACCTCAATGGTAACGCCAATGTGCTGACCTGTCCCTCCTTATTAGCCTGGGACGAAAGCCGTCTGTCTTGTGTCTACTCTTTCCAGGCGGGACAACCGACACCTACCCCCAATACTGCAAGCCTGGGAGGTATGATATAATGTCTTCGTTCACAAGCAAGTTTATTTTTAACAGTATATTTTCCAGATCTTCCTTCGAGGTTACAGACTAGTTATCAATTACATTAACTAGTTCGTTAATTTACTTTTTCTATGTCTTGAGCTATCTCAACTTATGCTTGTTTCCCTTATCAATGTTTTCCTTTTTGTTTCAGGATCTGGAGTGACCACCAACCCCTGCAAAAACTCAGTCGTTACTACTGGAAACACCCAATTCCACTCTCATCCCGACCCAGCCAAGTTTATCCAATGCGACATAGCCGGAAATGCCTACGTCTTGGCATGTCCCTCTGGCCTAGTCTGGAACGAGTTCAGTACCACATGTGTCTCCCCCTTTACTCAAGCTGTGGGCGCTCCCCATTAAAATGTCTCTACTTCTTTTTCTCGGTTGTTTTATGAATCTCTAAAATGGACTTATTCAATCTCTAACCTATCTGTGTTATCTCTTGACCATTAAAATGCTTTATTTCCTTTTGAATTGTTTCTTTTTATCTTGGGTGATAGCTAGCACGGTTTAAACTTGTTGTAACAAATGACAAAACAAGTGGTTATTAGTAAAAAGGATACAATATTGTATAAGTTGTCATTTTTCGACATTTTATTGATAGGAAAATTTTGATCAAGTATTTTCAATCCTCATTTTATGTAACAGAGCAATTAACAGATCAAGAACTGAAAACAATCCATGTGTATTCTATAATATATAAACATAATGTACGAGAACACTATACAACGGCAGAATATTGTTAATACAATTCAGCAACGCTAAGGATAAACCTGCCCGAGGATTTTGAGTAACCCGTTTTAGACTCAGCTTTATGAATTACATTTGAAAATTGTCATAAAAATTCCAACGCCAAAAATTATTCCATATACATGCAAGTCTTCTTTTACAAGAACAAACAATATGATGCTGCAATGAAATATAAGAATTATAATCATCCTTACCTGCATCCTGTTCTTGTACATTGACCATTCCCATGGCAACCGGCCTCACAGTCCCCAATAAATACTTAAAAAATAAGGGCGGAAAATTCACATTGATGAAAGTTAACAATATGCTCTGATTATCTTTTATAGATTTTAGCAAATTGAAAACCTTTGCTGTCTATGAACTGCATTATTTGGTATAAGATATTAACTTATGCTATGGTTTACCATTATCAAGAGCCCAATTTGGTTTCTGTTGATTTTTTCCACTCCATCGAAATCTAACATGTGGTACCAGAGCAACAAACGGCAAAGGAGAGGTAACTCTTTTCCAACTATACACATTATTTATTTGGTTAATAAAACTAATAAACAGATTATTCAATAAAAAATCAAGTTCGTTTACACAATCCAGCGTAAAAAAAAATATAAAAGTTTAGTCCTACTTTATGAAGTCCTCGCTTTCGTATTCTGACGTCACAGGCTGGTGTTTTCCTCCACAATTACTACCAATACAAGGCTCATGAACAGTGAACCATGATTTTCCAAAATCAGTAGAAGCTTGCAAATCAACGCTGAAATGATAACGTCGCCAATTTTATCTACATATTGTAATATAAATTCAACAAGATGTATTCTGTTACAGTAATTTTGAATCAACTTCCGTTATTTAATTAAGTAGTCCATTTTACAAAGGTTTTAAATTAAACCTTTCTGAATACAATGTATATTAAATTTAAGCTAAATTACAACATGAGTTTCTCTTTTTTTTGCTGTTCTTACTCATTCCGACTTGTGTTCGTTCCACAATTCAATGTCAGGTCAAACTGGACCATTTTGGTCACCCCAGACCTCCGAGGAAAGTGAGGCAGAACCTGCACACCATCAATCGCCCACACATCGAGATCAACTCCGCGATGGTGCTTTTGCTCCCAACAAATACGAGCCTTTGATTGTCGTTGGTGACCATTGATAGGCAAAGATAAAAGCCTAGATTCCTTTTGAAAAGAGATGTTCAAATTGACTTTTCCAAGTGGGATTCGACGATCGTGGTAATTTAAAAGTTATATTTACGTGCTCTGTATGATCATGTAGGAAAATGCTCAATTTTAAAGCTAAATGTTCTGACTTTTATTTCATTAACTGTTAGTTAATGGCTTAAAATGTCATATGTCAAAGTTTAATACAGAGTACAAGGGTAATTAGTTAACCACATATAATCTCTTTAAGAAGGAAATCATACATTGAAAATAATTTAATAGCTGGTTAAAAAGATTAATCATCAATTGTTTACATAATTTTTCAAATGTTGTTTTATTAATATTTATGGGCATTTTGTTTTCACATCTCAAGGATACGTAAATAACATGGACGAGGATCCTATCAATATAATGTGTTTTCTCCTCGAAAACTGCACTTCAATGCATATTTAATCTCGTGGATCAACTCAGGAGAAACATCAAAGGAAACTGATTTTCAAGGAATACTGATGAAACCAAAATTTACTCCAACCTCTTTGCATATGTAACAGTTTTAGATTAATTCTGCTTGACCCAAGCTACAAAACCTCTTATTTTTAATGGATATATCCAAAATATCACCTTGTAGTCTTCACTTGTTAGATTGAGTAGTACTGGTTTGTGTGCATGACTATCCTCTATATAAACGTAAACATTGCTCTCCCATGTGTCAAGGGCTTGGCAACGCCCACTCCCTGTCAACCAATTAAATGAAATGTTTAAAATGATTTAATTCGGTCATTCATTCATCATGAATTCACTAAGTTTACAAGTAAAAAAAATATAATGATTGATTCACAAAAACAATTAGTTCTATATTTTGTCAAATTTTGTGACAAACCTTTATCTTCAGAAAAACCCCGCCTTATTTGTTCAAAAATCATAAATATATAAGATATATTGTACTATACCACAGTTTTATTTTCGACTTACCGAACCCGAAATAAAACCTGAGATTTCCCGCCAATCTGGTATCTAAGTATGGAGTACACGCTCGTCTAGCACCAGCTCCGTCAAATACCATGGAGTTGGCATGGTACAAAACGCCACAGATAACATCTACACGTCCGCCACTGATATCCCAGCTACCAAACAAAAACACCAAACCAAATTATTATAAAAGCTGACCAAAATAAACTGGGCAAAGGTGGTTTAAAGCACCAAGTTGTTTCAAAGTCAAATGAAATTCTTCATAAAAGTTCTCAATACAAACAGTATGCTTTGCAAAAGACATCAGTTTTTTAAATTCAAATCTTAAAGTGTTTGACTTGCAACATCTTTCATCTGTTACAGAAAATTAAAATGATTTTAACAATAATATTCATTTAATTATTTTGAGCGTTTAATAGCTGTTAGACAGTGATTCTTTACCCTGGTTGGCGCTTTGATTCGAACTGTTCTTCCAACATTAAGTCTGGTGTGACGTCAGGTACGGATAAATCTAGGTCACGTGATACCACGTAATTTAATGTCTGATTCTCCATATTGAAAAACATGGAGTTTTCTTCTGACCGACATTTTTGCTGGTAAAAAAATGCATAAGCAAGTATTTTCTTTATATCTTGTAGATAGAAAAAAAATTACCCAAGAGAGCTTTGAAATTTTGTGATTTCTCAATATGAAAAAAAGTGCTTTACCATTACTGAAAAAAAGTCTCGTAAAATTTATTTAAGCTGCTTGGTCCGATTTTATATCAAATTTTATGCACGCTTTTAAACGATGGCTATGCTTAGTATATGTATAATAATAGACATTGCAATAGTTTTACCCGTCAATTATGCCAAATTTCAATGAAGAAATATACGTACAAAACTTGCTAACAAAACAAACGACATAAAAAGGTACCGCGTTATTTCGTCTCGTGTTAAATTTCACCCCTGACGATGAGACGGGTATGGTTGTATTACGACTTTGACATCGCTTTAAATAAAGGTCGAAATGATCAGACAAATTACAAATAAACATGTGTACGTTTTGTTCGCTAATATTTCCTAAGACTGCTTTCTTTACAATCGATGCATAGCATGCGGGTTGAATAACCCCAATCATTCGGGGGACGAAACCAAGCGGTTTCCTTTTCTAAACATTCCCGTGATGCATTTTGGTTTGTTCTTGTTTGCCCAAGAAAAATTATTTTTATTTACTTTGAATATTTCTTACTTAGAAAGGAGACTGATTCTGCTGGTGTAAATAGGAGAAAGTCCATAACTTTTTCATATAAATGATTTGTATGGAAAAAATTTTGATACTGTAATTACAAAAAAATCGGACCAAGCAGCTTTAATATACATAACTTACCCTTATATTTCCTCCTGGGAAGAAAAGCCAATTGCTAGGATCGATTGGATCAAAGTTTTCAACCAAGCGAGTGGGTCGCTCTGCAGTATTGACAACAAGCACATTGTCAATTCCCCAACAACTATTAAAGTCTGGCTGTCCCTCGTCAGCGATGTCCCATCGGAACCACAGTTCAGTAGTTGTAGTCAGTTTTTCCGTTGTTGTTAGAATCTGTGTTGTTGTTGGTGGGTATGTTATTGGTTCTGTTGTCATTGGCTTTGTTGTCGTTGATTCAGTTGTCGTTGATTCAGTTGTTGATTCTGATGTCGTTGATTCTGATGTCATTGATTCTGATGTCGTTGATTCTGTTGTCATTGGTTCTGTTGTCATTGGTTCTGTTGTCACTGGTATAGTTTCTGTAGTTGTTGTTGAGTTGGACATCTGTTCCCATTTAAGACAGACTCCCTCAGCTCTAGCTTCTTTGGGTAGATACACAAGATGGACTTCTGTGAGCGATGACGGCAATCTAAAAGTAACCACGTGTCGCTTTGTATGTTAACTTAACTTTTATGGTGAACTTTAGTTTCCTTCAAAAAACGTTTTTGTTTGTTATTAGTACCGCGTGTACCTGATTGAGTCTATGGCCGTCCACACTGTACACCCCTGCAGTCCGTAGGACACTGTGATTTCATTGTCTGCAGAATTATGGACTTCACATCTTCCAGCGGCTTTACATTAAAATCAAATGGAAGTACATTTATTATCGACTTACAATTTGTATTTAGATAACATATTAACATATATTATAACTATACTAATTTCAAAGATAAATTGATTTTGTGAGAAAAGTAATTTATTCTGAAACTGAATAAAACTTAAAAATAAGGTTGTTCTAAGAAAGATATGATTATTTATACCTGTTGATCTTATGAAATAAAATTAATACAGATTTGGTCTACCAATTTTTTCGTACACGTTTTTGGAACTATCAAAACATACAAAGCTTTAAGTAATCATTTTTCATAAATGAAATTTTCAATAAAACACAAATAGGTTTAATATATTTTATGATTTAAAGTGTTCAAAGGAAGATCTCATTGTGGCTTTACATATTTTATGAATAAAATCCTACAGGTAAAAAAATTATGGATTAACATAAATGTAGCTATGGTTTAACAAAGCTTATAAAATAAAATTCTTCATACACAGAGCAAACTGTATTATGGATGCCGTCGATGTGTTCATGGGAACGGTTACCTGAAAAAAAAAGAGATCAAGAAAACTGGTAAGTAACAACTACCCTCACAATATTTTTCATTTGTTCATTATTTTTAACATTTTTATCGTTGCATATTTTTTTATCATAATTCCTATTGGTTTATGCATTGAATTTTCTGTTAAAATACAAGATACTTACCAATTTTCTTTGGCCGTATCGCTGACATAACCAACTGGAGTCACCATACATCACGTGACCACAATCTCTACTTATGTTTGCTCCTGCAACTTCATTCCTAGATTTCAAAAAATAAAGAACATAAACATTGGCAGAAGAAAAATTACATTTCATCTTCACAAAGATAATTAAGTTAGTTGAAATAAATTGTCCTCGTTATCTGCGAAGTGATTAGTGATGTAAAAAGAAATATCTACCAAACGAGGATGTTGACGTCAGGGGAAGAATCAAAGTCATCTCTCATGATTATTCCATTACCATGGAGAATTGCAAGTTCCGGTCTCAGAGGTGATGTAGTGGGAGCTTAGAGATAACAACAGAAAGTACTACTGATATATACATGTAATAATTCCTACTTTCATAAAGACCGTTTTAATTTAATCACAAAAAATACTTTTAAATTGCCATGATTACCTCCTTCTTCACACATCTGTAACACCGTTGTATCTTTAAATAACAACTGGTTTCGAAGAGTTCCTGTAGCTCTATAGTAATAAAGATCAACATTGAATTATGTTAATGTTAACATTTCTTCTTTGTTTATGTATTTGAATTTAATTCTTATCTCTCTAATAAAAGAACCTAAAAATTACAAAATAATGTTAAGTAACAAAATGAGATGTTGTTTTTAAAGTAAATATAACAAGGTTCAAAACATTGTTTTCATCAAAAGTTTAACTTTTTATATAAACCTGATTCTTACAGGAAACTAACACATCCTGTCCCGCTGGCCGGAGCCATCCAGGTGAAGGTCAGGCGGTGCTGAGGTTCAGGGTTGACCTGGGAGTGGACGATGGAACACATCAGGTTGTTCCCTGCTCCTCTGTTGTCAAAGAAGCCCAGTCCTTGCATTCTCGCCCTGGCTTCTGACGTTAATGTGTACAGTCCCGTCAAGAAAAACCCATCAAAATTCACGGAGGAAGTGATTGTAACTGAAAGAATAAGAGTAAAATATTTAAGTAACTAAATTAGCCTTTGTCTTTGTTCGATTATCATTCAATAATAATTTACCATGTTTGATACGTGCGTAAAAAAAATTCGCTACAGTTTTTATGTGTTAAAATTTTATACGTAACAGGTATGATTAAATAATTTAGACATGAAAACATGGCAATATTATATCATCAAAAGTAAATCCTAACATGATTGGTTGGCTTTTATTTTTGTAAACCTTCACATTTCAGTACTCACCATTATAAAGTTTTCCCGGCCTGTAAAGTTCCGGATTGCCTTCAATGGACACACTGAGGGCTACCTCTCCGTTATCAATTCCCAGTTCGTTTACGTTGCCATGGAAGTTACACATAAAGAAGAACGGGGCCACATAAGGTTGGTAGGTAAACGTCAGGTCTAAGCTCAATACCACCAGTAGTAATCTTTAACCAAATGTATATTATTTACTTAATATGTCTTTGAAATTTTTTGTTATATTTTAGAAATATAAATAGCATAACTATGCAAACGTTTATATGGTGATTTCTTAGAGTAATGCATTCAGTTTTAAAAAAATGTATTTATAAATATATACATAATATCCAGCAGATGTTTTCAATAAAATCATTTTATTTAAATACTATTATAAGTACATTTGCAAATTGAACTAGTTGGTTTATTGACCTTCCTTTTTTGTGATTAAAAAAAATAAAAATCAGCAGGATCCATTGTTTATTCTTCTTTTGAATTATGATTCAAGACCCTGTTGAAGTTTGTTTTGAGATAATGCTAGTGACATGTTTAAAAAATCGCAGTTTTCTTGGTCTTAAATCTAGCTTTTGTACACGTTTCGTGGTTATTACATGTATATGTTTTTAAATATGTTTAAAGTATCACAGATTTCTCCCAATTGTTGTTGTGAAGGATAAACACTTTTCAAATTAAAAAAAAACTACAGTTTACGGATTTTTTTCACTTTCATGGAAAGTAAAAGAGATTTATACTATATAATTATTTAAAGCACTTAAAGAAATCCGACATTAAAAGGGAAATAAGCTGTTAGCTAGGAATTTTGTAACCTCTTAATGATACTGTATCCATGACATAAAGTTGCCTTAGCTGACAGAAACCTGACAACTAAGCTAATGAACTTATTTTATCATTAACAAACTATCTAGCCGTCCATTAAAGGGCATGGTCATGATTTTGGTCAAAAATTATTTTTTCGATTTTATTATTTACAATGCTTCAGTAAGGCATTTTTAATAGGCAACCAAATGTTGATCGTCATTTGTTGAGTTATAAGCGAGCTACAGAGCTTACAATTCCTCGCAATGTAAACAAAGCTTTTGTTTACATTTTGAATGTTGAGGTGAAAATTCCAGTTTTAGACTTCAAATGAATCTGTAAATCGTTAGTAACTTTTTATTTATGCTTAAAATGAATAAAAAGATAGACAAATCAGCTTGAAAAAGATTATTTATTGGTATATTGAACCTATGTAAACATAAACAGGGCACGAGCCTTGTTTATATGAAGAAGAATTATTAGCCCTGTATCTTGCTTAGAACTGCATCGACCAGCACCCAAATTTCATTTGACCATTAGAAATGCATTTCTAAAGCATTATAAATAATAAACACAGAAAAATAAAATTTGACCAAAATCGTGACCATGCCCCAAAGGGACATGGTCGTAATTTTGTTATTTTTTTCAAATATTTATTGTTTACAACGCTTAAGTAATGCATTTCCAATGATCAACCAAATGTGAGAGTCCGTCGTTTATAAACAAGATACTAAGCTCACAATTCTTATGTTAACAAGTCTCGTGTTTTTGTTATAAGTAACATTTAATGTAAATATGTTCTATCTGCTAATTATGTACATAAATAGTTTCTAGCGTTTGTCTTATTCATTTTAGGTTCATACTTGGAATTTTCTTGTCATAATTCTAAAAGTAAACAAAAACATGACTTTAGATTTGTTTTAAAAAAAAGTAAGAACTGTGAGCTCTGTATTTCGATTAAATCTTGACAACTGACACGCTGTAAGAAATGCTTTACACTGAAGCAATTTAAACCAAAAAAAAAATGACCTTTTAAAATACATTATTTTAAAATTATATAACTAATGGCTAAAATTTATATTTACTAATGATATGAGAAATTTGGAAATAGCTGATCATGATCATTTTATTGCATTAGTGAATGGATGTCAACCAATACTGTTAGTTATGTTTGCAAAAGTACTGTATATTAATCTATTATTATGATACTCCTTTTAGTCAACAAAGAAACAGGGGTGTGAAAATAAATACTAATCTATGCATAACTGTGATAAATCGTTAAAGTCCATCCACTGATGAAATAAAAAATATATATCATTAATGGTCAGCGATGTACTTATTTTGTGTTTTAATTTTATATCCTTAGTGGATGTATCATAAATCAACGGCAAGGCAGTTTGTTCAAGAAAATATGATATGAATTGGTCAGGATTTTACCCCATAATACATGTACATCTTTTTATCATTAGTGGATACTTGTTACCCCCCCCCCCCCCCCCTAGTAATGTTTCCACTCTTTATGTTAAGAACGCTGACTTTTGCAATATATTATAAAAACCAAATGTATCTTATAACAAACCAAATGTTAATGCGAGTTTTGAATTTGCAACAAAGGTTCAGACCAAGTTCACAATTATTTGTAATGTTAAGCATCACATTTCTAAAAATATGTTTCAAGACTTTAAGTAATGACTCGGTACTGTACTAAACTTGAGAATTTTTAGAGGTCATAATAAACTTTCAAAAAAAAGTCGGAAAAGGAAAAAGTGTTTCTACTGTAAAAATTAAAATATTAAACGCATTTAAATGAGTACCCTTTTGCTAAGTCTTTCGCTTGTCACTCGATAACTGCCTTATACATTGCATCTAAGCATTAGAAATACCACATCAAGCAATCTGGTTTTAAAACTGAGGAAAACAATGATTCCTACCCCCTCCCCTTAAAAAAACAGAAAAAAACAAGTTTAAGACATTAAGAAGTCCGCTCATTTCAATTGATTGACTTGACAGAGAAAATGGGTCTTTAAAATGTTTTGGTGGTGTAGTAGTAGATTTTAGAAAAATTTATGTATAAAAAAAATACTTTCTGTTTTTAAACTTTGAAATGTTCGGCATCGCTAAAGATATTTGAACATCATATATAATTGAATAAGTCATGTAGAAATAACATTTCAGAAAGTTTATAAATCTGCGAGATTAATAAAATTTAATCATTCGCGCGATTGCACAATGGAATAAGTGCATGTAGATGCAAGTCGCAGAACTGCAAATCCACTCTCAAAAGGAAATAATTCATAATAATATCTGACTATATTTTTACCTAATCTATACAATGACAACGTGTAGCAATTCTTTAAAGGGCATGGTCAAGATTTTGGTCAAAATTATTTTTCAGGTATTAATGTTTACGATGCTTCAGTAAGGCAATATAATAGGCAACCAAAATGTGAGTGTCATTCGTTGAGTTAAAAGCGAGTTGCAAAGATTACAACTTTGATACGCAAGCAAACTTATGTCTAAATTTTGAATGTTGTAGTAAAATTAAAATGAATGTGTTTAACGTTAGGAACTGTTTATTTATGCTTTAAATGAATAAGATCGACAAATCAACCTGAAAAAGATTTTCACTGGTATACTGAATCTATGTAAACAAAAACAGGGCGCGATCTTTGTTTAAATGATTACGGATTGCGAGTCCTGTGTCTTTCTTATATCTCAACGACTGACCCTCAAATTTAATTCGATAATCAGAAATGCATTCCTTAATCACTGTAGATAATAAAAACATTAAAAAAAAAGAATTTGACCAATATTGTGTTCTTCAAGGTATAAACCTTAATTTGCCATTAATTATAATGTACTTTTTACTTATGTTTTAAAAATACATGTAAAAAAGATTTTTTTTTCATTATTTTGAGTACGAGTACCTCGATAAAAGAATAAAAATATTTGACAACGAAAGCCGCGTTTTCTTTTAAGAATTAAGCAGACCAGTGTTTGTGAAATTTAATATATTTAAAAATGCAAAATCGTAAAAATAAATCGGAAATAACAGATTTTACCAAAATATAACCTTTGTTTCAAAGATAAGCAACACATGGTCGACTATTGCATGCCTACATACCTCAGAATCATACTTTCCATTGATTTATCAGAATCATGTCTCATTCTTAATCTCTCAATTTTGCTAGTTCAAGTCATTGACTGATATAAAAGAAAACGCTCAACTAATTACAGGACTTGGAGTAATTTGGTATGACACTTTTTTTTCACCAATCGTTTTGACGTATACAAGTGTGTGGCACTCAAAACAACCCGTGCCAATAGGTTATTTAACTTCTTTTTTGTACTTTAAAGTGACCGTTTTCTAGTTAATTTACCATTGCTACTCGACTTACGTAAATTCTTTGTCCCATTCCCACCATTACACAGACTATGTATTACGCAGGACTTTTTTGACATCTCATATATTGAAGAGCAAAAACATTGTTTATCTAAACAGTTTTAATATCATTATCTGATCATTTTTTCTTTCAATATACAAACATACAATTTTTATCACATCCCTTAGCACAATTATCGACAAACCATACAAGAAATGGGAATGCATTTTCTTTGTCACGTGTGGAATTGTCTTCGTTTTATTTAACTGCCCCCTTACCACATTTCCAACTGGAAATGTGTGCAGTTGCATCGTGTTCCAAAAACTGGCCATCTTCCCTTACTCTCACTCGAACTCTGTCTTAGTTTCCCAGAGAAGCGTCTTTCTTTGAACACATAAATCCATGTCTGTCTAAACTCATTCCAAACGTCTTCACACGAAATCATAAAGGTATCGTACAACGTCAAAGTTAACAGTTCTGAAAGCAAAAAAAAAAATACAAAATATTTCAAAATATTTCCCTGTCTCAGAAAGAATACCAGTAACTTTAACGATAATTATTTGAACTTGATATTATTTTGAATCTATGGCTTTTAAGATTACATAATTCCCACTTTTTTTAATCTTTTACCCAATTCCTATTAACTTATTCAGAATCGATCAAGCATATTTGCAATATTTGTTTCAAAAATTTGAATTCCAATAAACTTTTTGTTTTAAAGAAAATAAAACGTACAAGTTTGTTGGCCTGCTTTAGGACAAGTTTCTTTATCTCAAAAGATCAAACGGTGTGTGTACTTTACAGACCAATCCAAACCACTTGGAGAATCATCAGGTTTTCACGAGGACCTCTTTAATTACCAGTCCCCACTTGGTTTAATAATTTCCTCCATGTCAAAGTATTTTTTCTAGGTTAACAGTTGAAACTAGGCCACAACACGGCACTTATAATGTCTCAAACCTACACACATCATTAGTGTGGATTTCCATTTTCTTTTTCAGAAGTCTGCCATGTTTTTCACAACAGTACACCTTTTGATAAGGCTTATTTTGAACAGTATAAACATATGATCAATTTACCACAAAATTTTGTTTATTATGGTGAACCACTAAACAGAAATTCTTCAGTTCCAAAAACAGAACAATTCACATGAAAGTTGTATTGTGTTACAGTTATGGCACATCATTGTACAAGTTCATATATTTTCATTTTCTCAACTTTGAAGCTTCTTGATCAAATTCTGCAATTCAAGTATCCAATAATTTTTCATAACAATTAGTTCTCTTAAAAGATACTAAAGTTTACCAAGTTACAACCCAAGAATCTGTCACCTTAAAAATTGTTGGATTTTAAAAAGATGCAACGCATATTAACAGACTTATTTCTATGTTGTCCTTTAATTCAACCTGAATTCAGACTATATTTACTCACGAACATTCATGAAGTGAAGCAAGTCAAATGGATGGATGAAATCGTGCAAATTGATTTAAATTTTATGAGCCAAAAATATTAGTTTAATTGCTACTAAGTTTAAAAGTCCTACTTTAACATACACATCACAACATCTAGAGGGACAAAATTACCTGTAACCAATTTGAATATTCATGAATTTTTAACATCAAATTTTGTTCTGGAGACACATTTTGTACAACATTTATTCCAAGAAACAGTACCCAAATGGTCCAATTTACTATTGAACAGCTATTTTATACACTTATACCTAACAAGTCCATTGCTTAACAGTACTATTCATATACCATGCTACACAGTAAAATGAAGCAGCTTAAATAAAAGTTCCTCTTTAACTCAGATGAACATCACTGATATTCATGTGACAAAAAGCATTAAGAATCATAAGCTGAAATGCAGTTTGAGTAAAAAAAAAGAAGCACAAACCTGGCGACTGATTTGATGAAGTCCAAGGAGACCAGACATTTATACTTGGGTACATCTATTTGATCATCTCCAGCTACCTGGGACAGCAGGTGAACAGACACTAAAGAAGTTATCTAAAAAATAACACAAAAAACATTGAAAATTAAATGAAAATTTTGAATGCTAATTAAAAATTTAATTGTTAAATTATTTTTAAATTCAGATTAAATTTTTAAATCTTTCAAATCAAATCAAATTTTGCAATATTAGCACAAGATAATCTGTACCTTGAAGCTATTTAGATTTGAACTGTAAAAGCATTTCAACATTTTTTAATCGAAAACTTGAGATTGATGTTCATCTACAATGTCCTTTTATCACCCCTCCCCCTCTCCCCTTTATTGCAATATCACACAACGAAGCGTTCAAAATTACATATTTGATATTTTTATTGTTGAAAAATTTCTTTGGTAGAAAAGTGCAACATCATATCAAATAATTTTTCATTTATATCCGTTTGAAAATATGAATTCAAAGAAAGAAAAAAGAAATATTGTGGGAAAAATAGAAACACTTTAAACACACATCCAAATAATCTCTTTGCGCTTTTAAATTAATAATACATTTACCTTACAAGATCAAATAAATTTAAGGTGTACAAAACTTTCATACCTGCATGAATATATTGGCGGTAGGCGCAACCTTTCCCTCCACAATAGCATAAAAGACGGCCATCAGTCTGTCCAAGGGGAAGGGCTTTGGACCAAGCATGTGGTTGTTGGTCTGAAAAATAAATGTTCCAGATGTTTGTCAAAAATAGTGATCATTTCTTCATTTCAAAAAACTATAAATGTCATCCTTCCACGCATTTCTATTTTATCTTACCATCATTTTTAAGGTATCTATATTTCTAAAACCCGAAAGATGCCTTTTCATATCAAAACATTATTTCCCCAAATATCTGCTAGTCAATGTCCAATTTCAACATCCAATGCAGTTTAATTGTATTACATGTATCTAGTCAACCAAAAATTTAGCTCTGATATATATTCACTTTTGACTGCTTTTATATACCATGGAAGAAAGAATTAATTTTGGGTGGAGTAGTAAATTGTGAATAGATCAGACACAAACCACTCAGCTAATAAGGACATGTCTATGGGCTTTAAAAAAGTTAGAACTGGATAACGCACTTAGTCTATTCCATAGAAGCTTTTCTTTAAGCCCCAACATAGATCTTATCTACCTGGTATCTTGACTTTACCCTTGGAAATTCACTGTAGACAGTTTGAATATACGCTTATGTTCTTAAATAATTACTTTGTAATTAAACAGTCGAGGATCGTAATTAAGAGAAACTTTAGTACTTACTCTCTCTTGTTTTTTGATGACTTTGGACTTCTTGTGTTTATCTGAATGCTGAAAATATAAAGATAAGAAACACAACATCATAAATCTGTTCTTTTAAATAGAAATACCATTATCCATTTTTACTGCAGTGTACCGGTACTTTGAAGATGTATTTAACAGAACTTTAGAAAGTTCCAGCATGAAATCATAAACAGTCAAATATTGAAAAAAAATAAACATTCAATAAACAACAGCATGGAAAGTTCTGCATTTTACAACCCAAGCTGTCACTTTTATTTGCACTCCACTGAATCCTATATCCAACTCTATGTAGCTGTCATATGACAGTTCTGCCATTAAAAAAAAGTCTTTAAATGTACTGTGCATGTGTTTGCTTATTAGCTTTAATGATCTTGACAAATTACCCATTACCAACAAAAGACAAAATAAATTTTATAGATGAACAATACATGACAGGGTTCCCACACTTCATTTTGATATTGGGGAAATCAACACATATAGGGAAATACTGTAAATTCCTTATTTTACGCGAACATAATTCAGCAATTCTGGTGTTTTGCATCAATTCGCAAGAATATAAAATTGCAAGCACCAATTTTTTGTAATGATTTCATATAACTCAAAACTGTCAAAAAAATAAGAGTGAGATTTTAAAATCTGTGAGGTCTGCTTCTCGTGATTTTACCTGGAAATTAATTCCTCACGTTTAATAAGAAATTTAAAAAATTAATAGAATAAACAATACACATATATATATATATATATATATATATATATATATATATATATATATATATATATATATATGCATGTATTAAAACTCATCATATATTGGGTATGTGGTGTTTTGTTCTTAACTTTGATTTAATTTACTCATTACATATCCATGTTTTGTTCATAATTTTAGAGGGTAAGGAAAATTAGGGAAATTAACATTTACATTTAAAATAAAAGATGCCATTTTAAAATTGAGCAAGTGGCCTCTAAAAGACCTCCATTTTGAACAATCAATGGCCTTGCATCACAGAACTCACCTTGGAGAAGAACTTTTTGTCAGACTTGGCTGGATTATAAGAGGCTAGATAAGCAGCAATCAGCAGATACTTGGAATAATATGGCAGCTCTACATGAGTTCTGGAGCTCAGCCCTACAATTAACAAAAAAATGCAAATACAAGGGGTAAATCAAAAAATACGAAGACTTTTATCATAGCTATGTTACTTAACGTTATACCATTACTAAATTTGGTAGACATAATTTAGCAATAGTTTCAAACAATTTGCAAGGAAAAAAATTAATAAATTCCTTTATTTTTAAGAATTATTCAGAATCTAATCCTGCAAAGATGAGGTCACGGCATGGTCAAAATTTGTGTTATGTCAACAATAAACCACGTAATGTTGGAAGTAATATTTCTATAAATTGGGCTTCAAACCAAATAATATTGAAACCTCAAATAAGGTATAATCATGGTATTCTATGTTCCAAATAATGACGGGATATATTGTTTTGTCAAACAGATGTAAGTAACTAAAGACAGATAGTCCTCTTTAGAATTCACTAAAAATATCGACGTCTCCGGACGTCACAGCGCAACGAGAAGTACAAGCAAATAGATTTAACTCAGGAAAAAGCCGATACAAGCTGTGAAAATGCTCAATTGTGCAAAAAATAAGTCAACAATTAGTTGCAAGTTTGTATTTAACTGTAATAAACAGTCTGAAAGAGTGGAATATCTGTAAAATATTTGGAAAAAAAATATGTAACGTCAACCTTTCAGGGTTATCCTTACTGTAAACTAAGAGATACACGGTTAGAAATGAAAACTTTGATGAATTAACTTATGATTCTCGAACAAATGTGTGAAAATAAGATGTTTAGTGGTTCAGTGCCACTTTAAAATGTAAGGAGAGAGACACAAGAGTCTAAGCATGATATAAAGATGGGGTATATCTATAAACTGTGCGTGTTTAATCTTGACGACATGTTTTGAATGTACCGTGCGCTGTGGTGACCAAACATGTTGTTTTTAAAAAAAGGTAACAAAAATACCGTTTCATCAAATGGACTAAAATTTCACGTATCAATAACATACCGGTAAGTGTTGGTGCACATATTGATCTGTTAAGTATGACTTTCATAAAAAATATATGATAGACAGTCACATTATCCTCGTATTTTTTTATTGACCCTCGTATAAGAGTTTTATCAGAGAATATTACTTCTTTTTATAAAATCACACAGTAAAACAGGAAAATATTGGTCTTTAATCTGTGAAAGCATAGTAAGTGTTTGAAGCAATTTACAATGCTTTTGTTGATTTGACGCAAACCAAAATGAAAACTTTAATACCTTGCTGAGTCATCATCTTTCCAGCATCTGATTCTTCTAGCATCCTCTCCCACTGTGTGCTGATGAAAAAAAAATTATTAAGTTTTTAAAAAATACAAACTGCAGATTCCTAACTAAACGCGAGGAATAAACATCTACCCTAAAACTGTGAGAAGTACCCCTAGCAGATTTTAAAATCTCACTATCACATTTTTATCCAGAATTTAGAACAATAAAAAATTAGCATAAAAGTTTGGCTCTCACAATTTTATGTTCTCGTAATTTGATACAAAATGGCAGAATTGTGAAATTTAGTACTAGCATATAATAAGGAATATACAGCAATTCTTATATTAATATTAAATGTAATAGATAAAACATCACAAAGCTGCAAAAAGTTTACTTTTAGATTTATATGTTTTGATCATGTTGATAGGTGATGTTTATTTACATGTAAATGGTAAGATTGAAGGTTGATAACATTTTTGACTTAGCGGAACAATATGGCAAAATCTATCATTCTTTATGAAAAGTTTACAGTTTTATTAATAGGGACCTACAATATGCTTCCAACAATTACAGACAGATATTTTTCTGTGCATTCTTGAACATCTTGTGTATCTTGCACATTCTATCAATCATTAACTGCAAGTTTCTCTAACACTCCTTTGAATACAATACATCAGACATCCTTGATGACCCGTACCTCGACACTTCTCTAAGATAGACGGTCTGGAGGGCCTTCTTCAAGTGAGGCTCAAAGTTCTTCCACAGCTTCCTGCTGTCACTCTCTGTGGCTGTTAAAACAAGATTTCACACTGTATCTAATTTTATGCTTTGTACTCTGAATACTGATTTCTATTTCGAATTAAAAACAGCATAAGTTGTCAATATTAGCAGTAATTGATCCCTGTGGTAATACTATGTAGTGACTGCATGTATTACATATCTGTGAATTTCACCGAACACTTGTCTGTATTACTATATGATGTAGATCCATGCCCATCTAAGTATTGAATATGAATATATTTTTAACAAAACGAGGAGCTTTACTGTTAACAGATAAAATGAAACACAGTTTTTCCTCAGGGCCCATTCTAACTGAAAAATATCAACTCCATGTTAAGTAGTACCGTTAGAGTGATCTGCCCTTTTGTGTAAAATATTGACTAAGGATAAACTACAGTGTGCGACATAATTTGTAGACAATCTCGGTACTCTAGATATTATATCTTAACAAGATAAAGTTGTTTTTACTGTAAACAAATTTTTTTTTCGTGGCGACTTTATTTCGCAATTAACTGCCAATAAACTGGTTCGCGACATCTAATGTTCACGACCAAGCCTTATCCAGACCTGTATTGTTATAAAAATTATAGACATAGGATTGGTTCGCGGCAAGAAATATTCGCGACGACAAGGCTCTCACTAACCTCGCGAAAATTTCTCGCACACAAATAAAAGTTGATTTACAGTAATTATACCATATTTTTCATTGAATCTGCATTAATCTGGAAACTAATCATTTTTAATTTTAAATCAGCAGAAAATCGGCCAATTGGCAGATTTTCATTTGTATGTACTGTGGAATCATTAGATTTCGTGGTGGCTCAATTTTCATGGAATTCGTGGGTACCTCTCATCCTCGAATTAACATCCTCCAAGAATTAATAAATTAGTGTTGTATAATCATATGTCCTTATGTTGGTATAAAAGAATACATGAAATTACGAACCTGTAAAAGTTAACCAATCCACGAAAATTGCATACCTGTTAACCCTCCCTCATTGCGCGGGAGACTCCCGCAAAACGGCCTAAAAATCTAAGATCTCCCGCATCCAACCTATCTCCCGCGCGGGAGACAAATTCCTCCCGCAATCGTATTTGTCTTCCCCATACCCCCCCCCCCAAACTTCTGAATCTTTACATGCAAATTTCAACAACCACTGCGGGGTTTTCTCTGATTTTGAGCTCAAAAAGCTGCTGTGTAGCTTGAATATATCAAAATCCATCCAAGTACTGTCTACCGTGATCATAGTAAGACATGTTATAGTCCAGTTTACTTTTTACGATTACTTCCGGTTTTGACTTAAATCAGTTACGTATTTAGTTATGCATAGGCCTTATAAAAAAATAATTGAAAGCTTAAAACATCTTGATTTTACTCTGTAACACCAAAGAAAACAATACACAGCCAGTGGTGTCACTTAACAGGTGCACAGGTAAAGCACCCAAGCCACGTGCAGTGAGTTTTGACTAATTCTGTCTGGCCAGCACAGTCGGTAAAAATCAAAGTGAGTTTGGAACACAGTGTTTATACAAACTACCGATAAAAAAGCAGTTCACAAGAGTTTTTAAAAGTTTATAGTACCGGTACTATTAATTACAGGGATGCTATAGATATTACAACAGAGATCATTTTTAAATGGTACTAGAGAAATACATGTTGTTTTGTGAATTAAAAATCTATCCTATATTAGGGCAAAAAATAATTTTAATGAATATTGTTTACAGGTATTTTCTTAACTGGGTTTCACTGCAAATTCAAAATACGCAAAATAAATTTTCTGTGTTTACCCTATCTAGATGTCAGCATGCAGTGATGGTTCAATACTGAACAATACGAAGACTTAATATAAAAAGTGGCACTATTGACTTCTTGTATTGTACCATGCAAACAAAATAATAGTTTTCTGAACATGTACAGCAACACAAGTTGTAATTGCACACTGGTAGTCATAGAAATAATAAAATTTAAAATGATTGCAAATGCATTAATTACAATGGAAAAATAAGGTATCTAACAGTATTTTAAATATATATTTGAATTTCACGTGAAAAAACATCGTTTACGCAAAATCTCCCCCTTAGCCAAGTTGGTAAGGGGGAGATTCTCCCACATAGCAGCTTTGAAAGGTTAACAGGTATGAAATTGTCCTCCACAAATTTTTATGATTTTTCAGTACGCAAAAACTGTATAGAAAAATTCTTCAGTACAATCTTAATTTGTTTATAAATGTTTGGTTTAAATGGCTAACCTTCTTCTAAAAAATGTATTATCATATTCTCCAAAACTCACCTTCTCCATTTTTAATAGGCTCAATGTATTTTCTGAAATTAATGGCAGCCTAAAAAAAAAGTAGAAAAAAATGATGGAATTTTCAGTGACCAATATGAACTACAATTATTACAATGACAGGTGGATGGTAATATTATTGGCACTTATAGAGTGGTGTAAAACCTTAATTAATAGACAAAGATAAGCATTTTCATTTGATGTTAACATTAATACCAAATATTGCTGTTCAAGTATAGGTTCTCTATACACAAGAAATTTATCTTTGTTCTTGCACTTACCAAATGTTGGAGCTCGGAGAGATTGCGACATACGATATGGAAGACGCTGAGCACCAAACTCAGGTACATCTGATAGAACTCAGCTGAGTACCCCTCAGGTGCTGATCTCACTAAAATTCTCAGCAGCTCGTCTGTAATAAATACAGTGAATTTACAATGACGGTCTTTCTTACAATTCTAAGCAACAAATTCAGATATGTAGAACTCCACACAAAGCAAGGTTAACATAAAGAAGAATTACTCTAAAACTTGTGGGTTTTTTTTAATTTGTTTTACATATATATTATATAGGTATAATTAATGAAATGTGAAAAGGTTGGACAATATTTCAATTATTCTGTTGTATATTTGCTAAATCTTTCTAAAAAATGGAGCAGTGAGGAAAAGCTCTAAAAAAAAATAAAGATAAAGAACATAAAATTGAAACCATTTCTCTAGTTTAAATTATTAGACTGAATGTTCAAATATATACTAAATAAAATTCCTGCCCTTTCATTTACAACTTTTGGCAACTATTCCATTTGTGAATTGTCAGGAGAATCTTTTCCATGTACCTTTGTTGTAGTCAGGGAACTGTACAATGAAAGGCTCCTGAAATCCTGTCCCACACCGAAACTTCTCCCAGACTATCTCGCTTAATAGGATCACACACACATTGCCATCTGCCTTCAAACACAGAATATATGTACGTACAGATCAATTCATATAAGGATGGGGACGAAAATTATTACCAAATCTCAAAAGGGGACCTTTTCCTTTCACGCTTTTAATTTTTCAATAGTTTTGGTTCGTGTTAATTCATTTGGTTTTTTAACAATCGATCAATTTAGCAAGTTTAACAAGTAAACATGTGACAACTATGTGTCCCTTGTATTCTTCTTTTCAAAGTTAAAAGGGTTGACACAATATCAGCAGTACACAAGTAAGTTACATGTAATTAGTAACATATCATTTATTGTTCCAAGTTGAAATTAATTTCAAAAATGCATACCAGTTCCTGTAATCCTAGAAATGCTGGTAAAATGTTGGTATCCATTTCTCTCAAACGCTCAGCTTTGTCAATAACCTATGAATCACCAAATAATTTTCAAAAAATTACAGACTTTCAGAGGTTATCTTTCATTGTAGTTCCATAAATGCATATTACAACAAATTTTTGGGGCTTTCAATAATTATTTTTTTTGCCACTTGGCTCTACTTTATATTTTATGGTTTTGGATTCATACAAAATATTAATTTGATTTTTTCTTTAATTTGATATACGAGAATGAATAAAAACCTAAATTAGTTATTGCAGTTATTTAGCTAACAGTATTCTTATTAGAATTCTGCTGAGAGTTTGAATTTACTACTCCCTGCTTTTCAATCGTTTACAATGTATTAATATATTTTACACTGATGTACTTGAATTTTTTTAATCAAATTCAAATCAGCAGCACACTTACAATATAAACAGTCTCATTTTGAAGATGGAGATCCATGCAAGTATGACGAAACAGTCGGACAAAGTCGTTCATGTTTTCACACTTGACGGGAGTCTCTGGTTTCTGCCTGCCGTTGTTTGTGTACAGACCGTTAAGTACAGCCTCGTACAAGAACCTGGAACTGTAGCACTCCACACAATTCACCAACACGTGGGGTAGCTAATCAGAGCACAAAGGAAACAGTTTTATGTTAAAGACAGGTATGAACATTTCTTGTTCATTTAATTAAAACACTAAGTAATGAATACTGTATATGTATTACATTTGGTTGCATATTCTATTTAGCGTTTCTGGCTGAATGCGGCTTCTGCTTAATCAAGTAGTAGTACATTGCTCATATATATGTAAAAGAATTATTACATTCAGAAATACGCTATTTCAAGTCCATGTCAACTTGTTCAAAAACTATTTTCTGCCAAATATTGTACCCGCAAAATATAAAACATTTATTGTAACTACGGTAGATGTGTTCTAAAATGGCAGCCAAAATTTCATATACCATTTTTAGGTTTACATTTGTTTGCATAAATTAAAGACAGATTTTTTTTTTTTCTCTAAGTTCAAAGGGAATAACTCTGTCAAAAATCATCAGACCTGGACCGAACTTGGCCCTGACCTGTACTTTCTGATAAAATATTTGTATATTATGCAATTTCAACTTTACATATGCATCCCTTCAAACTAGAGAGTGGAAGCTGAAAATTACTTCTTTTATCCTAAGTAAAAGGGGCATAACTCTGTCAAAAATTATCTGACCTAAACCTAATTCAAACTTGTCCTGCACTGTCTTATATATGCAATTTCAACTTTATATATTAAATCTCTTCAAAAGTTGGAGCTAAACATTACTTATTTTTTTCTAAGTTTAAGGGGGATTACTCTGTCAAAAATCATCAGGCCAAGAACAAATTCAAATTTAAGGTGAAATAACACATCGTCACAAAATGGCTGACCTCTGATCGAAACGACACTTCGTTATATTAAAAGGATTTTATACACGGTAACATGTACTTAACTTCATAGCCGGATGGTTAAAGTGTCGGGCTTGTGATCCGTACATCCCGATTTCGAATCCATTGGGGGCTTTTGCCATTACTAACTGAATTGAATTATTTAGATATTCATTTTTTATCCCCAAACTGCCAATATTTCGCTTAATATTTGACATATGTACAGTTTATTTATTATATTATCTTTCATAATCAAATAATTTACTGTTAATTCGAGTGACTTTTTCCAGGTGTGTTATTCCACCTTAACTTGCATATTTCTTTGACGCATCCATATTTCTGAATGTGTGCAACTGTTGCCGAGATAATGAACAGAAAATAAATGATGACTGAATGATTGAAAGAAAGAGGTAACTTTTTAACATTCTATGACAGGGGTATAAAAACGTGTTTGAAAAAAAAAGGATGTTTTCTTTCATTATTCAGCTATATCAAAACATTCACTAGGACTTTTTGAACTTGAGTTTCAACACATTATACTCAATATTTTTAAGAAAGTTGAATCTAAGCTTAAGAAATTACAAAAATTAATGTCCTGGTAAATTTTTAAATCTTAATTAAAAACTACACTTTTCAAAATTTCACAAATTTATGTGATGTACCTAGTATTGGTAGTCCAAACTTCATAAACATAAAATATTTTTGAATATAGAACTGTTCAATTAAAGTTTACATCAACATTGTATTTTTTCAGCTTAAAAAAATAATCTGCATCAATTTCTTTTAAGAAGTTAAAACATTATTAATAATTACGTTAATTATCTGATGTAAAAACTGACAAAGAAAATATATTCCCTTTTTTAAACTCTGTAAACAAACCTTGCAAGTTTTGAGAATGGAGTTGATGACAGCAGATTTCCCTGTTGCTGTGTGTCCATAGGCAAATATGGCAGGAACCGTCATACATCTTTTCTGTAATAAAGGAGAAAACAGACCATGAAAATTATTTAACCAAGTATTCTTCAAAGTTGCAATGCAACAATATACATGAACAGCAGCTACCATGCTTCAACAGTCCAGATGCAAATAAGCTGGAGGAATCATTTTTCAAATTAATAAAATTTCATTACAATCAAAATTTTTTGTGTTGTAAATTTTCCAACATTTTTAATTCTTAATTTTTCCTGATTGAGGATGCTTTACAGATCAGACTATTTGATATCCCATTTAGCATTGTTCCACTTTCATGAAATAATCTTGCTAAAATTCAGTATTTGGACGCATGAACAAGACCAATTCAAAAACAGAGGTACAGTCCCTGGAATGTTCTACTTTCCAATTTTCCTATGTGTTCACCATGCGTTCAGTGTGTTCACTTGCTCTCCACTCTGCTCCGTTCGCGCTCACCATCTACAAAGAGCTCATTGTGAGTTCATAAAGCGTTCACCTTGCATTCACTGTTCGTTGAACTTCGTTCATTAATCGTTCAGTTAGATAATATTATATTTAGGCTGATAACAAAACATACATGTAGAATATTTATTTTTCCCTAATTACCGACGAAACACAATGTAAGGATAACTTCCGAGGCACTCCAAAATCCAAATAAATCATTCATCTTGCATTCATTTATTGTTTACCGTTTACTTTGCGCTCGTGTTTGTGCTCTGCATTTATTCACTGGTCATAGGCAGTAAACCGTACACTCAGCGTGTGCTCACAGTTCACTCACAATTCAACAGTTCAAGTGGGAAAGTTGAACGTTTCAGGGACTGTACCCACTGCCATACGGGAGAGGATCTTGCATACTGGCTGTGGTTTGCTAAGATGTAAAATATCAAAACTAGTGGCATGTACTTACTTCTCCAAACAGAGACAACAACAGTTTGATCTGGGACTCCCTGCATGGTATTGACTCTGATATAGAAGATACCGTGTCGGCAATGGGTGGCTCTGACCCTGCATCCATGTCTCTAGCAGAATTACTTCTTATTGGTAGCCGAATAATTCTGTGAAGTAAAGTATCATTATATATATAAGAATACAAACGATAACAACAATAAGATATTGATTTTTTTTTTTTTGTCTATTACATAAGAATTTTGTACATAGTGCCACTTGGCGCCTATAACTGTGTAATTCATCATTTAGCGTTTTCACTTTTTACGTTTTTAAAAGAAATAACTTACATGAAAGTTTGTACATGTAGAACAGTAGAAGTCTTGCTCAAGGTTGCAGTATTTGCATGTCCTGTCAGACCTGGGTGAACACGACAGTTTCACCACATTTTCGTGAAAAGGCAAACTTCCCTCCAAAACTCATGGATGGATTATCTATATTTCAAAGAACGAGCCCGATCGTTAAAGAAATCGACGAAGAGCGAAAGGCTTGAAATGGTGCATAGGTGCTTGAGGACAGGACCGACCCTCCTCCTTCCACCCCACCCCCATTATAAAGACCCCCGGGACTTTACTCTTTTCTAAAAATTAAATTATCCTTTTATGAAATATTTCTAATCTAATTTATTCATTCATTGTCCAAAATTACCTAAAACAATCAGACCCCTCTGTGTATATAATACAATATTTGTATTATATATATATATGTAGAGGGTCTGATTTTTTAATGTTTGTTTTAAGTAATTTTGTGCAATGAATGAATAAATTAGATTAGAAATATGTCCTAACATGATAATTTGATTTAAAAAAAAAAAAGATAAAGTCCCGGGGGTCTATATACTGTGGGGGGGGGGGGGGGTCCTGTCCTCAAGCAGCTGTGAAATGGTGTAGCTGTTTGAAATTTTCGGTGTTTATATTTTAAATCTTCAAGAAATATAAAAGGAAAAATTCATTAATAATTTGACGGAAAACAACAAATACTCTGATAAAAGAATATATATATATATATTAATATAATTATTTTTACGTTCATAAATTTCATAATTTTGAATATTATCCTCCTCATTGGTTACTTGATTATTTACTGTACTATAATAACATTACTTTAATTATATGCTTAAAACTTTGATGTTTAAAAAATACAATTTATTTTTCCGCTCATAAATCTCTACTTTTAAAATTACTCATAATTTCCAGGAAGGATCAATATTGAGGGAGACATGTGAAATTCAACACAAATTTTTTAAACCTGTTGTTTAATTTGAAAGTGATTTTTTTAATTTGAATTTTCATTTTGGTATGATATTGAACACATTATCAATAAAAGCATGCAACACACATGCCCGATCTAGACCCTGAGCGGTGTCGAACTCACCCACGAACAATTCAAACTTCTTAAATTCATTTGACAAAGTTACCGAAAATAGACTTGGACCTCCCCTGGCAAACAAAATAATTCATTTACCCCCACCCCCCTACCCCCTTCTTCGGGAATACATTATTATCTCGATCCGCATATGTCATGTACAGCTATATGTACATGTACATGTATGCACCAGTGTATCCGGTATAAATATAGGGAGTTAAGGTGCATGTGCCCTCTGTGTTTCAGTATTAAAATGTATGACGGGTCTATATCTAATTGAATAATGGGCGATGATTCACATTACAACATCAAGTGTGATAATTTTTCCCTTAAATTCTTTAAATGGATTTTTTTTTTTTTTATCAATTTTCTTTTCGTCTACAAACATTATAAATATGGGCGCTGAAGTCTGCATCTTAAAAAAAATTCATGCCGCCAGGCGGGCCTATGTACATCTATTTCTAAGCTTGCAATTTACGAGTATACGTACACTGTATATTGTCAAACAAATACCAAGTATTGAAGTATATACACAATTCATACATCTGTACAGGTACATGTACATGTTTTTTGTTTGTTTGTTTTTTTGTAGTTTTTTTTTTTTTTCGTGTGGGGTTTTTTTTTCATGTCATATAATATGTGCTTTGACCTGTTTGACAAACAAATTTTGTGATAAATCGTCATATCCGAAATAAATTTAAGTCTACACAATCATATACGTTTCACTCTAAATATTTTGTTATATGTATTAAACCCATGCATGGACTTCTGTGTACCTCTGAGTCGATCATACGATTGTCATCTGCGGCCTACATAAAGAGACCTCGACGCCTTGTTCAGGGATTTTTTTTTCCACCTGTATGTTTCCGATGCACCTGACGTTTTTTTTTCTCTCACAAAAATACGCATCCTATCTAATTATGCAGAGTTATGGGTATATCATTTTTTAATCAGAGAAAAATAAGTATTATACTTGTATAACGCCGGGAGCCTGCGACATGGTCGTTAGATCTAAAAACAGTTAATACAGATAAAATATTTCATATCGAGCAAATTAAAGTTTCGATTTTATTTCTTGATTTTAAACTATATTGTACATGCACAGTCAATCGTACTAAACGTGTTTTCATTTTCCATATGAAATATCCATGTTTTTTTTTTTTTGTTTTTTTTTTTAGGTTATAGCTTAGACGGTAGACTTACTGCTTGAAAGAATCTGGACACAAAACAACACCTTAATGTACATGTATGACCCGGGGTCACAGAGATACCAACAAATTGGGTAGGATATAGCAAGACCCGTATACTGTTAACTAAATCAGAACATTGGAAGAGGACAACCGAGATGTTGGTCCATTTGCAGATTATGAGAGAGAGAGAGAGAGAGAGAGAGAGAGAGAGAGAGAGAGAGAGAGAGACACACACACACACACACAATCAGACAGACAGATAAATGGAGAGAATGGGCAATGTTCACAGAAGCATATGTCGTTTTCCTTGCAATTTAGGAAGGAATTTTTATATAGGTTTAAGTAAGAAAGAAAAAGAAGTTTTTTTTGTATAAAGAAAAATACTTATAATGCAGAAGAAAGGACGACTAGAAATGTAAAAATTTAAATCATTGTAAGGTGCGAGTCTTCTATTGTGAACCGGTTTTACAATTTACCACAGTTATTTTAAACCCCAAAATCATTTCCAAGGCCATTTCGTCCTATTCATTCTTAAAAGTATCGCTCTAGGAAAAATATTTAATCACTTACTGTCGATTTCAGCTTACAATGAAAGCCCAGGTAAATCTTACATGAAATCGTATAGTGTATTACAAATTCAAACAAAACAATCGACTTCATGTGATTCATTGTTATCCATATAAAATAAATAAATCCGTTTACCGCGTGTAGCATTCAAATCGAGCAGATCTTAATGTAATTAGATACCTCTATCAGTTTCTAATACCATTCAGTTCAGTTACATATGTAAGTTTATTTTTCTTAAGGTATCCGAACCATACAGTATTAGAACCATATTTTTTTCAACTCTGATTATCCATCATGTAGTAAAATACTAAAAAGTTAATACTTAGCTATAGGATATCAATAAATGCGTTGGTGGAAAGATGCATATAATTAATAATTCGGAATAGAAAAATATTGAAAACATTTTTTTAGAATTGAATTTTATAGATGAAAGCGGATAGTGTGGGGTGGGTGGGGGGGGGAACTTATATTTCTTTGTCGTTATCGATATGTGGAGATCGAATTAAGTCATATAATGTAATTAATAGAAAAAAAATTGTGATTTAACATTCGCAACATTGAATTTATATTAAAATTCAATTTTAAGATTAAGATTCGTTAACAGCCGGATAACGATACAAATACTGAAACCCATAAACACGTATTTATGAAGAAATATGAATTTTAAAGGATGATTGATTAATGGTGTAGATTTCAAGTTTAAAAAATCCATTTAAGTAATTTTGAGAAACGGAACCATTTTACTGCTTAAACTTGCTTAAAATATAAATTTCAGTTTAGGAAATTTACCAAGAAAAATGTGTGTATATGGATATATTCATTTTAACGACATGTCCCTCGAACTGCAAATAAATTGTGTCAACTTTTAATGGAAGCCAACAGTCAATTAAGCACAGGTAAGTTTAAAGAGGAAAAAAACTCAAACAAATGTTGCTTAAAAAGCCCTGGATATTACATTGCAATTTAATATTTTTTTTTAACACATTGAACTACATGTTTATTCCTAATCCTCCTCATAGATTCTAGACACACCACTATATACATTTTTTAATAAACTGCTAAAATATGAACTATAGAAAACAAAGGAAACAAACCTGCAAAACTTCAACTTTTAAGGTAAAAGTATATATATATATATATTTATGTAAATTAAACTGACGGCAAAATCATGCGTGGAACTAGAGAAGGGGTCGGGAGAGGAATGTTCCTAACTATGGAAAATTCAAAATGAATAAATTTACGAAGTAAAAATTCTGACAATAGGCATAATTGGATCCCTTTTTCAATTCAAACCAATTTATTCAATTTCAATATTGTAAAAGACATACTCTTGTAGCACTTATAACATCTCGCTCCGAATAAATATTCTGGATCCGCACATGCAACGAAATTAACAAATTACACGTTTTAATCTCTATTCATACGTATATACATGAATATTCACATTCATCCGATGTGAATGCATGAATATAATTAGTATTGATACGAATAAAACCATAACGATATGAAATATATGCCCGTTTTAAAATTTAAAAAAAAACCTTTATTTTATCTTTGGATGTCACCCCCCCCCCCCCCCCCCCACTCACACACCCAATTCCCTATATATCTATTGAAAACAAGTCTCTTATTTTAAACAGATTTCCAAGTACTAAATAATGTCCCCCTTACCATTTATTTTCAATTAAATCCATTCCTGGAAATGATAGACTTGTAGTATAGTCCGGGTTAAAATTTGATGGGGCTGGATGGGGTGATGAAACAATATTAATTAATTATCATAATATTAATTAGTTATCACTCATCCTAATCTACAAGAATCGTCCAGCACTGCACGGCCGGCATTGACAACATAAACAATCTACCCCCACGTGTGTTACTAAAGTTGACAAACGTGTTCATTCAGGTGTGCCACAGGTAAATTTCCTCGCTACGATTGGTCGAAACCCACGCTATAAATAGAGAAAAAGTTGTCAGACCAGTTGGCCCACGTTAGGAATCTATTCTTAGCCCAATCAATTCTTAAGACTCTCTAAACCGGCAGAAGAGCGCTAGCTGACCTCACCCCATTCTCTGGAACCCGATCGACGGCTCAATACTGACCAGCACGTAGAGCCGTGAGGAACTGAGAGCCATGGAGCAGAAATTCAACCCAGAGACTGCCAGGGTCTACCATTTTCGGTATATGAGGGAGTACCGCGCTATATGCGTTCTGTGGGGGCTACTCTCTATCATTTGGTGTATTCTGAATCTCGTGGCCTTCGTCCAGCCACAATGGATTGGAGATACCCCCTCGTCTCCGGGGTTTGGCCACGTTGGTGTGTTCCAGCACTGCTACCCCGACAACTCCCAGGGAATCTACGTGTGCAGTGGGTCTTTCACCACTTTTGATTCCATTCTCAACGATTCTTTCCGAGCCACGACGTTTTTCGTTGGAGTTTCGGCCCTCCTGATGTTGATCACTGTGGCTGCTTTGTTGCTTTTCTTCTGCTTCAAGAAAACATTCGTCTTCTACTTTTGCGGTATTATGGAACTGATTTCAGGTGAGTCTTGAGTGTCATTCATGTTTTTTTGTTTGTTAATTTTTGGACGATATTTGAATAGCGATTCACACCTCGAAACTGGTTTTTCTCGTGGCGGGGGATTTAAATCTGAGCTGACCACCAGCTATGTACTCCTGTTTGTAAGCGAATCTTCACGATGAACAAATTAAGTGAATGTCATGTAATCTGCTGTCAGTAGGTAAAACGACCAAAATCGTTTTTCATGTTTTTGAATAAAATGAAAAATTCGAATAAAAATTGTATTGTCCAAGTATGGGCATTTTTGCTAGTAGAGCACCCCCCTCCTCCACACATTCACAGATCATATCTCAGAATTGATTTATAGAGGAACCAGTACCACAGGAACACATTAACACATTATCTGTTGATTATTTTTTTTTTTTAGTAAAGGTTGAATTTTTAAAAAATAATTTCAAGGTGGTAAGACCAATGCTGGTCCAGTACAATCTCTTGATTTAGCTAAATAGCTTCAATAAGCTGTATAGCTTTATTAAGCTATTCAGAGAAGCTTGATTAACTATTTCTTTTAATAGTTTTCAACTTATATGAACTGTCCTTTGAACAATGCATGTAAAGATTTCTCATCAATTGTGGGTATTATATAAATTTGGGTATTATACCCCAAACGGGCTATTATATCATATCCAATTTAGGAGATTGGTCCCTTGACCTGTTAATTGCCCTCAATGCACCCCTTCCCCCACTACCTTTCACTTACATATATACCTATTTAGATGAATGTCATCTGAATTATAAGTGATGCTAAATGTGTACCTGAATTTGATTAAACATATTAAATGGAATGAACATTTAAATAAAGAATTATACTGTATTGCATGTGCAAGCAAATTAGTCTTATATGAGCATACAAAATCCATGCAAAGATTTTGTCAGCAAACATGTCTGTATAATTCTTTAACACTAAATGCATTTATATGCAATAATAGACATTGAGAAAATAAATGTATTTGCATGAATATAATCTGTCCTATTTTTAGTGTCTCATATGTCTTTTAAGGCAGGATGCCAATATTTTATGTATTGTAACTATATGAAATTTTACTTGTAATATTGGCATGTATATCTCTTTATTACTTACATACTTACTTACTATTTAAAAAAAATCATTTAACACTCATGCCCGAGTCACAATTTAATCTTTGTTTTGTGGCTTTTTTTTATGTAAAAATTAACTTTATTGTTTAGCCTTAGTTTATATTGCAATATTAATGTATTATAGCTTGATTTAGCCACTCAATACTTGAAATATTTTGATTTAGATGTTTTGACAGAGATTTAGACTGAATTTGTAATCAAACTTTGAATCAAAAGAGATATTATGATACTAAAAATGTGAAACTTTATAGTTTTACAATGCCTGGATTCCTATAGATCTTACTCCTTCATTCAGTTCTTCAGATAGAAGATCTAGAGATCTATGCAGACTATAATTATACATGTATATAACAAGGGGTATTCAAATTTACATGTATTGGAGATTCATTGTAAAATTACTGAAAATAGGCCTCTGACCCCCCCCCCCCTCCATAGCCCCATAACCCATCCCCCTTGAGTACTATTTCTGAATTCATTCATGTTATTACATGAGAGAGAGAGAGAGAGAGAGAGAGAGAGAGAGAGAGAGAGCATTTAAGAAAGGAGAAGGTGGAAAGAGAGAAAGCACAACTGTCAAAATAATATATTAATCTGTGAGGAGTGCATGATTCTCGCAATTCCACACATTGATTCAACATCAATTTAGAAATGTATTTAAATAGATTTCCTGGAATGGACGTGCACTCTAAATAGTGCTATACAGTGTATGTTTAAATTCATTATTTTTAAAGATATAAAAATAAGGTTATAAGATTTATGAATTGAATATTAAATCTAATATCGTATGTGAAAGGAATTTCTTGATATTTACAAAGCCTGAAAGATCATCAATCATTTTTACAAACTGTTTACTATCATGAATATAGGTTAAGTCTTCAGAAACCAATTATTAGCTCCTACTAAGGGAATGAACTTGATCATTGATCGGTTTAGCTAGTCCAGAATTTGGGACAGTTAAGATTTCGAAAAATGCAGTCAGCAGAGGTGGCAATTAAGAGCTGTATTAGAGCTCTTAAATGTATAAGTGCATGAATAAATATAAGACTCCCACACATCAACTCGTACTAAGGAAAAGTTAACAGAAACTGTTATTTGATATGCTACAAAAAGTTAAACATTCTGAGTTTGAAAATTACATGGCTTATTGGGCATTTAAATTCGAATTCACCATTCACCTTTGACGATTGATATTCTTTGATACGTACGTCTGATTTTTACACGTGGTTCATGTAGGTGTGTGCCTGAGTATAAAAACTAATATTTGATGCTGAAGTCCAGTGGAAATTAAATAAATTAAATGAATTAGCAGGTCTGCAGTGCCGTATAGGTTTTTATCAGTACTTCGTGTTGTATTTATTTTTGTTTTGAGACTGAATCTGACCTCTACATTAAGAATTAAATTTTTAATTACTAATTTATAAATAAAGTTTGAAAACCACTTTTCCCTCAAAATAGATAAACCAGATATAATAAACCAAGCTCAAAGTAAATGAAAACTAAAATTAGCAACCTTTTGTAAATTTATTACATCAAAATAAGAACAAACAAGTCTCTATCAAGTATTTAAAATCCCCTAACCCTAAAACTTTAAACTTTAACAGGGACCTCAAATAGACAGACGAGACAGCTAGGGACTCTGGAGAAATATAGATAGTGAAACCAGCTGTCTCCCTCGTCAAATAAGGACTTGCACAACTTTTTATACGGAAAAGAGATCAAAGACAACTGTCATTAAAATATTGGCTATTTTTATAAAGTGGGCATTATACCTCTTAAATGCAATTATGAATCTGCTCATGAGATTTATTTAAAAAGAGAACTATATATATATATATATATATATATATATATATATATATATATGTGCACGTAGAAATCACCATATATATACCAGTAATGTGTAGCCTAGCTACTAAAAAGAAGTTATGTAACTATTGCAGTAAAATATTAAATGTCTACTCATCAAATTACACAAAAATAGCAACTTAAATGAAAGATAATTATATAAGATATAAAGTTGCAAAACAGGTTTTGAATACTATCACAACAAAACCCTCAAAATAAAAGAGAAACAGAATTAAAAGAAAAATAGAAGATTGAATATTGAAGCTAACAGTTCAGATTTCATATTAGGGTTGAATTACGCATGCCTGAATTCAGAAAATTTCCATATGTGCACATTTTGGTAAAAATAGCAGCAAGACGCCCCAAATTAACCTATAGTAAGACAGCAGACGCAGTGTTGGGTGGGGTACCCTCTCTGTTAGCCCTGGGTGTGCCTGTTGAAAATTTATTGCCTTTGCAATATATTTCAGTATAAGACGTACAATTAAACTCAACTTTTCCTCAATGTGGTGATCAAATCAATTGATAATTATCACTGAAGTACTTAATTTATATTTCATAATAAAGCAATTGTAAAAGTATGTACGCTACACTTTTTTAATGTCAAGATTGATATGCAATCTTGAAGTGAATCTTCACACTTTTATAATGTCAAGACATGCAATCTTCCTCATATTAAATTAAGTTTTCTAAATTTTAGCGTATTTTTTCCTTGTGCATAAAAATATATATATATCATATTTTTTTCACAGCGGTCTTCATGTTCTTGGCCTGTGTGATCTACCCAAGCGGCTGGAACCAGTACGAGGTCAGACAGATCTGTGGTGAGTCCTCGGGGGAGTACCGCCTCGGGGCCTGTAACATCAGGTGGGCCTACATCCTGGCCATTCTCGGAATCTTCGATGCTGCTATTCTCTCCATTTTGGCTTTCTTCCTTGCTGCCAAGCGGGCAAAGCTGGATTACAGCACAGCATCTGGAGCTGTCACCAAATGTAAGTAAAATTCAAAGTGCACATGTATATCAAATTTTTCCCCCCATATGTCACTAAATTTGCAAAAATTAAGGTAATGATAACTATGTAACTTATTTTAAGTTATTTAATTTTTGCAATGTTAAATGAAACCATGCACTTTTTTTCTTTCAACATCATAGACTATAACTAGACTTGTAAGATTTTATAAAATATTTGTATATACCACAAACTGTCTATACTGATCGATTCAATCGGAAAGGGTAGTGCCCTTTGCCATTTAGAATATTGATTTCAGTTGATTTAAAAATAATGACTATATCCTTTTTTTCATCCCCAGCGGACCTGAATGGATACTCAGCAGAAACCATGTCTAAGCGCTCCATGCCGATCCAGCCCGTCGTGACAGTTCCAGACCAAGAGCGTGTCGCTGCATACTCCGAATACTCCCAGTCCACAAAGCGTCAGGGAGCCTCAAACTTCCAGCTGTAAACCGCCTGTAAACACATGGCTGTAAACACATGGCTCCTGTAAAGCCGTAAACGAACCTCTCACAGAAGCATTTTGAGCATATGAAATCTACACAAATATTTGATGGTTTCTAGATTAAGGGAGTGAATGAACATTATCTTGAAAGTTTTTTTTTTTATGATATTTTTTTTTTTTTTGAAATATAGATATTTTTATAGATTCCACCAGTGTTTGAAATAGGATATTATTTATAGGTACATATATAACTTTGAAACCATTAGGGTGTTAAACAATTTTCTGTTTCTGTATGTGTTTCTGTTTTCATTCGAAATTATCTAAATTTGTGTGTCATTTCAGTATGTCATCAATGTATAGTGCTAACTGTAATACAGTGTATTTATTGGCCAGTGGTCAAAGATAAAAAGGCCTGTAAATAATTTACAAGTATTCATTAAAATTCTAATTTGTTTTTCAAAACATATAACTTTTTGTTTGAACTATCTGTAACTATTTAAAACCTCTGAAGAAAATATTTTTAGTAAAACAATTATGCATGTACATCGTTTTCCATCTCAGAAATTAATCTTTTGAAAGGAAATAAACCATGATTTCAGATAACAAGAGTTAATACTTTTAAATAATACAATGTCCACGATAAAATCAATGTTATAATATCCAGATACTGGATATCATTCAGAGCACAAAAGTTGCTATTTTTAAATGCTGTATTGTAAATTATCATTTTCCCATGTATAACATTCAGAATTTCTTTAACTTCCTTCTCTCCATTAAAATTCATTAGCCCCCACTTTATACTTACTTATTTTGTAATCATAGATATTCTTCCATTTAAAAAAAAATCATATGTATATATAATATATGAAATGCATAATACTCTCTATTCTTGTACATGATTAGTATTAGATATGTACTTTTCTTACATTAAATATTATATATAAAGAAATTATATTTTTTTGCATTGCATGTTCTAATTAAGTGCTGTCTCTAATTTAGATGTGGAAGATGTTGACTTGGTCATATTATTATAATCATGATCTTCAAAACTGGTCTCATCAGGGTAAAAAAAAATTATTTTCTAACAATTGTGGAAAGATGTTTTCTGGTGAACAAAATATATTATTATAATTATTTGACCAATAAAATGCAAATAATATAAGTGTATAAAAAATGTTTGGTTATTATTTTGTTGGTATCTTGTGTGACACAATAAGAAGAGAGCTAGCTAGCTAGGGTAGACAATTTATAGATAGAGTTGACCTCTAGCTCAGCTTATATTATAGAAAATCTTTTTTTTTATTCGATTTAATGCAGATTTATTTCATTTACATGTGTATACATATTTCATAATGTCAACATATTCAATATTTGGTACTTGTTATATAGTAGGCTCTATAAATAAATGGATGAATGTGGACCAGTCAGGCATCATTAGTAATTAAGCTATGTGTCATTTATAGAGACATGGATCAAGGACGTATTGAAATTCAATCTGCATTCTAGGATCTTCCCATCCAATACATGTGAATCTAATTAAAGAAATGCGGTGTTCATCATGGGAATGAATGGATTACAAGATGAACCTTTTTTGCATGATGAATTATGTAATACATTCACAGACATATATACTATAGTATGTAGATGAAATGCATGGGTTCTATGTCTACATTTAGAAAGGACATGATGTTGCATGCACTGAGGTCAATTGGATTACCATAGGATTTATACATAAAACATAATTTTCATGTACCACATCTATTTACATGTACTTATTACATTAGTTTACCAGAACACTGTTAATAAACAAATGGATGACCATTTGGTTATGAAATATCATTATAAATGATTTGAGTTGGTATGAGGGCAAAAACCCCATCTCTTTCTTTTGCTCGCCCCCCCCCCCCTCTCTCTCTCTCTCTCTCTCTCTCTCTCTCTCTCTCTCTCTCTCTCTCTCTCTCTCTCTCTCTATTTTTAAGTTAAAGGGGCATGGTCACGATTTTGGTCAAACATTATTTTTATTTTAATATGCACAATGCCCCAGTAAAGCATTTTTAATTTGCAACCAAATTTGGGTGTCATTCGTTAAGATATATAGCGTGTTACAGAGCTCACTATTTTTGTTGTTGTGTAAACAAAACCTTTGTTTACATTTTGAATGTTGAAGTGAAAATTCCAATTTTAGACCTAAAATGAATGTGATAAACACTCGAACTGTTTATTTATGTTTAAAATTAATAAGAAGATATACATATTACCGGGAAAAAAAGATTTTTTTACTGGCATATCGAACCTATGTAAGCAAAAGCAGGGCATGAACCTTGTTTACATGACAAAGAATTTCGAGCCTTATAACTTTACGACTGACTCTCTCATCAGATTATTAGAAATACATTCTTAAACCATTGTAAATAATGAAAACAAATAAATAGAGTTTGTCACAACTTTGGTCAAAGGACAAGAGCGTACAAGGCCTGAAAAATCCCCCGTACCCAGGATTTTGAAATGGCATATGAACATATAGAAATCTTTATATTTGAAACTGTGTATTAGTACATGTACATGTATGATATAGAACTGCATTCTCTGACAAATACATGATATACAATAATAAATGCACCTGCTACTTATCTCCTTTGTTTTATTCGATGCATTCTAAGCATATGCATTACAGCATGATATCACACATGTACTAGCGCTATTTTTATCCGACACTGTGTGTGCACAGATTATGAACATTACGTAATTGTTGTCATTATATAAATGGTATTAGATATTTTTTCAAAATAATCAAATAAAAAAGCAAAACGTTTTACTTTAAAGCAAATGAATCAAAAATAAAACGCCGTCTATACGATTCGAACACCCTCTCCATGGTGAAAGATGGACTACGAGCCTCCGCTTATCACAGTGAGCTACATTGATACATTATAATACTTGTGAATAAACTAAACTGTTTAAAAAAATATTTAATAAAGTGAAACGTTTTTGGTGAAAATCATAAATTTGACCTATTTTGGGTCTAGACTTTATTTAAATAAACCAATAATCAAAGTACCGAAGAACTGACGGGAGTTGATTTTATCGATGTTTATTTATTTTAAAATCAATGATACTATTTTGCATGACAGTTACAGGTAGTTGAATTACGAACATTTTTATAATACGAATTTTCGGAATTTTTCGACACAGGAATGTTGATAAAACCCCATATGAATTTAAGGATAGAATAAATTCAATCAAACTATGTATCAGTGATAGAAATATTTCTGGAAAATTTATTGATCCAAGCAATTGAACCCTCGTCTCGTTCAACCAAACGCTCGGCTATCGCCGTTAATCTCCAGCAAGCAAGAGAGACTCTCTGCTTGTCGGAGATTTACGGAGACAGCCGAGCGTAGAGTACGAGACTATATTGAACTCTGGCGTAAGAATACATACAACTACAAAAAATATCTAAATTGTTCGTACCATTTAAAATCTGACTATTTCTAGGTATTTAAATAAATAAGTTTCCTTGAAAAACAATGCTTAAGCATACGTTACTTCGAATTTATCAATTATTCTCAAGAACTAAGTCTTGTCAGCGGCGATGATTTGTACATTGTTCAAAACACTGTTTCACTTTCTTCTTCTTCTTCTTCTTCTTCTTCAGAATACTAGGTAAAGCTCTTCAAAGAGCATTAACACGTATACAATGAAAGAGTTGTATTAAAATAATTTAATGCGACTGAAAACATTGAATACCATCATAACTTGCTATCGAGGTCGCATTATAACGTAACCTTGTTTATAAATCAAGCCATCTTCCTAGCTACTATTATGCAACATCAATAGATCGAGGTCAGTTCATGGAGCATCTTCTTATGATCGAGGTCAGTTCATCGAGGTCAACTGCATTACTGAATGAATCTTTCGATCGAAATTCTTACGCTTGAGACAAAATGTGCATTCTTGAATTAACAGGTCGAACTGTATTTAATGTATGTTTGCATCTCTTAAGGTAAATGAATTGAAATAAAGCTGAGTAAAATGTTATATAAATACTAAACCAAAGCTTCAAGTTTTTATAAGAACTACTTATGCAAGCCGAATGTGTGCGCACGTGTAAGCATTTACCGGATGCCTCATATGGACACAACAGTGATCGGCCGAAGCCGATCACAAAAATACTTGGTGGATTCGATCCAGCGACCACAAAATCAAAAAGACCTTCGCGTTACCACTAGGCCACGAATTTAACACTTTCAGAAGATGTATTTTCAATATACATGTATAAGGCTATATACATGATTGTATTAGAAAAGACACTAATTGAAATATTTTTCTAATTTTCAGCACGAAAACCACGTTAAACCAAAACTAATTCAATGTAAACATGTACTACAATACCTGTAGAACATTATTTTAAACAGGTTTCTTTGGTTTAGAGAGGTTCAAATAGTCAAATACCCAATTTTTTTTCTATCGTAAACTATTATCTCATACATCCATAACAAAAGCTTACTATTTTAATGTTGTCGTTTAAGATAGTTAAGACTATTTTAGCATGGTTATTGTGTTATTGGCGCTTCTTTGAATATATATTTAACTAAATATTGTGTATTATTGAAAATGTCTAATGTTTGCAAAAGTGCTATATATCATGTGAAATTGTATATCAAAAGCGCTACATGTATATCCTTTGAGTGTCAGTCTTAGAGGTATGAGCAAGATGCAGAGCTCACAATTCTTTGTCGTGTAAACAAGACTTGTGCCTTGTTTTTGTTAACTTTTGTTCCTTATACCGGTAAACGTTCTTTTTGAAGCTGATTTCTCTCTGTTCTAATTTGTTTTAGCATAATTGAATAGTTCCTAGCGTTTATCACATTCATGTTTGGTGCAGAACTGGAATTTCACTTCCAACATTCCAAACATAAACAAATATTTGTTAACATGACACAGAATTGTGAGCTCTGTATCTCGCTTATAACACGATAATAATAAAACAATTTCATTGGCAAAAGTCAAATTACTTTTATTTCGAGTTTCAGCACTTCTTACAAGAAAATAAAAATGGTGTCAGTGTTGCCTATATCAAACTCTCTAATGCTGATTTCAGCATAATAAAGAGAACCTAGTGAGTACCTATATATTCAAGTCATACCAGTGAAAGTTTACATACATAATTATGTATATCTAAAAGTAGAATCAAACGTTGCCTAAGTTTCTATAATAAATTAAAAAAAAATTAAATTGAATCAGGAAAGTTTGACGGCGCTCCTATTTAGCACGCATGCTCTTTCCATCGTTGGAAACTAACAGCCATACGCAACTAATTGTACATTATAACATAGTGCAACTCGATGATACCCTTGTTAATGCTTACGTATGCATATTGATTTATCAACGACGGGGTATTTTTATAATTGTCATTTTCATATCTTTTTAAACCAAAGAGTTTCGCTTTTCCATAGGTGAAATGAGAATAATAGTTGATATAAACGAGAACAGTTTAATAATTTGCCCAACGGTCAGTAATTGTGTGCACTGTTCCGTTGTTGAAGAATGAATTCCTCCTAGTGCAACATTCACCGTATTAACTTTAAGGTGGATGTTAGAGCATACTTATTAATATACTAAACACTATAAGTCAGAGCTTTACCGATTCATTGATACCATTACATATCAGTTTTCCTTTAAAGAATAATATCTTCTTTCAAAAGGGCATACTAGTACTTGTACTTATTCTTTGAAGAACCATTTTGTTTATACATGTACAAATTATGGTTGAAATTTGTCTTGAGAAAATTTGAAGACAACACAAACAGGATAAAATGGTATTAAATGAACAGTCATGGGGCATATTTAGATCACATATGATCAAACGAGAGAGAAAATCATAAAACCAAACGTAGAAAATTCATCGAAAATGATATGTATATACACAAAAAAACATATATAATATAGATTTGTTGCATTATAACAATTATAAAAGTAAAGTAATAACAATATTATGTCAATTTATCCTGAACGTAATGGTATGAAGTTTTACTGTGCAGTGACTTTTCATTGTTCTGAATGTTTACTGGTTATCTTGCCTCCGATGTCAAAAATAAATCACAAAATTTGGATATGTTTTAAAAAGGTCGCATTGCAAAGCGATTAGTTGTTCACAAACGTTCTGCTCGGTTTTTCGCCTCCAGAAAGGCTTCTCTGGTGTGGGAACCTCTATGCATCACTGATTGTATACTGATTGGTTGGTTTTTATAATTTTTTGCCTTAAAAAAGGATACATTTTACAGTGAGTGTGAAAGAGATACTTAGTATGGAGAGAAAAAAAGAGAAAAAATGTTATTTTTAACTTAAAGTAAAAATTCTCGAATCAAAACAAGTGTTTACACCAAAAATTTGCCTTTTCTAGTTTTATTCCTTATTACTTAAGCTGCTAAAATAACCTTTTTGCTAAAATATCTTGTTTATTATAAATCATCTAAAGCGAAAAGTGTTATCGTACAATGTAAGGGCACTGATGAAGAAGATCCTTGTTTTGAATTTTACTTACTATTAAATGTGTAAAATGCTCATTATTCTCTTTGCTTGCTCCTGATCTGTGAGGCAAATTTATTGCAACTTTTAACGTCTTATCACGTGTCAGACGCTCAGAAAATAGTTTGGAGAGCTCTGTCTTGTCTATGTCTGCTTTCATGATATTGTTCGTCATTTCGTCAATAATTTTCAGCTTTTCATCATCCATCGCCTGTAAAAAAAAAAATGCTTGTTTGTTAGACCGGGGGGTAACTCCTTTACCCATGAATAAATTGGTTATTGGGTCTATTGGGTTGCTTTTGTAAAACGATATTGATGCCCTTCTTTTACGCAAGTATGTAACGATACACCGTACATGTAACTATATTGACCATAAAGCGTGTAAAATTAAAATAAAGAATGAAAAATTGCTCAAGTTGTTTTTGTTTGGCTGGGATTCCAAATTATTTTCACAAATGTCTGGAACAGTTAAGAAAATACCTTTTTGTTGTTTTTGCTCTTAAACTATTGTTACAGAAATTTAATAAAGACAGTCTGATCAGTAAGAAAACCTATATTTTGATTTATAACTTACCGGGTCTCCTTTTACTCTAACCTTTTCTAGAAGATCTTTCTGGAAAACATAATTATCTTATAATTTATTATCAAGTTATAAACGTAAATTTGTAAAACACAAATGAGAGGAAATATTTAGTGAAATGATAATATTTACGGATGATGGACAATTTCGACGCTCAACTTCTTTCATTAGTTCTTTGTCCATTGCTTTTATCATGTCCATTTGTTCTTTGTGATATTGGTCCAAAACTTCAGAAATGTTTTGTCGTTGATTTTCCAGGTAATCCATCATTCTATTCTTATATTTTTCATTCAGTTCCTCTATTTTCTGAATATAGAAATCATTCTTTTATATTTAGGCATTAAAGTTACTTACAAATGTAATTATGCTTATACAAGTTCTACATACTTGCTTATAGGTCGTTCTTAAAAGTAACGTTTTAAATACTGTGGAATCATTTAAATTTGTGGGGGCCAATTTTCGTGGATTGTGAATTTTTTGTTCATTCAAGGGGATGTAATTTCGTGGATGCGTCGGTTACTGTTTCAGTAACAAAGATAACTCTTTCTAAAATTGTTTTCGTTGAGGATTTAAATGCGTGGGGGAGGGCTACCCACGAATACCACGAATATTGAGCCATCACGAATTCTAATGATTCCAGAGTATTAATTTAATAAAACATCCTCTGATTATATTTTGTACTAAGTCTTATAAAATATTCGTTTATATGTTCGCGGGCGAAAAAAGATTATAAGTCAACCGTAATATGTTTTTAAAAAGTCCTAATCGTTGCAAATCTGCATTTTTGTTTTATGTCAATGAAATCTTCTTGGAAACAAAATTCTTTATCATATAAACGAGGACGTAAAATTGAACTTTCGCGGGATTGTAAAATATATGTGCATATTCAGCAAACATGAACCAATTTCAATTTTAATAATTTTCATTCTTATTCATAAAACAGAACATTTAATTTATAAGAGTAAGGATTTAAAGACGTTCGACAGAAGAAGGTACATTTTCTTACAATATTTACCTTTAAGGTGGTATGTGACACCTGTCGATATTTACGTGGATAAAGTGCATTATATTCAAATACTTTCACCAGTTAAGAGTTTTCATATTTTCCAACATTTGACCCAAAATTACGTTTTGAAAAGGTAATTATTTGTAAAAGTCCTAGTGGAATTGGAAGTTATAACTTACAGATTTGTAGTAACGCTCTAACCCATTGCCTAAGCTGTAACATTAACATTTTGGTTCAAAAACATTTATAAATTAGACTTGAATTTATTGTTTATTTCGATAATAAGTACGTCACAATATGTACTTTAGGTGTCACAGAGCATCTTAATTTAATCAAAATACTGAGAGTACTTAAAGACGGGGCCTTGAAAGTTTGAATTTATAATTGTCCTGGATTTCCTCGAATAAGCTTCCAAAATTTATGAGTTTGAATTAGTTGTTACAATCTATGTTAATTCGACTTTGTCTAAATGTTACTCAATCCTGGCCTTCATACTTGTAGAAAATTGACACAATGTAATATATTATGTAAAATAAGACCCCAAGGAAAAATTTTAAAAATTACTACAAACCGGGAAAATCAAACAACTATATCAAAGTAGATAATTTTAATCATTAGATTTATTCAATTTTGTGATCCAAGGGAAAATCCTCAAGTCGGACGGTATCCGTAATAAGAGTTTTATGAAAACCCCGAAAACTCTAAAACTGCTGAATTAACAAACAAAGTGAACATTTGTATACCGATAACAAACACAGGCACCTGACCTTAGAAATATTTTTTTTTACAATAATATTCCAAGAACGTTGACAATAAAAAAGATTTGTCACGGTCGCCATTTTGATTTTTAAGACCGACTTATCTGACACGATTTTCTTCATTTGCGATTCATGCAAAATTCATAGGTAAAAATAAATCCGTTCGCCACTTACTACTTTTTTGTGTTTACTCGTGCATCACCTACACGAATTACGATACAACCGTTCTTTTCATTAAAAATCATACTCCAAAAATCAGAGACATAAATAACAGAGATTGTTAATTCCGCCATTAGCGTGTAAATGTTACGGGACCAACCTTACTTTGAGAACTACAAGTGCAACAGCAATCTTGTATAAGTCATTAAATTTGAACCTGATAGTGAACATGAACATGAACCTGTAAATATTTAAAGCATGTTTTATTTATGAAATATTTACAAAAAATCTTTATTTAGTTTTTTAAATTACTTTTTAAAAACTTATTGACTTTTCACAAAGTAATGGTAATGCATTACTTTACTCATGTAATGGTAATGTAATGCATTACTTCAAGAAAATGAAGTAATGGTAATGGTAATTTAATGACATAATTCATGAAGTAATGGTAATGTAAAGCAATTTTTTACAATGTAATTCACCCCAAACCTGATTCCAACTAAGCCGGAAAACATGAACATTTACATTTAACTTGGTTCTTCAATCAATAAGATTGTATATATTATATGATGTATAAGTCTTCCAAAATGTATAATGTATTATAGATTTTGCTTACAGTGCATTGTTTAAAATTTAAATCCAGTTTAATCAACTAAAGAGCCAACGAACGAGCAGGCAAATTCAGACTTTTTTTTTTTTTTTTTTTTGTGAGTGAATATTTTATTGGCTCAACAATTATGGTACATATATTTTTAGAACATAATTCAAAACGTTTCACAATAGAATAAATGATAAATAGCATGGAAACAGGTCAATATACTAGTACTTTGGACATGGAGCTAAAATATTAACATGGATCTAAAATATACATGCATCTTAGTTTTTAACATGGTAGAAAGCATTGATCAGCAATCTTCAAACAATCAAGACAATCCATATAATACTGAAAGACTACAGTTTATAAGTTAACTAATATTGGCTGCCATAATTCGTAAAAAATGAGCATTTGATTCTTCGAACAAAGATAATTTTCTTTCGCATGAAGTTTGTTTCTTAGAAAATTTTTAAAAGCAATGAACTCAATTTGTTTGCCAGGAGATTTTGAATGAATTAGATGTATAAAGCATTTTCCAAGTAAAATACAATAATTTAGTGGAACATTTTTTACTTTGTAGATACCAAATATGACATCTTGCATTGTTAGGTGATTGACATTTTCTATATGTTGTTGCCACCAATATATTAGATCTTTCCAGAAAATTTGTATGCTTTTACATTGGAAATATCTATGATGTATAGTGTCAATTTCATTACAGTTGTCTGTGTGCAACACTGAAAAGGTAAATTAAATATCTTTTTATAATCAGAGACTGGAATTTCTACTTCAAATATTTCTGACCATTTTTGGATACAGAGAGTAATTCCCTTACAACTGTTAATTAAAATCCAATTTGCATCTTTACATTTTAATTCACTTAATGGTATAAGTTTTCCTTGAATAGACAAGGAGTGCATTATATTCCCTTCGCTATGGGGAGGATGTGTTTTGTCTTTGACATGTTTTTTCCAGTTATTTGGGATAGAGGAAAGAAGACTGTTGTATTGAAGAAAAGAGGGTTTAAATTTAAATTTTTCGTAAAACTCATCTAAGGTTAAGAAAGAACCATCATTGTTAATAATATCTTTTAAAAGCATTATACCATTTTTATACCATTCAGAAAAAAAGATTGATTTATTGTCGATGCATATAAAATTGTTAAACCACAAGCATTCTGTAAAAATGGGTGGGTTTATGCTGATTTCATTCATACAATTTCTAAATATTTTCCATGAAGTAATTATATTATAATAAAAGGTAGGTAACTTTGCTGGAAAACTTGGCAGGCTACATCTTGTTAAGAGAAGATCAGTCATTTCTATTTTACTAAAAAAAGCATTTATTAATTTTTTCCATTTTGCATCACTCTCACTAAAAAATCTTTTGATCCAATTTATTTGAAGTGATTTAACTTGAATTTCAAAATTTGGAACTTTTAGTCCACCATCAGCTAACTTTTGACAGCTAATAGTATATTTTATTTTAGGGATCTCCGAATTCCATATAAATTTATTTATTTAGGCAAATTCAGACTTGTTTCTATTTTCTTTGTACAAAATTCCTTTAGAGATCTAGACGAACAGCAGTCATACCGCAAGTAGACTGGAAGCCAATGAAACACCTATTTAATTTTTGAAATATCTGTGTATAACCCATCTCAATTTTAACTTCGGCTTGCGCATGAAGTTTGGTAGTATTAATTTAAGGTAAAAGCTTGTCAAAATAAAATTCACAACTTTTCAAAAATGGCACATTGCGTTTGGGAACTTTAATTTCGATTCCACCATCAACCTCTTCTATTGATTAATGAGCTCGTACACCAACTGAATCGTCCACGACGCTGTGCTTTCAGTTACGTAACTCGCTCCACTTTTGAACCAGAGCAAGAATATTTTGATCAATAAAACTACTTGTTTATTTTCTAAATAAAATTTTGTTTATACACAGGGGACTTCAAAAAATTTAATGCGTGTTTTTATAATACATATTTACTAAAATGCATGAAAACTTTCTACACTATTTTCTTACGCGTAGACTCAATTCATGTGTTCTACGCGTGCCTTCCGGTTTGAGACTTCGGCTGACAGTAAACCAATAGATGGGGTCACGTGACCCCGTCTAAAAAAATGTTTAAAACTCATAAAACAATTGCATCTTGAACAAGTGCAAAAAATACTAAGCTATGTACCTAATTCAGTTTTCAGTGGAGAGTAATGAATTCAAAAATATCTCATATTATTAAATTGTTGTTGTTGAAAACGCTGAAAAATTGCACATTTTTTTCAAAGGTTTTTGGAAAGGAAAATGTGCTCGTAGCCGTCACCTTCAACGACATTAATATGTTTATGTGAAATCACATGATAGTTTAAATGTGAATTTCAATATGCGCGATGTCTGCGGACAGTTTCCCATTTGATACACTACTGAAGATTTGGTGAGTTCTGCAGAGTTTTGGGAAACGATACGGAAAAATGCACATTAAATGACATGAGAATTACCCTTAATTTACCCCTTTTTGTAATTCATTGTTTATAGATTATTGATTTTTGGGAATTCTTGTGAAAATATGATCATGACATATATTAGGTTTTATATTCTGTGCTATAATAAAAACAAGGAAACATATCCAAATCTGTATTTTCTCAGTTACATAGAAATAGTGACAACACAATTATCAATTATTAAGAAAAATCAACTGTGGTCGAAAGTTGTTAAATTAAAAAAGAATATATTTTGCTATTTCCATTGATGCTTCCACTAGATAGTTACATGTAGTGTATTGGCGATATAAAATATTTTTATACATGCGACTTCTTATTATACCTTCACAAGTAACAATATCATAAGAACAAGAATACAAACATTTCAAGAAAAATTGATTAGAAAACCAGCCTGAATTTCCATTTCTTACTCTTTTTATACGAATTTATTGTTCAACTTCGCACCCTGTAGCAACGTTTTTTTGATTAGTACTCATTAAAATAAAAGTAGTTTATTTTCTCTAGTTTTGTTCAAAATCATCTGTGCAGTATTATCAATTAAAATAAAGCGTAGTATTGCATGTCTTATCTCATATCTTATTACTGATTGCTATTAAATCATCTGATCTAGGCGCATTTTCCATTTCTTTTTCGATGAAACAGTTTGACCCAAATTGAATCTATCTTCTTTACTTAGTTGTACACTACCAAACATTTTTCATGTCTTCAAAACATATAATGGTTACCTCTTGATATTTCTTTCTTCTTCCGACATCATCAAAGGATTCGGAGAAGTTCGTTATCTGTTTTTGACAACAATGGTTAAAAGCAAACGTTACAAAGTACATTTTTATTTTAATAATTATTAAATACAAAATAATTTACCTCTTACAATAATTATGAGAGAAAAACAAAGTAAAAGCATAATTTAGATCTCCATAACTTTAACGTGTGTATCCAACGCTTTCATTGATATACTGTTTGAAATAATCATAAATAAGGAATGAGATTTTTTCAATCAGTTGCAGGTGTCAGTCATAGAAGAGCAAACATACCTGCTCTTTTGCTTCCTTTGCTCGTTCAACACTCATTTTTGAAACCACCATCCTTTGCCTATCTAAAAAGTTGTTAACTGTTACTTCATTCCCCTCTTCATCAGTCAAATTGTCAAAAATTGCGTCCAAGTTTTGAACTTCCTAAACCATGTTCAAAATAAAGAGAAATTTTCAATTTTAAATGCAAGTTATAGAAACAAAATCAATCAAACAGCCAAACCAGCAAGATTGTTGAGGAAACGTGTTTTTTTATGCCCCCCCCCCCCCTAAAAAAAAAGAATGAATGAAGTGAATAAATTATTACATGACGTACACAAAAGTTGATAGTTCTATGTATTGTTAAAGATACATTAAAGATACATTTGCAAAACTAATTCGGGAAAATGCAAGTTATAGAAACAAAATCAATCAAACAGCCAAACCAGCAAGATTGTTGAGGAAACATTTGATTTTTATGCCAAAAAAAAAGAATGAATGAAGTGAATAAATTATTACATGACGTACACAGAAGTTGATAGTTCTATGTATTGTTAAAGATACATTAAAGATACATTTGCAAAACTAATTCGGGAAACATGTTACCCATCCAAACTTCATTGAAACCTGATCAGAGTGTTTAATTTTGTGATTTTTGAGAGTTAAGAACGAACAGATATTGAGCTTCAATTGTCATATATTTTTTTTAATTTCTTATATTTTTAAAAGATTTGAATAAAATAAATTCCATGAAGTTAATTAAATCCGAAAACTGCAAATGTAAAAGAAAAATCATTAACCAGAAATGGGAGATAATTCATATGAAAATATTTCCCGTGCACGGCAAGAAAGTGACCATTTACATAACATGTAACTATGTTGTAAAGGGAACCTTATGAAATTAATGTTGATGTATACCCCCCCCCCCCCAATAAAATAAATAAATAATATTCATTGACGTAATATTCACACACCATCATCTTGAAATTAAATCTAAAAAAATTGCTTGGATAGCGCGACTTTGTTTAAAATGGACTTAACCACGATTTTTGATCTTTTATTTAATAATGTATATATATTAAACTGCTTTTTTCCGCATTTTGAATGATTGACTAAGATTTTAATATTAAAAGTCAAATTAAAAGAAGATGCAGAGGTAAGAATTAATTGTTATATAAACAAAGCTCGAGTTTTATATTTGTTTACAGATAATGTCTTTGAAAAATGACTGGTGACAAACATATCAAACTTCTTCAATGTGTTCAAAAGTAATAACAATATAAACAGAAGAAAGCAACACTCAAATGAAACTTATATCAATAAATCGCATATGCAAACAATGACAATGTTCGAGCTCGAGCTTTGTTTACAAAACAAAGAATGTCGCTCTCTGTATCATGTTTATAACTCAATATTTGACATTTAAATTTTGACAAAGCATTAAAAATATCAACTATTCCAAATATCAAAAGTTGAAAACTAGAAAAATGAGCTCAAATCGTATTTAAGTCCCATTAAGACCAACATTAATTGTGTGTTAAAGTTTCTGCTTCATCAACAACAATTCCAATACAACTAATTTATTTATCTATTTTATTAGGTAAACACGCCTGGTAAAAAAAAATTATGATGAATATTTTCAGATGAAACAAGCAGAATTATCGAGATCTGCTAAAAATCAAATCACATGAATAGCTTACCATTTTGGCTTTCTTTATAAAATTCTTAGTAGTTTCTTCTTGTTGATCCTAAAGAAAATACAGGTACGGACAAATGTTCAGTTTTAGTGTTGGAAAATAACGTTTTGATTTGACACGTGTAGTACTTGCTTAAGAATAAGATCTGTTCGGGAAATTCTTGCATTGCCAACTAAATAACACTTTGGTGTGGGCAACTTTTAGTACTGATCTACAATTAAGACAATTATTCAAGAATTCAAGATAATATACATGTTAAGATTTTTAAATACTATTCCAACATATACATGATTGTTAAGATTTTTAAAAAGTATTCTATTGTGCAACTATAATATAGTGGCTTTTTATTGAAGTAATTGTAACATTTCTAAATACTGTCCGACTATTGATTGTTTGAAATAAAACAAATGTTTGTTTTTATTGTTTACAACCCAATGATTTGAAACATATATTTTTGTTTGAAACAATTAATGCAGAAAATCAAAATGATTCACTTTAATTGGTAAGTACAATCCAGACTACAAGATTTAGTACACACATATAGGCTATACATTTTACCTTCTGTGTTATATCATTAAGTCGTGTTTTATACTCGTCCTGGAACGATTTCCTATTCCAAGTCCAACTCTGATGGGATGCATTAAATGTAATCTCATCCGAGTGTTTTTGATGAATAATGACTAAAAGAGCGATTTCCACAGGTTTCATATCAACGTGTAGAACATTCTGACATTCATGGTCCAGCTCTGCGATCAGTGCCTTGATCTATATATAAATCATCACAAAAAATTGTATATGGGAATAAGCATCATAATTCTTTATACCAGTTATAAACAACAAATACTGTGGTTTCATCAATATTCAAGGGCATCAATTTTCGTGGATAAAGTGTACATCACAGTTACATTGAAACGTAAATTCTTGGCCAATGACCCTATCAATACAATGTTAATAAAAATTGCACTTCAATGAACATTTCATATCGTGGGTCAAATAAACAACGAAATCCACGAAAATTGGTATTCAAAGAATATTGATGAAACCACAGTAATTTAAAAAAAAAAGTAAGAAAGAATTCAAAATAATTCGAAAATGTCCCAATGCATCCTAGACAGTAGTTATTTTAATAACCTGAAAGGTATCAGCTGAAAATTAAAATTAAGGTCTTATTTTACGTCAAGGTTTTAAACCAGGCACATCTTCACAACCAGGTGACAGCCATGTTGCCTAGCCGTTTATCTTGATTTATTTGTTAGTTTTAGTTTAATAAAGATTGATAAGTTTGGTCTTTCCTGATATTTATCTAAGCCCCCTTAAAGCTAAAGTTGGATTAGGTGCTCTGTCACCTATTTGTATGTTAAAATAAAGCAAATAAAAGGAATTATACAGTCATTTCATTTAGTTTAATAGTTCATTTTATTATGATAAATTTTAAAATTCCCCCTATTTAATAATCTTAATTTTCATTTCTCAGGTCAATGATATTACTATCATCTAAGAAACAAAAGAAATAGAATTCAAACGAGTTATATAATATTTACCCTTTCCTTTGTTTCATCAGTAGATAAAATTCTCGATGATTTTTGAGGATGACGTGATAACAGTATTCCCATTTTAAACGATGAAGTCTACCGGTGGATCTATCAATTCAAAGATTAAACCAATGAATATTGATATTTGAATTCGATTGGCAATTTGCCAGTTCTTTTATCAATTTGGTCCCACACGTTGTGTTGATTCAATGACTGTAATAAACAACCCTAGGGTAGTTTTGCCTATAGATAAGCCGAGCTGTCTTATCCTTTAATATTAATAATTCAAAATTGAAAGAGTACGAAGGAAATGTCTAACTATATTGACTCACATGCTTCTTGTGAAAAAAGATGTTTTTAATATTTTTATTTCGAATCGATTGCTAAAATTTACATGTTAACTTAGAATTATTTAAACAAGGTTGATATAAATAATTAAAAATTGTTAACATTGATTAAAGATTACTCTTGTCATAATATCCATTAACTTCTAACGACTTTTTGTAATCGAGTAAATATAATCATTTACAGGTCGCATTGAAATACTCAAATATTTGAAAATTGTTGGCCTCCATAGAATCCTATAAATCAGCTTAATATTTTGTCCTTACATAAAAATAATGTGTATATCGGTCTGTGATGCCACCTTATACTTGAGTTGCAAATTGGTGTTGACTTTGTGTGGACTATTGAATTACTTGGTCGATGAACGTATTAAATAATGCAGAAATAACATAACCCGCTTAGGCTGGTTATGTATCTATTCTGCAATGCGACCTATAGTCTGTCCTGGGATATTTTTGCCGCATATTTTCTTAAATTATTTCATATTTATAAATACCTCGTGATTCAGACGACGTTCATTCAATAGTATGAACAAATCCCAAGATTTCCTTTTTGAAAGGCCCCCTCTGGCTCGGCAGGTTTCATAACACTGCTAAAATTAAAGAGTCTACGGGAATTTTGCATTGCATCAACCATAATTAAGCCCGGATGATAACGTTGAAAAATTGTGCAAGGTATTCCGAGAGTGACTTCCGAATGGAGAAAAGATGTCTACATTCCCATTATGAATCACGGTTGGAAATCTTTTTTCGTTCTTGTAAATTTTTACGAGTGAAAAATGATAATGTGTGAATGACGTTATCTTGGAAATGTTCCCTTTCATCGATTTCAGTTGCACTTCGTTTACAGGTATGTGTAATTTTTTAAAATTAACAATCATCAAAAAGTGCAGCAAAAATATCTAGGTACAGACTATACCTGCATACTCGCCTGGAGTATCAAAGAAAGCATTTGATTGTTGTCTTTATTAAGCAGCCTTTGGGAATAAAAATATAATATATAGTCATCAATAAAGTTTATCAACGACGTTAAATGTCATAAATTTTCTTGAATTTTAGACAAGGAGTTCAAACGCTTTGATGCGACAAATTTATGCAACTTCACACAAAACTAAGACGTGCACGCAATATAGGCTTCATTCAATTTAGAATTGAAAAAAATGATTCTTAGGGCAAATTAGATTTTAGATACAAAAAACCCTTAAAGTTTCCTAGATAACGATTTTTTGGTTAATGCTATGTAGTAACGGAATTATGCTTTATTAGAAGACGTTTTGGAAGTAACATGTAAATACTTTTTCTTTTAATATGGTCATATTTTTCATATCAGAGCAAATATTGATTTTGTAATTTGGGATAAGACCTGACAGCAGATAAGTTGATGTGCTGTTATCTAAATAAACGATCTCAAAGTGACTTAATAAGTAAAGTTTAAAAATTGTGCTCTTTGCATTTTTTTTTATCGTTGACTTTTAAATTTTTTCTCTGGAATTATTTTGATTTAAGATGAAAATGACTTCATAATTTCTCTTTTTTTGTAACAAGTGCACTTTTCAGAGTATATTCCTTATTTGGCCCCATTTCACTTAATATAAGGTGATCCTTTCTCTATACGAATGCAATGGATCACTAATCCCTTTTCAAAAATAAGATAAAGGCATAAGATAAGGGTTTTAACCATGAATATTGAATTTGAAGTGTTATTGGCTAGCACCCAGAGTAGAAAAACGAACGGTTTTATCGGTCTTCACCGAGGACGGCTGTATTGGAAATCATGGCCGACAATATTAAGGTAGCTGTCCGAATCCGGTCTTCAATATCCTTTTTTGTGCAAGTTTAATACTGATGGGTAGAACATAACCCAGAATACTTGTTACTGCTTCGTATATTTAGGGTAAGCTATTTTTTCTTATAATAGTATACCACGATTTATTACTGAATCTCTAGTATGAAAAACTGTCTTTCGATACAAAACATTAATAGAAAGTTGAAATTCATGTAGAAAGTTTATTCATTTATAACAATAATAATAAAATGTGACGTGTATAAACATCATTGACAATTTGAAAACTTTAAAAATATTAAACTATATACTAGTTAAAAATAAAAAAGGCATTAAAAATAATAATAAAAAAATAACCCTTATTAACTTGTAATTCTTACACATTTCATTATATACTTAACAGGAACTATTTATCATTAATTAATAATCATAGATAGGTTTTCAGAATGGGCCTTTTTTTTATTTATCAATAGTTATTACACTTTCAAATCGATATTTTTGCCATGATTTAAACCAGGTGCTTTCTTATAATTGGCCGTCTTAGTTTTTAAAAGTGTTTTGAGAATAAAATTGATTATTTCTCTGCAAACATTTAAATTATCTGCCTGTTTTATTTAAAATGTTGTCGTCAATTTGATCTTTAACAATTGAAATCCCCCAAAACCCCAAAAACAGAGAAGATAGTGTTAAAGATAGAAGAGCCAAATTCAATTCGTATCTTGGACGACAAGAAATCTTCTATTAAGAGATTCGATCACGTGTTCTGGTCCTGTGATGGATATAAGAAGAGAAAGGATGGCTATCTTGAGCCCGATGGACCTCAAAGTAATTACGCTGATCAGGTATGTGGAATTATATAAATTTTGTACAGTCGTTTTATCAATATTCGTTGATGCTGATTGGGCTGATTTTTTACACAACGTTCAACCATACCTTTAATTTTTAAGCCCCATAATATTTAGAGTAACCCCCCCCCCCCTTGCCCATGACGTAATATTATGATTCTACAATAGCATCCAGATCTGCACAAACGACTGAGGAGGAATGTAAAAAAAATGAGAACTAAGCTATGTATTTAATTGTTATATATTATCTGTTGATTGTTTATATATCAAACTGTAGGTACTTGACAAAACAAAACATTTATCAGGTTTGTTACTGACTGTTTGCAGAAATTTGTGGTGTCGGTAGGGTCCACCTCGCCTTCTATGGACTGTAATGACCCTACCAATTTCTGTAAACAGTCAGTAACTAACCTATTAGTAATATGTGTTATAATTGGTTTGATCGATGTGATCAAATAAAGAATATATACGTATATCCTTCAATCATCTACAAAACTTGATTCCCACAAGTTTTGATGGAACCACAATTTATATTCATTATTTTGATATTTTTGTATTAATATTAGCTAATTAGAAGACGGCTCAGCTTAAGATGCTTAACGGCCGAACAATTTAAAAACGTCCCATTTTCTTTATGTACAATCTTCAAAATGATGCCGCCTGTCAATCAGGTTTTGAAAGAATACTACCAAGTTTGATTGAAGTGATCGTCCCCATGTGATCTGGCCAGGTCTGCGGAATTCTGTTTGCTAACAATTAACATCAAAGTACTGAAGAACTGACGGGAGTTGATTTTATCGATTATTATGTATTTTAGAATCCACGATATATCATTTTGCATGGCAAGTAGTTTCCTATATGTATTTGAATTATGCACATTTTTTAAAATATGAATTATTCTCCGACAAGAATTTCGCGAAAACCAAACATGAATCATGTTTTGTAATATTCAAAGAATTAAATCCATCAAACTATATAGCAGTAATCGATATTTCAAAGAAATAGTATGGATCCAAGCAATATTGAACTCTAGTCACGTTCAACCAGACGCTCGGCTATCTCCGTTAATCTACGATAAGCAAGAGATACTCTCTGCTTGTTGGAGATTTACTTATATATTGAACTCTGGCGTAGGAATACATACAATGTACAATAACAAAAAATATCTAAATTGGTCGTACAATTTAAAATTTGACTATTTACAAGGCATCTATAAATAAGTTTCTTTGAAAAACAATGTTTTAGAATACATTACATCGAATTTATCGATTATTTTCTCAAGGACTAAATGTTATCAGCGGTGTTAGTTTGTGCTTAGGTCTAAACACTGTTTCACTTTCGGTTTGCCTGAGTAACTGCATAGGAGAGTTGATTTAAAATCAACTCCCAACAATATGATCTCTGAGATCTTCCGTCACGTATTTAAAGAGGGAAATAAAAATTACATTTTTAACATTATTTAATAACTGATTATGAAGATTGATGATTTAGTAATTGAAATTACAAATTTATATTCAATTTTTCGTTACCTTTAATAAATTCCAAAAAGATGAACAGCTCATAAAAAAATTAATTTTTTTCTCTATTAAACAACTTATGAACTACTGAAGCTTTATTTACTAGTTCATGTAGTACAGGTGATTGGAACTGCACTGGTTAAGAAACGAACTCCGTCCCCATCGTAACATACATGTAACTGCCTTTACATTCCACATAATTACTGATCCCATGGTTTTCTTATACAAACATTCGATAAACCATCTACATTAAACAATATCAAGCGCTAAACGAAATGTACATTGCAGAAAAAAACACATAACCCGGGTTAGCTAAAAACAATATATAAAACTTCCCAAAAGTAATTTTATAAATTTTGGTGAGGAAGGGAGATATATTTTTTAAAATTTGCTCTCCGTTAGTTTCTATTATATTCTACTATTTTTACCCAGAATACAAAGTTATGTCCCTCTTTGACCAAATCTTTGGTGGCATATTTCTGCCCTCTATATGCAAGATACATTATGTCGACATTCAAAACATTATGTCAACATGCAAGATAATTATGTAGACATGCATGATAATTATGTAGACATGCATGATAATTATGTAGACATGCAAGATAATTATGCTGGCATGCAAGATACAAATCCTTTTAAAGAAATTGATTCTCTAAAAGGTCTTTTAAAATAATGCTGTATTCTAACATCATAGAAGCAAAATGCAACATTATTATGACAACATGCGAATTATTAATGTTGTCACGCGGAATAATTATGTAAAAATGCAACATATTATGACGACATGCGACTTATTTACGTCACCGTGCGAGTTAATTGTGTTAATATGTCAAATACGGGTTTAAATAAGTGATTGTACCCATATAAAAATCAGGTTCTTTTTAAAGATGTTGACATAGTTTTTTGCATGTTGACATAATTTATCTTGCATGTAGGGGGCAGAAATAAGCCACCAAATAAATCATTTATATTTAACCCTAAGTGTTTACATTATTTAAAAAAAAATCTAATTAAACAATTATCAACAATGGGTTGACAAGGCTACCTTTTGCAATTTTTTACTGCATTTTTTAATTTGTGCTTTGAACACGTGTGTTTAGAGAACGTTCGAACGAAACGGACTTCGTTAAAGAACAGACCAACTGTTAGATTGTTTTCCGTTCCGTATAAAATCGATTCAATAAGACATTTACAACAATGCTATTTTCCAACTAAGATAAATTCTAACTAATTATTCATTTCCTGTGTATTTATCTGATTCTTGTGTATAGAGATAAGCAGCGTGCATGACCGCCGGTAGACAGCAAGCCCCGGAAGCTTTCACATCTCAAAATATTAAGCCCTGCCCACAGGGGCTCGTCACAAAGTTTTTTTCAACCTTTTATATCAAAACTTTATCTGATCGAAGAAAGTGTCACCGGAAAGAAAGCTGGAAGAAAATGCAGGAAAAAATCTAAAATTGTTGCCGATGTTTAAATTTTGCAGGTATTCCTAAAAACTATGGTCGTATCCCGATCTAAGATACCTAGAGTGCAAGGTTTAACGTCCGAGAAGAATTAATACGAGGCTACCGAAATCGGGAGGTAGCGATTTTTTTTCGAGTTTTGATTCCTCCCTTGTGTATTTTATTGTATCGAGGTGGTAGATATAAAAGGTTGAAAAAAATTCGTGACGAGCCCCTGTGCCCTGCCATCACCTGAAATTTACCAACCGGTAAAAATGTTTGGCCTTTAAATGAAAAATTTTCACTACTTCACTAATTAGAGTTATTTTATCAAAGCATTAAAACAGTGTAACGTTCGAAAAAAGACATAAACTTGTTTATTTTTGCAAATACTGATATTGTAGATTTTACGAATGTTTCCAAGCATTGTGCTATAAATCATAATTAAAGCAAATTATTCTTTTAGAAACGAATTTTCGAGGAAATTGGAAAAGAATTGTTGGGTCATTTATTCAAGGGCTTTAATTGTACGTTATTTGCATACGGGCAGACAGGAAGTGGCAAGTCGTACACAATGATGGAACGAGGAGCAAATAAAGGTACTGTTATATTCAATAACATTTTATTACTATAAACGTGAAGGGAAAACAAGCACTTTAAATACAAGATAAAAATTCAGTATTCCTATTTCGATAAGACCATAAAGAAATACTATCTTAAGAATGTCAGTTTACATATGAATAATAGATTCAATGACCGTTTGTCCAAACAAGGGAATTAATTGCTAGTAGACAGAATATTACGATCTGTTAGTAAAAAATAAAACAGAAATTTTAAGAATTCTTTGTATTGTTTTTTCCATGACTTGAAATATAGACTTTGGTAAAATACCTTTTCCTGATTTTCTGATCTACAATGATTTAAGAATATATTTCTAATGATCAAATAAAATTTGAGAGTCAATTGTGGAAATATAAGAAGAATAGAGCTCACAATTATTTGTCATGTAAACAAGGGACGTGCCCTGTTTGTTTTATGTAGGTTCACTATACCAGTAAAAATATTCAGGCTGATTTGTCTAGACTATCTTTTTATTCATTTCAAGCATGCATTACCAGTTCCTAACGTTTAACACATTCACTTAAGGTCTAAAACTGGAATTTTTAATTCAGCATTCAAAATGTAAACAAAAGTTTTGTTTACATAGCTTATAATTGTAAGCTCTGTAGCTTGCTTTTGACTTAACGAAAGACATCTAAATTTTGATTGCCTATTAAAAATGCCTTACTGAAGCATTGTAAACATTAAAATCGAAAAAAATAATGTTTTGACATTAATCGTGACCATGCACCATTAAGGTGAAATAACACATCCTCACAAAATGGTTGACATCTAATCGAAATTACATTTTGATTTATTGAAAGAATAATATCGACGGCAACATGTAATTTATTCCATAGCCGAATGAAAACGGTTGGGGCTTGTGATCCATACATCCCGAGTTCGAATCCAGGGACTTTCATTATTACTAACTGAAATGAATTTTTTAGATATTGATTATTTTCTTAACGCCCAAACTACAATTTTGCTTATTTGACATATGTACAGTGCACATCATAGATGGATGGGTGCCACTGCACTTCAGGTAGTACATCACAGATAAGCTAATTTATCCCATCATTCAATTTTTCTGAAAACTTAATAATTTGTTCTTTTGAATATAACCGATAAATATTTTAAAATTTGAAAAAAATCTGACCTCGCAATTTTTGTCTACATTGTCCCAAACCTGCCAATTGAATCCCCTTTGAGTAGAGAGTAAAATAAAATAGTGTTCTTTATGATTTGCTATGCCAATAAGTTACTTTTCAAGATATGACAAATGTCTGTGCTTCCTTTTATACAGGATACCTTTTTGTTACTTAAAAACACTGAAATAAATTATAACTTGCAATTGAATGTAATTTCTGATGTAATATATTGTAAAACTAGTGCTCGTGAATTCTCTTTTAGGACGATAATTTGCATCATTTATCAGTATCTAAAAAGAAATTCTACAATTCAAATTGAATTGAAATTTAACAGTATGATTGCCAAGACCCTGTAATTGAAATATATCAAAATAATGAAAATTTGACCATTGGTTTTTGATTAATTGAGGTTTCAGTATATTTGACGGTGGTAAAATTAATAAAAATCATAGATGACGTCATCATATTTGCCCTTTGACCTTTTGATATGACCTTTAAATTGATTGGGTATAAAGTCTAAACACTAGGGATAGTTGTGACCAAATTTCAGGTTTTAACTATGAAAGAAACACAAGTTACACATTTTGCAATGATAGAAGGCTAAATTGCACAAAAATCACGCGAATTCAATTCAAATGTAGGTTTCGAAATAATCAAAATATTTTTTACCTCAATTTTGTTGTGCTCTGAGTGATTGATGGGTATGATTTACATTAATTTTCTTAAGATAATGGATTGAAATTAACTTTTAAATAATATAAAGCCATTATTTTACCTATTTTAGAAAATATTTGAAAATATTGATATCACCGGTGTTTCGTACTACCTAAGGCACAAGTGTATGTACGGACAATGGGACTTGTAACAGTTTGAATTCAGATTGTAATCAAAGCACTTGTGATGGGGGTATTAGAAGGTTTATGTGAATTTGTGATCATGTTTAGCAACCAAAAGCTCGTTATCTATGACACCCCAGTCCTGTGAAGGGTTGTGTGCGATCCTTAACCTAAACTGTTCATTGTACGTAACCCAAATTCTGTGCCCCTAAAAGAACGTCGTGCATATGTTTGATAAGCTGCTGTGACTTAAATGGGTGCAGTGAAGTGTAGATGCTAAAATAAATGAGAAATGCATCTGTCCATTTCTCAGTAAAAGTTATTTTGGTGATATGTTTTGGTTGTGATATGATGTTATCCTGTGCATCAATTGTCAGAGTAGATGTTGCATGGGCATGAGTGGTGTCCCTTACCAATAATGTTCCCAGATTGACATATTCCCCATGATGATTTTTTGCTTAATTGTTTGTTTTACATGACACCAAGTGGGAACTGTAATAGGTTGGTTGGTTCAGGAGTAGGCTGATTGCTTGAGGTTATAGTGGAGGTTATGCCTGTATCTACGGATGTAGATGTGAGACCAGTATTAACAGTGGAAATAACGCCAAGCAATAGAGTAGCGGTTTGTTGTGATGTTGCTACAGGGGGAATAAAAATCACATTACTCGTATGATCTTGGACTTGCTGCTTTGTTAGGGCTGCCTGCTGCGGTAAGGCCATCTGATGCAGTGGGGTTGCTTGGGGTTGTTGGACTCCATTGGGCTGCAGGGGTGCAAGTTGAGCCTGGTCATCTTGTCAGTTGTCAGTCTGTTATCGTTTAGCCCTGCGCCGACCTGGCTTCCGAGCCTGTTCTGGGTCCTGGAAATCGCGGGCAGCCGCCCGTTTAGATTATCTCTTTGGCCATGACATTAACCTCGTGGTATTTGCGAACAAAAGCAAAAATTGATATGTAATCAATTTGTGAATAAATTAATATTGATTAATTACATAAAATTCTATTGGTACATTTGGTAGCTAAGCGAAGATAGGCATTAAACTTTAAAAGAAGATAGAGTCATGTGTGCTAATGATCATTGCATTCTAGAAATTTGAGCATTTATAACTCCATACAATCAAGGACCGCTGCAGCCATCGAGCAGAAATCGGCGGTAGATTTGCCTTTTCTCGCCTTAATAAAATTGATGAAATTATTTATGAACAATTGATTTAATCTGAAGAGTATACAATTTTACAGTCAATTTAAACGTTGTTTCCCCGTTTCAAGAAGAATTGAGAAAGAAAGTGTAAAACGAGACCTAATTTTAAAGCGAGTACATTCAACCGGAAAAATTGCGGAGAAACATAAACACTATTTATAGGTCTGTGGATAAATTTGCATACTAGTATCTTGATATGCCAAGATATGCCGTGTTATTATTTTTTTTTTCTTAATCAACTAATTTATTGTTAATTTGAGTGACTTTTTCCAGGTGTGTTATGATAATAACACATTTAGAGCACGGATACCTGAAGTTATTTCCGTCGAAATTAAAACACAAAATATGTATAATCCCCATCTTGTGTTTACTATTACAAGCTATACAGCAATTTGAATTTGCCTATAGAACTCTAGCTATTTTTGATGCTGAATGAAGGCCGCTCCTACCGATTGATGTTTAATATTGTATTGCGTATTGTAGGAATAATATAGGACAAATCTAGTAACCAGGGATCGAACATAATCATTAAACCCTAGACCAATGTTAACATCTGTATATTGTTAATACAATTACACACAAATTAATGGTCATGTCAACGTTTGAACCTTTTTATAGCCTTTCACATATTACATGGGTTTAGCTTTCAACGAAGCAGAAAACTATTTTCCTTATAGAATATTTTCTTTGAAAATTCAAAATTCCTTTTAAAATATATTCTTTGAAAAATCAAATTTGTTTACACAAAACCTAAAAAGACTTTAAAATCAAAATTACAGGATTACTTCCAAGAATGACAGAAGAAATTTTTCAAACAGTTAACGACAATAACGACCCAAATCTTGAATACCAGGTAAAATTGTGCCATTTTTAAACAATGTAAATAAGATTGTAAATTTGGGCACCGATAATCTTGAAATTTTTCATTTCTTTTCTCTCTTTTATTGGAAACTTTATGTATCTCGGTATGGATTGCCAAGGCTTTATTGATAGGTACGAAGTACATGTCTTAGGATTTACTGATAGCCTATTTGAACAATATTAAAAAAAAATAATGTAAAAGAGAGGTAGAAAGAACGATGCCATATTGAGGTTATAATTTTAACTGAGAGCTTTATTTTGTTGTCGTAAAGATAATGTTTTATTTTTATCTTAAACACAAAACTGTAATATCATTTAAATGGACATATTTAATTGTTTTTATAATTGACAGGTTTTGTTCAGCATGATGGAGATATACAATGAGCAAGTGTTTGATTTATTTGAGGATGTCCCAAAGAATGCTAAAAGAACGATGCTTAAAATATATGAAAATAAGGGTATGCGATCTTTTAGAATATAACAAAGTAAAACAATTTCATAGACACTTGAAGCTTACCCCAACACAATTTTAAGCGTGATTTATGTTGCACCTATAAGTTATCAATTTTTAAAAAAAGTTTTATAAGTAAATAAATGGTTAATATAATTATGAAATTTGTCAATGATTTTAGAATGTGTTTTTAACTGACCATTTAACACAAAAGGTATTGAAAATTGTGATTATCTATACTTTGTATATATACAATTCTTATTTATATAGCCAGCAATCTCCTTTGTGTTCCTGTAAGTAACCAAGACGAGGTTGCCAGTTTTTTGATAAAAGGCTACCAAAACAGAACCATTGCGTCAACAAATATGAACGAATATAGCAGTAGAGCCCACACAATTGCCACAATTTATGTGAAGCAAATACAATCGAATGCAAAAGCAACTTTGTCATCTCAGATAAGTATTGTGGACTTAGCTGGAAGGTATGTAGTTTTTCTTACAATTGCATTTTGCAAAAACAACCCCACTGTATGATAAAATAATATACAATCAAACAGTAAGGAGACTGTACTTCGTTCTGATTTATTATTTATTGTCATACATGTAGCTATTGTTCACGCAACCTTTTTTTCTTTAAATTTGAGGATGATAAAGTATACTTAGATTACATTGCTCTTTTTTCATTTATTGACTAAGCATTTTCAGATAATTTTTTATTTGTTCTAGTGAAAGAGCAGCTAAAACCAAAGCAATAGGAGTTCGACTTAAACAGGGAGCAAATATAAACCTATCTCTAATGCATCTAGGGACAGTGATCAGAAGTAAGTATTATATAATTATCTCTTTCTTAATGATTTCATGCTATTTTAAACCAGTCAACAATTACAATACAATAATTGGTCATTTTTAGGAAATGCTTTAGAATATATGAAATCTTCAACATATTCTCGATATCTTATGTAGATTTGTATCAAAAAGATTATATATACACTTTGTCTTTGTCTATTGTTAGACCCTAGCTACTCTCGCCTAGTACTATACATTTTTATCCTGTATGTTCAGAACCTCGTACGTACGATAAAATATCGAGGTCCTTTATAAATTATTAATATAATTGTTGGACTAATGATATTAAAAACTTTAAGGCATATTATTCATACGAACCTGTGTTGATATTTACATTTCATGTTCAATGGGTTTTCATCGAAGAAATTTATATTATTGATGTAATGGTGCCCCATCCAAGCACATTTTTAGGGTAGTAAAGGATGGAAAACTCTCTATATAATACGTCTTCGACTCAAGAGGGTACCATATAACATTGCTTGCCGAGTTCAGCGAAGCATACCATTTAAAATCTCAATTATAATGTGGCTTTTTTTTCAACTGTCAATAACTGTCAATAAGTAGCAAAATATTTTATTGACCGGCAACTCCTTGTGGCTGAACTGAATGAATGTTTGATGACTACACTCTCTAACCATCAATCTATAATACATGTTGTCACTTAATTAGGTTCTTTATGACCCAACAGATCGCCAAGTTTGATGAAATGTGTTGGTCTTCATGAAAATGACATTAACTTTGTCAAAATGGCAATTCAAGTTTGTGTATACTAGTAGTCTAATTTCATTAATCTCTATATAGACTACTAAAGGCCTCTTAAATGGGGAAAATGTTTGAATATCATAATTTCAATACTAATGATGTAACTGACAATCAAATTTGAACGCTCGTATTAATAGAAAAAACTCCACCAGCTTTTTATTTGGGAAAAAAATTTTGTTTTCCGATATTAAGCTACAGTATATAATTATGTTATTTATACAATCTTTTTTTGAATGATAAGATTGTGGTTTGAAATTTGTAAATGTCTTTACCCAGGAAGTAGGCACGTTTACATTCACACATAAAGGTTCTGCAACCTGTGGGGTAGTTGCAAGCTATCAAATCTAAGGAAGCTTTAGGTATAAGATCTTAAGGTCGTTAGTTCCAGCAACAAACAACCATGCACCATTTAATTTTTTTTATCCCATCTCGGCAGGGCATGGTAATATGGGCATGCTTATATATGCCTGTTTCCCTATCATTACCTTGGTGTGTGTTTGTTTCATAAGCAACGTAAGGCAAATCTTAAGTTTGGACATACTCCCGGGCTTTGATTTTAGGAAGAAAGCAAATTTAACCGTGTCAGTGGGCAATTTGTCTTGGTTATTCATATAAGTAAAGAACTTCTCGGACTCTTTGATTTTCTGGTCAAATAATTCCCCTTTTCATAATTGTTTCTGTTCACTTATTATGTCGATTTTCTTTGTAAGCATTTGTTGTACTTCACGAACTTCCAGGTCGAAGAAATCGTTACATGAAGTATAATAAAAACCCCCAGAAAGGTTTAGGAACAAGCCGGATAGTGAGAAGCATGAACACAGAATGTTTAGATAAGATACCGGTATACGCCTTAAAAAGACAAAACGGAAAACGCCATTTTGACCCAAATAGCACCATTAATTTTTGTAAAAGTAAGCATATATCGTCAAACTCGGTATACGGCCCTAATTGTGAATAAAAACTTTTTGTTGGACCGGACTATAATTGTTTTAATGCTTTGTTTCTTGTTAAAAACAAATAGAAAGTGATGAAATCTGGCTTTAGGCCATTTTAAATCGCTATTTTGACCTATTTTACGGAATTTCCATCATAGCTAGCATATTTCTTAAGACTCAGCATGTCTTAGTTTAATAATAAACTTTGCTGAACAAAATTAAACTTGTTGGTATCATGCTTTTTTTTTCCATTTTAAGAAACTTTAAAGAAAAAAATATGAAATCTAGTTGTCCGCCATTTTGACATAAAAAAGCATCGCATTAGTGGAAACCAGCATGATTCCTCAGACTTAGCACGTCTTATCTATGATCTGAAAAATTATTTTAAAAATTATAATTGTCTATTTCTGGCTTTTCACCATTTAAGAAACTAAAGGGAAAAAATATTAAATATGGATGTCCACCGTTATGAATAGCCATTTTTTTTTTACAGATAATTTACGACATTTTCTTGAAAATGGCATATTATTCCTGACTATCCACACCTAAGTTATGATTAAAAACTTAGCTGGACTGAATATTCATTGTTTGTCTCACGCTTTATGTCTATTTTTAGAAATATTAGACAAATTAATAAAATTTTGTTATCCGCCATTTTAAATCGCCACTTTGACCTAATTAACCACATTTGTGGAAAGCCAGCATAATTTGTAAGACTCAGCTGGATATGATGAAATACTTTTTGGATCAATTCACTAGTGTTTGTCATTAATTTTTTCCCATTGAAGAGATTTTAAGAGAAAAATTTGTAGATTGGCTGTCGGCCATTTTGAATCGCCATTTTGAGCAACTTAACGCCATTTTCATGAAGGCCAGCATATGTTTGCAGATTCAGCATACTTTAATTATGATAAAAAACCATGCTGGACCAAATAATAATTATTTGCCGTTAAAACGTATTTCTAGGGCTCTTTTTAGAAATTAGGACTAGACTAAATTAAATTGTTTGAATTCCGTTCAAACCAATGCAGCACTGTTTAGGCTTAGTATGAAAATATCAGCGGATTTAAACGTTCATAAAACGATGCATCTATTATTACAAAAGATTTATGTAAAGTCATTTTATCATGATATAAATGTGATATTAAATGAAAGAGTACAGTAAATGCTACTTTGTATGACACTTAGTGTGGTCCCCAGAATTGATAGTCACGTAATATGTGTTGATAATTCTCCCCAATGGAGGTCATAAACAACTTTCAATATTACAAGGGCATACCTTTATTTGAATCAAAATTTTAAATAATGATTAAATTCTACTTTTCTAGTAAGTTGTGAAAACTGCTGCTTTTTATAGAGTTCATCTTTTTTTTAGAACAAATTTGAAAGAAATGAGCAAAGATAAAATTTATATGACATTTGCTTAATATTTTACGTATTTATTAATTCATTCTGTAGATTTCATTGAAGCAGCAGCACTTTTAATAAATTTAACATTCCCTTAATATATATACAAAAAATGGAAATGATCTGTATGCCCTTTTTAAAAGCAGGCTTAGATAGGCTTCCCGATGTCAAACACATCGAACTTGTACATTAAACACTCTTGAAAAGAAATAACAAACGCTCTATAAAAATAATAACATGCCGAATCAAAACAAGCATAGTGGATAGGATTTAATGATATAATAATTGTTTTATGAATATGTTCCGTTCATTTATAAAATCAATTTTCTCACGTTAAAAAATTGATTGATCCGCCTCTCTCTTCACACAATATGAGTCAAAATTTTCAATATGACGTCCCATCGACAAGTGCACTGCGATCAGTCTGTTGTTTATATTTATCGTTATTGGACTTTTTTGACTACGAAGTTGCACGCATAGGTAATTTTAAATGTAGTTTAATGTTTTCGTACCCATTACTTCAATTATTATAATTTTTGATGACTTGTTGTTTTGTGTGATGTCATTGTTAACATTTTCCGTACTTTCTAGTCGGCGCGACCACAAAGTAAACCTTAACAGTGCTGCGTATTAGGGAATATCCCAAAAATCAAGCAAAATATGAATTTGATCTTATCAACTCAGTAAACTCAGAACACAGTTCTGCATAAAAGAAAATCAGAAAGTTTCGAGGCCCGTTAGGTTCTTATTATTATGCCTTTAATTCCTACCTACTATTCTTGTTTTGATTCGGCATTTGATTATTTTTAGAGCGTGTATTATTTCTATTTAAGAGTGTTTAATGTAGAAGTTCTAGGTGTTTGACACTGGGAGCCTATCTAAATCCGCTTTTTACAAGGGCATACGCTAAAATAGATCATTACGGTCTTTTGGATATACATTAAGGGAATGTTGTATTTATTAACAAGTGCTGCTGCTTCGATGAAATCTATAGAATGAATTAATAAATACGTAAAATATTAAGCGAAGGTCATATCAATTCCATCCGGAGCTCATTTCTTTGATATTTATTCTAATAAGAGATGAACTCTCTACAAAGCAGCAGCACTTTTCAGAATCTACCAGAATAGTAAAATTTAATTATATTTTAAATTTTTAATTCAAATAAGGGTGTGCCCTTATAATATTGAAATTTGTTTATGACCTCCTTTCGGCCGAATTATCAACAAATGTCACGTGACTATCAATTCCGGGGACCAAACTAAGTGTCATTCAAAGTAGCATTTACTATACTGTTTCATTAAGGTTTTCCGCTGGGAGCGGAAAACCTTACTATTATTCTGAAAATTTTTCAAATTTCTTATTATTTTTTTTTTCTTCTAGACGCCAACTTTGATCCTTAACATCTCGCTCGTTTGTTCACCGATTGTTTTGAAATTTTCAGGACTGATAACATGCCGCGTGATGTTGTCGTTGCATATTTTAGTTAAGGAAAATCCCTATCCGGTTTTGAGTTATACCCCTTTTAGTAAAATTTAACGACTTCTTTTGTCAAGGGGGTTTAGCTTTAACAATGACTGGCAGAGTCTCAAAGATGGCTGGTTTGGAAGCTAATACATTGAATTTGTGCGAGATATATTTTATTTATTATTTAAATGCAAATAAAAGGGGTGGTATAGATGTTGAAACAAAGGTAAGAAAAAAAAATCAAACAAATTCCGTGTTAGTTTTCTACCTGATACAAATTTGTTATAACATGTATTTTAAAAGTTCTTGGTCTTACTCAGACCTTTCATTCGATATGCCGAAAAAAGGGCTGGCCCTTATAATTAAGGAGTTAGAGGCGTCCAAAGTTTCTTGTCAATAACTTAAAAAGGAATAAAAATTTCTAATGCCTTATTGAAGCAAAGTTGTGAAGAAATTAATTTTGAATCCTTCTATAGTATTCAATTTAATGTTTTCGTAATTTATAGTCAGTATTTGGAGAAACAATTGTTGTCAGTTCGGTCCATTTTTGTGGGGGTGCGCACGTTTATGAGGTTATGAAAGGGCTTCTTGTAATGCACTAACTGATACATGTAGTGCGCAAAAATAATTCCACATAAAATTCCCAAATGTTTTTATTCATATGTACATTTTCATTTCATATAGATGAACCTCTTTGACCTTATTTTTGTTGTTTGTTTCATAACCGTGCCCCTGTCTATATTTAGATGCATTACGAGACTCAGGTAACCGATCGATAGGAGAGTCGCTAGCTGTATTCAGGCCGTCGCCTAGACGATAGTGCATGTGCTTGTAGAGCTGGACGTAAACGTTTAACGCCCCACTGTGTTACTGTAACAGAGACATTTTGAATTGTTTCAGTACTAGGAGATGTGTTAATAAAATGGTTCCAATGCATGGTAATTAAACTCAACTTTTCTACAATACGTATACACGGCCGTCTTATAAAGCACAATGTGTATTACTGACATGACAAATGTACGCTGGCAATTTAAACGAACGCGGGATTGCTCCCGATAGAACAATTCTTTTAAAGCAAAAAAAAAAAAATACTGATTTGCGATGGATATAATATAATTATCATCGTGGAGATGATTTTAAAAAGTGAACTTAATATTCGTATACGATAATATTTGAATCCAAAGCCGCTAGTTTTAAGTTACGGTTATTAGGGATATTAATTTTGACTTGCCCCGCGTTTCAAGTTTTTTACTTGCAAAACATCTTTAAACGAATATACCAAACAACCTTCAGCAGCAACTTATAAATTATATATTCCATACACAATTCTAAAGAGGTAATTAAATAAATTTTATAAATGCTTTATACTTGTATACATTCGCTATCTTCCATGGAAAAAAGTGGCATGGAAAAAATGTTGTTCAATGTTCATCAAATACGCTGTAGCCTTAGCAATCGAAAATAATTAACAAACTGTATATTGATAGATTGACATATCAACAAACATTCAGACCCACAATGTGTTTTTTTTATAAGTTCTATAAAATGTAGACTCAATGACTGAATTCTTTACCGTTTTCCGTGTTGGTTATTTTGAATCACGTGTGTACGTTATGTGTAGCCATATAGATGAACACTTTAAGTGTTTAATTTTTAAAAGAAATTATGTACATGCAGAGCAATGCAATGCTAGGACAATTAAATTCCAACAATGTATATGGTGAGGCCGGTCAGACTGATACTGGTTCTGCTTGTTCTACAAATAGCGAATGTAAGACGAAGTATTTGGGTGTTATATTTTAAACAAATATAAGTATTGCTTTCTTAAAAGCTTGCACAGATCGTCCATCCGAATTTCTTGAAAATTGCCATTATTTTCGTACGCGGACACAATACTCACCGAGACTAAATGGTTCGTATCTTAAGTTTTAACTGCTTTGAAAGGTAATATTGGTTTTCTGATAATTATGAACATGAATAATTAAATAAAAATGGTTAAAATTATAGTAAAATTACCGGCATCGGTCTTCTCCGTGCACGGATCTAGAAGGGGAAGGGTTCCAGACCCCCCCCCCCCCGCGAAATTTCTTTCAATAACGTGTACATTATAAACTTACCAAATATGCCTCGGACATCCCTTGGCAAACTCAAATAACCGTCTGACTTTTCAACCCCCACCCCGGAAAAATTTTCTGATCTGCGCATGTTCCCCCTCCTCGAAATACAAAATTATTCTTCAAAACCCCTTGTAAAATTTCCAGGATCTCCCCATATATACTAAGAGATTCATTTGCGCTTGCGTTCGATAAAAATGCGTGTAAAACGTTTGCCAATGGTCTTTTTACCTTCGTACCGGGCATAACCACAGTCCCACTCTGTGAATAAAATGCGGCGAATCAAACTAGAGACAACGTGTTAAGATCTGTATTTGCTTATAAACATGTAGTATCATCGTGCAAAATGCACTGTTCAATTAAACATTTTTTTTGGACTTTACTTGTAAAATTCGTTATTTTTTCTCACAGTTTATTTCTTACAGAGTTACTTTTTTATTTAGTGATTGACACTTTTCAGACTTTATATGTGATTTCAAAGAGACAGAGTGTCATGTCTCAAGAACGGATCTAGAAGGGGAAGGGTTCCAGACCCCCCCCCCCCCCCCCCAGCGAAATTTCTTTCAATTACGTGTACATTATAAACTTACCAAATATGCCTCGGACATCCCTTGGCAAACTCAAATAACCGTCTGACTTTTCAACCCCCACCCCGGAAAAATTTTCTGATCCGCGCATGTTCCCCCTCCTCGAAATACAAAATTATTCTTCAAAACCCCTTGTAAAATTTCCAGGATCTCCGCATATATACTAAGAGATTCATTTGCGCTTGCGTTCGATAAAAATGCGTGTAAAACGTTTGCCAATGGTCTTTTTACCTTCGTACCGGGCATAACCACAGTCCCACTCTGTGAATAAAATGCGGCGAATCAAACTAGAGACAACGTGTTAAGATCTGTATTTGCTTATAAACATGTAGTATCATCGTGCAAAATGCACTGTTCAATTAAACATTTTTTTTTTTACTTTACTTGTAAAATTCGTTATTTTTTCTCACAGTTTATTTCTTACAGAGTTACTTTTTTATTTAGTGATTGACACTTTTCAGACTTTATATGTGATTTCAAAGAGACAGAGTGTCATGTCTCAAGAACGGATCTAGAAGGGGAAGGGTTCCAGACCCCCCCCCCCCAGCGAAATTTCTTTCAATTACGTGTACATTATAAACTTACCAAATATGCCTCGGACATCCCTTGGCAAACTCAAATAACCGTCTGACTTTTCAACCCCCACCCTGGAAAAATTTTCTGATCTGCGCATGTTCCCCCTCCTCGAAATACAAAATTATTCTTTAAAACCCCTTGTAAAATTTCCAGGATCTCCGCATATATACTAAGAGATTCATTTGCGCTTGCGTTCGATAAAAATGCGTGTAAAACGTTTGCCAATGGTCTTTTTACCTTCGTACCGGGCATAACCACAGTCCCACTCTGTGAATAAAATGCGGCGAATCAAACTAGAGACAACGTGTTAAGATCTGTATTTGCTTATAAACATGTAGTATCATCGTGCAAAATGCACTGTTCAATTAAAATTTTTTTTTTGACTTTACTTGTAAAATTCGTTATTTTTTCTCACAGTTTATTTCTTACAAAGTTACTTTTTTATTTAGTGATTGACACTTTTCAGACTTTATATGTGATTTCAAAGAGACAGAGTGTCATGTCTCAAGGACTGTTAATCTCTTAAAACAACATTGTGCAATTATCAGATTTTCATTTCTTGGACATCAAAGACTCATTGAGTTTATTTAATTATTTTTTATCTGTGAACCTTTCACTCAGCTTACTTATATCATTACCTGTCAATTTATACTCATTGTTAAGATTCTTTTAAATAGTTATGTACAAATATCAATGCGCAGTCTGGAATACGGCGGCCAGCCCCGGCCACGTCCGACTCTCCCAGAGTCTTGAGTCCGGAGGCCACTACTGGCCATATCCGAATTGTTTGTAACATGTCTGTCTGTTAAATTGTGATAATGTTGCCATCGTTGAGTCTCGTCCACTAATGTGGAATCCTGCACCAATTGCCTGTTTATTTCTCTGGAACTGTATACTGGTGGACCTTCGGGAATACGGCAAACCTACCCTTCGTTTTAGCTTACGGCCCACAGCGCGCCACAACCTTATACCTTATACACTTTACGCCAACATTCCCTCACCCGGTTCGTACTGCACACGACCGATGCAGATCCCGACGAATTCTCTATCACCGTAAAATCTACGCGGTCACAGAAATATAATACTTTGTTTCTCAGTGTTAACACATCTTTTGTTATACTATGGTCAGCTATCAATTTTTTGTAATACGTCATAAGTATGACGCAGCTACGACGGAAAACCTAATCGTTGCTTGCAACGAGCTCGTCTCTAGTTCACTATCTCATTTATATCATGATAAAATAACTTTGCATAAATATCTTTAAATAAAAAGATGCATCGTTTTATGAACGTTTAAATCCGCTGATATTTTCATAGTAAGCCTTAACAGTGCTGCGTACGATACAGGCAATCATTAAACATTTTTTTGTCAATGGATTGTTCTCTCCTGTGACCATCATGGTAACCTAGCTCAATTTTGTGTTTTGCAAATAGTTAAGTAAAAATAGCTTCTCGGCGTTGTCAGACAATATCTTTTTAAAAACGCGTCCAATAAATATAAAAAGAGGAATTTATATGAACAAAACTCAAACCAAATAAGTAAAAGCAGCATTTCTGCCAATTTTAGATCAAAAGTCTATGAAAAGAATAAGTCTTATTGTGTATGAGAGCTGTTCGATATGTTATGTGTATTGTACGATATCTAAAAAGCATTTGAGTCAAATTCATTGTGGTTTGAAATACATAATTTCAATAACTGAATCTAGATCTAAATATGGAGAGTAAGATGGTTGTGACAAGACGGTAACCTTCTTCGACTTAAAAGATTGCTTCATGAGCTCAGAGATATGTCATTGAGCATTGTCGTAAAGTAGACAAACATGCTTAATTCCCGACACAGGGCGCCTTTTATGGTTTTTCGTAAGCTTTTTAAGTATAGTATCACAATAATACAGACCTCTAACGCTTTTGCCTTAACTATAACACTAGAAAGAAAGTACAGTAGAGAACTTTCTTATTTTTTATGATTCTTCTGGCAACTACAGGCTTTGAGGTGTTCAGTTAGCGTTTTGTTCTTACTGGTTTAATATAGTAATCCCATGTTCCGTCACCAATAATAATATTTGCAGAATACCTTTAGTTGAATTTGAGAAACATTTTTTAAAGTTTTTTTCTTGTTCCCATTTTTGATAATCTGTCAATATATGTATCCATTTGGCGTACTTTCAAATTAGGCTTTAAAATGAAAGGCAAAAAGCGAGCAAAAACATCATGTATCTGCCATCATGTTCAATTATTTTTCCTAACTTTTGAAAAATTTGGCTTGCCTTTTTCAGACTGAATGTCCTATTGCTGCATCTTTGACAGATATTTGAAAAATTTGGCTTGCCTTTTTCAGACTGAATGTCCTATTGCTGCATCTTTAACAGATATTTGCCTGTTAAAACTTGTTTTCTGTAACTAAGAAATGTCTTATAATATACATGTACTGGTACCATATCTGAAATCATAAAACCTCTTATAACTCAGTAAAACTCTTAATTACCGAGTGAACAAACTCTGTGGGAACTTCTCTTTATGCTCTATTTCATCAATATTCTCTAACGGTTTCCCAACCATATTTACAAGAGTGGTCAATGACTGGCTCTATTGATATTGACAAAAGTTATAAGTCTGGAGGCTCCTGTATATACCGCTTGATAAGTATTGAATAGAACTATCCAGGAGTATCATTCACTTCATATACAGTATAACAATACACATTACAAATTTAATAAGCCGCGTGTTTTATCGAGAGGCAAACAGATAGACATAATGCAAGTAAAAAATGGTGACAAATACGAGAAAAAATACATTACTTAAAGTTGCTTGGTCCGATTTTTTAGATTTTACAGTATCATATAATTTTCTATACAAACCAATTATCTAAGAAAGTTCTGGACTTTCTCCTATTTACACCAGCAGAATTGGTATCCTTTTAAAGTTAGAAGTATTTAATGTAAATAAAATTATTTCTTTTCTAGCAAACGAAAAAAACAAACCAAAATGCATCACGGGAATGTTTAGAAAAGGGAACCGTTTTGTTGCGTCCCCCTGATGATTGGATATATTCAACCCGCATGTTATGCATATATTGTAATCAAAGCAAACCTCAGAAATATTAGCGAATAAAATGTACATATTTTTCTAAATTTACCTGGACATTATGACCATTATTTATAGCGATGTCGAAGTCGTAATACAACCATACCGGTCTCTACGTCAGGGGTGAATTTTAACATGAGGCAAAATAACGCGATTCCCTTTTTCGTCGCTTATTTTGTTCACAAATTTTGTACATAATTTTTGTCATTGAAATTTGGCGTAATTGACCGGGAAAATTACTGAAATGTATATTATTATACACATACTTAGCATAACCATCGCCTAAAAGCGTACCCAAAATTGTATATAAAATCGGACCAAGCGACTTTAAGGAATAAGGAATCATTCTTTGAGTATTATGAGGTTATTAGTCGGGGTGTGATCAAATCCAATACAACGAGAAGGGCTTTATGATAGATTTATGATATATTTGATCACGCCCTGACCGAAATTATCACCTCATAATATTCAAATAATAATCCTTATTACCTATATTTATCTTATTTAAAGTCATCGAACAATTACATTTTTAAATGTAAGTAAGCAATATAATCCATCTGGTGCCTTGATTTGGCGTCATTTGAAGTAATGGGTTATATAGTACAAACTCGATACGCAGTGCTATCACAGGCAACTACACTGGAAAATGTAGATATTCAACATTTGTTCTTCTGAACATTTCTAATACCAGGGGTAATTATTACAGACATCACTTATACCTATGAATATACCAAAGTCAGATATTACCTTAAATTAGATCGAATAATTTGGAAGTCACACCAACATTATCATTGATAGAAGAAGCGTCTGTAGTATTGCCCGGTTTAATTCAAATGTAACAATTCTTAGTTATAGTCACTGAAAAAAAGCCTGAATAGCCAAAAGCCCCATGTAATCTATAGGCGACCATGGAACTAGTAACATTAGATTATTGGTTAAAACAAAAACAAACTTAAGGAAAAAAAAGAACTATAGTAAAAATATTGTTGTTTGATTTGTTTCCAAGAATATATTTTAATATCCACTATCTAATAGGGCAGTGTATATATCCCTTGTATATCATAGCTCGTTAAAATTTTTGTTTAACAGCGTTGGCGAAGAAACCTGGTCATCAAAATCAAAAACGTAAGTCAAAATGCTATTTCAAATACTATCGATCTATTAGATCTGCTAGATCTCTCAAAGGTGACACTACGTACTTTCATTAATTGTGAGCACAAATATTTTCATTTTAAGCGTGTAAAATAAATATTTTATACGCATGTCACTTGGTCGTTGAAAGATAATGAAGTCTGGATTTGTACCCAGAAATGTTTATTTATATTCACAACTTTTTCATACTGAGAATTCTAAAAGCAGTACAATGTTGAATGCCTTTTCCGCAGCTTGTTCTTGTTGCATGAATTCCAGAAGAAAAAAACCTGACTACCCAATGAGTGATTGTGTCATTTATTGACGAAATAAATGACAGAATTATAACTAAAGCATATTAAATTAAATGTAGAATTACAATTATCATATTAGCTAATGTAATAACTGGGATAAGGTCTTATGATAAATAAAGGATTTAAGCCTAGAAATGTTAAATTGCAATTAGTGCTTATCCCAGTTATTATTATATAATGAATATAACATTTTTGCAACAAGAGGTGGCGTTAATAAAAAATGTTACAAGGCATGCTAAATGCTTGCATGACGCATGCAGCGCCACCCAAGGAAAAGGTAATTTTACCAAAAACATGCGATAAAGGAAAATTAAAGCTATTAGCTTAACAAAAAAAATAATAAAAAAATTGACATTATGCGTAACCATATGATAAAATCAATAAATCTTTAGCAACTTGGTAACGGTATAATACCTTATAATGTTGTTCATGACTAGATAAAACAATACATGTATGCTGCAATGAATAAAAAAAAATTAAACAACTGAATTTCACTCATGGACACATAAAAACATTAGCATATCACACAACCCTTGGAGGTTTAGACCATTATGATATGTTCATGACGTGACTAGAAGAAACTCTGAAAAATTAGAACTAATTCACCCGGCAAGTTCAGAAAGATTGCATAAACCATGCACTAGTATGATGATGCTATGACTATGTATACATAAATTAGAGTAGACAACTTCTATACTCATATCAATGTTCTCAACAGCACACATATAACTCCTTATACAAGTACTATGAGGTCATGACCATGTAATTACATGTAATTTAGAGACACATTCTCAACTCATTTTAATGTTCTAACTGCACATTAAAAAATCCATGTACAAGTATGATGTTGTCATGACTACCTATACAAGAATAAAGCGGACAAATTCTACGCTCATTTCAAATGTTCTAAACTATACACATATAATTCCTTGTACCAGTTTAATTAGGTATGTTAAAGTCAGGACTAAATATAGAATAAGGAAGAGCAGACAAATTCTGAACTCTTTTCAATGTTGCAACTGTGCATATCTAACACCTGAATACAAAATTGCTACCCAAAACAGTGATTGCATGAGCAGTTGCTTGTTGTCATATCTACTAGGTAGATAAAAAATAAACCATATATTTATATATAACTAGGTATGACTTGTTACTGAGGGGGCAGCCATGTGCTAAACCCTTACCAATATGAGTCGGTGGCAGAAAAGGTTTAATGATTACTAATATATGTAATGATAATAGCCTAACAAGGTTTTAAAATTGAAAGGAATTAATTCTAATGTAACGCTTGATCGCACTGGAATGCCAACGACCAAGTTGCTGAATGACATTTTCGGCCAAACCACTATTTGCAGCCTCTGTTGCAGCACCAATACAAAAAAACTATGCCCTGCATACTGCCATGTCTCCAAGCCAATGAATGATATAGCATGCTTTAATTGGGCTGTCACAAAACTGTGAGGAACTGGACGCCCTGATTTAAATGTAAATAGTGGGCCAGAACTATGTTTTAAATTCAGTAGTGAATGTTTTCAAGGCTTGGACTGGACAAAAGTTGTGGTTGAGGGCATTTGCAGACAGTGTTAATACTATTGGTTGACTGTTGGCCAAGTTTTTGGCATGCCTCAGGATAATCTGCACTGCATTATTATCCAAAAACTGAACATCTTGTGTTTGTATAACCTTGGCGTGAAAAGAGATGTTCTGTGGAACCAATTCGCCTAGCCGCATGAAGGCATGCAAGGCAAGAAGAAAAACAGCTGACAATAAAACTCACCTGAGCATCAATGACTTCATATGGGCGTTCAAAGAAAATTGTACCATATGACCCCTCGGTACAATAACAAAAAATAAATATCGTAAAGTATTCAAATTTTACACTTATTTTTGCATACACTTAATCTTTGACATTGTACCTTAATGTAAAGCATTTTTACCAAAAATAAGAAAAATCCTACGCAAGAAATAAAACTAAACTTTGGTAGGGGTACACTGTTAACTTCCAATTCCCTATATTTTCGTTCTGCTCACTACCCACCCCCCCCCCCCCCCCCCCATTCCCCGAACTTTGTAAAGCAATCAAAATATTCGAGAGCTTTACTTACTAGTTATTTCATTTTTCAAAAAATTATTATATTATTTATTGTTCGATAATACACCAGTTGCTGGAATGAACTATATTGGAAGAACATTTTTAAAAAAAATTCCTATAGATGTGAAGAATAAAACTGTGGTTCGTCTAGATTTAGGTTTTGCAAATTCGGGTTAACCAGGTTGGGCACAACCCCCCGTTTGGTGGTTTGAGTCCCATTTGGTGGTTAAATGCCCAAATGGTATACCTGTTTTTACCTACTAAATGGGACTCATTTTTCGTTCATCGCGGATTACGTTTTTCGGAAGAAAAGGCGCATCGTGTTTACCACCTGGGCTAGTACTCTGACATGTTTTCTTCATAATAATACACTCGTTTGAAAAATTCTATGTGTCGATTTTTCTGCACGGGTGTTTAGAAAAAGATCGAAATATTATGCATCCCGGAAGTCGCATATAAACAAATTATTTTTGTTTCCAAAAAGATCGATTGCATTTAAAAAACGAGATGGCCTCACTTCGAACTTTTTTACTTTCGATTTAATCATCTGGGCAAGTGAAAAACAATTGCAACCTATTAAAAGAATGAATCTAAGAGCACGCTATCACCTAATTTTAATATGGAGGCATGTTCGCGCAATAAAATTATTTTGACTAAAAAGTACTTAAAAACTAAAATACCGAAATTTTTGAACTCTAAACTAAAAAATGACTGAAAACCTTGTACCTTTGGTATTTTTTAAAAATCTGACTGACTTTAATCGCAGCATTTTACTAAATTAAAAGCACGTTTAGGCCTCCATACCTAAATTGAGCATTCGACGTATTTCAGTAAAGATCACTTTTTTCATTGGCTCCCATTGTTCTTCACTTGTCCGAATGATAGGAACCGAAAGTAAAGAGTTCGAGGAACGAGGCCATGTCGTGTTTTAAATAAAATCAATCTTTTTGAGACAGAAACACTTTGTTTAAACGCGACTTCCGGGATGCATAACATTTCGATCTTTTTCTAAACACCCGTGCGAAAAAATCGACACATAGACATTTTTAAACGAGTGTATTATTATGAAGAAAACATGTAAAAGTACCAGCCCAGGTGGTAAACGTGATGCGCTTCTTCAGGAAAACGTAATCCGCGATGAACGAAAAATGAGCTAATTAGCTATTTGATTTTTCAAATCTTCCGATTTCTGGGTATTGTTTCTATTATCTTCAAGTTCATTTTGATCGGGATCGAACTCTCAAAATCTAAAACCTTTGCCGCTCTAATTAGTTTTTTTTAATACGAGGTGCAAAATTAACGCATGCAGCGAAATAAGAAAGTAAGTCTACTGATATCTTCAATTAACATGGCAGGAGTGGATCCCGAATCAAGAAAAACACACGTCTGTCTCCTCGGACACTCATACGCCCGTTTGGTGGTTTGAGTCCCATTTGGTGGTTAAATGCCCAAATGGTATACCTGTTTTACCTACCAAATGGGACTCATTTTTCGTTCATCGCGGATTACGTTTTTCTGCAGAAAAAGCGCATCAAGTTTACAGTGAGCGATGTGGCCCCATGGGCCTCTTTTATTTTTTCATTTTAGAATTTAGTGGCCATTTTCAAGTATACACGTCTCCTTGGCCAATAAAAGACTACGTTTAAGTCATTAATACTTATATTTATGCGTTACTAACTTCGTTTAATATATCAGCGCAAGTCCCGCTAAAACCCGTACCCACAGGTTCTTTCCATTACGGCGTTAGTTTCATGTGCCATTGTACCTCTTCGATCCTCAAAGATTCAATATTCTTTTTATAATGGAATGTCCTGAATACCTGGTAAGATCAATGTTAATTATATTATTGTAATATTATATTCAGTGATACTGTCGGTAAATACACGATATCATTATCTGGAAAACTATTGTGTTTGTCATTGAGTGAAATATGTAGTAGATACTGTAAACCAACTTTTATTTGCTAATTAGCGAAGAAAGTTTATATTTAAAACATTTTATGTAACATAAAATTGTATATATGATATAAGAAAATAAACCTAAAAAACTCAGAAAATACATTCACAACACAACATTTGCACACGTTGACGAGAGACAATTTCATGTACTACATATCTGACTTAATTACAAACAAATCTCCCATGCTGAGGAAAATGACTCCTGTCCTTTTTTACAATCGAATTACAATTTATAGCAACAACAGCAAACTACAAGCAATTTGATCAACGTTACACCCGAAATAAGACTTACTACAGTCTGAACAGTCAAAAATAAAACTGAAATCAAACATTATATAACAATCTCCCCTGAAAACACAGCACAGAATACACAGGGCTACTGTAAACCAAATTTTATTTGCGTGCGTTTAATTCTTATCACAACATTTGTCTGGATAAAGTTTGGTCGTGAAAATTAGCCGTCGCAAACCAGTTCATTTCCAGTAAATCGGGAAATAAAGTTGCCGCGAATAAAAGTTGGTTTACAGTATCTACTACATATTTCACTCAATGACAAACACAATAGTTTTCCAAATAATGTTAAAAATGTTTAAAAATCCATTCTTAAATTGTAAATATAACTAGCTATATCAACATAATTTCATAACATTCTAAGAGTGTTGTTATTTAGAATTTAAAATCATATGAAAAATGTACCCCAATTAGTTGTACATTTCGTGAATTCTTTACTGTGAAGAATGTGTCAACAACAAACAGTGCCCCCAGGATAATCTAAGTATTAAAACAATCTATTTTAAGAGGTGCTAAACACCACCTTCTCTTAGAATAGCGAACAGACATACACCCTTTAAAGCAACAATGAATGCACTAAAAAGAATGCACTAGTTGTCCAACCATGATCTCTTGATGCTTAAAAAATACTTCCAGTATTATAACCCATTTGAAAATAATCTCTCTCTCTCTCTCTCTCTCTCTTGAATTTTTTTCTTTTATTGCCTGAACACTTAAGTATCTTCGATTTTCACACCTAACAGGGTGCAGTTAAAAGATAACACCTTTTAATCTTTGATGATCATTAAGTGCAACAGCAATCTTGTATAAGTCATTGAATTTGAACCTGTTAGTAAACAGGAACCTGTAACTATGTTTAAGGAGGCTTGGGGGGGGGGGGGAGGGGTTCCAAAAATTCACCAAATTTGCAGAAATGTTTTTTTTATAATCTTAATTTACATTTTAAATGAAAGACCACATTACAATCATCGTTAATTTTATCATTTTTTTGCATCTGGAGAAATTGCACATTATGTAAAAAATATATATATAAAATATATGAAATATAAATAAAGGCAAAAAACTTATCAATAACGTAACGTAATGTAATAAAGAAAAATATCACAATTTTACCAAATATATATATATATGTCATACAATTGCAATTAGGTAAAATAAATAAAGTAGCCACAATATTTTTTCCAAATTTTAAAATAATGATAATCAATACATGTGGAATAAAGATTTAGCATTTTTAAAAAAATCGATGGTGAAATTATAAAAAAAAGAATTAGAAGGAAAATATTAGAACAAAAATATTAGGAGTTTTACAAGTTACCTCCCTTTGAAAAGTTAGGAATGCTGAAAAGCAGCTGAAATGATGTTTTTTTTGCATCTTGTAACCCTTGGTTTACCATCAATTTAAACTATTGATCTATTACTGACCAGCACAAAGGACGTTGCGGGAAACCCTCTCAACCAATGAAAAACAAGAATCTATAAACTACCTTCAGGACTTATATGAAAAAGTAAAATAAAAACCAAAGGTATTGTATGCTTTTATTAATTACGAAAAGTCATCGCGGATATTCAAAAACGCGAATTGTAGAAATTATTAGTTTATTTGATATTTAATCATTCAAATAAAAACAAATTAAAAATAACACTCTACCACAATAAAATGATTAAATACCATCATAAACATTTCTTTCAAAAGACAATTTGAGTAAGATGTAAGAGTTATAGTACATTAAGTGAGAATATTTTTTGTATAGAGATACAAACGCTTTAAAATGGCAGCCACCCCCCCCCCCCCCAGCCTCGTTAAGCATATTTTATTTATGAAACATTTGCAAAAACTCTTTTTTCAGCTTTTAAATTACTTTTTAAAAACTTATTGACTTTTCACAAAGTAATGGTAATGCATTACTTTACTCATGTAATGGTAGTGTAATGCATTACTTCAAGAAAATTAGGTAATGGTAATGGTAATTGAATGCCCTAGTTCATGAAGTAATGGTAATGTAATGCATTACTTTACAATGTTATTCACCCCAAGCCTGGCGTCAATCATAGAGTTATAAGCAAGATTTAGAGCTCACAATTTTTGCTAGATTTTAAACTTCGTATTCCCTAATCAGCATCTAAAATGTAAACCGAAAAATGGCCTCATATCTGTGTACAAAGCTCTGTATCTTGCTTATAATTTGAAGCTTAACACTCAAATATGGTAAGTTAATAGAAATTGTAAACAGTTAAACAAAAGAGACATGCACTAAAACAAAATCACAATTAATTTTTCAAAATGAATCATATATATACCTAGTACATATTTCCGTCATCGATATTAAACTCTGTTTAAAATGAACAAGCTCGAGAAAATGCTGAGCATCTCAACAAAACACATTGAATTAATCAACCATTATGCAAAAGAGCATACTCAATTACCAATAGAAAGAATTGTATTTTAGTACTTTGTTAATACATCTGATTTTGCTCATTTGCGCAGGTAAACAGTCAACTGTCTGATTTACCGAAGTCTATGATTGATTTGATCAGTAAAAGTTGCAAAATACAGGCGATAGTTTCCCACGTTACAAGGCATAAATAATATGAAAAAGAACGAAAATCAAAACAAGCTAACATAACACAACCGTCAAATGAGAAAACTGTCAACGCATTGAAATATTTAACCTCAATTTACTTCACAAAATCGGCACCAATATATCTTGCATGTTTCAAACATTCCCTTTGCACGCGAACTGTTGCACAACATTTGTCAGATCGACCCGTTTATCATTCAACATGGCTGCTGTAAACAAAAAACCTACTTTTACACCGTCTCGTGTTTGAAGTTTGTAATATCGAACCCGAAGTTATAATCTGATCGAAACACGCATTTCCTTTATCATTAAGTCAGAGTTGAAACAGAATTAGCCCATAACCTTTGCAATTTATATTTTCCTTTCCATAAGGAATATTTATGCTGAATTACGTTGAATTTGCAACCCCTTTTCCTACATTTTCGAGGATTTCTCCGCTTTAAATAAAGATCGGTATTTCATTTCTGCAATTTATATTCGCGTTACCATAAGAATGCTTTGTGCCTAATTTGGTTGAAATTGGTCAAGCAGTTTTAGAGAAGAAGTTCAAAATGTAAAAAGTTTACAGACGGACGGACAGACAGACAGACGGACAGACGAACGACGGACAAAACGTGATCAGAATAGCTCACTTGAGCTTTCAGCTTACTTCTTGACTTATCACAACATTCACACATACACTCATTCATATATACAGCATTACGTTGTATCAGCAATGCGCGCTGAATAACATTAAATAAAGAAATAAATATAATCTGTGACACACACATTTTTTATTTGTACTATAGTAAATTATCTGCATTAATTTTAATAATAAATCGACACAATTGTAAAAGGAATGGACGTTAATCTACTGTTTGATTGTTTATCTGTATAATTGTGTAGATAAAAAATATCGAGGTTTTGCAAAGGTCTACTCACAGACAAACCTAAACTCTACATGTTAATGTCATTTATCGTACGTTGTTATTACAGGTTACAAATCACAGAATGAATTTCATATTTACGTGTTTTACTTCCCGGCAATAAACTATAAGTGTCTTACTTGTAACATGAGCTTTTTTGTGTAATTAAGCAATGCATAGGAATTCAAAACTTACCATGCTCCTAAAGGACTCGCTTGGAGGAAACAGCAAGACTGTCATGGCAAGTACAAAATGAAACATTATTATAAATTTTATTTATTTAATGCATCTGTTTTGTCCAAAAATATTTCGTACTCAATTAGGCATATCTATTCAAACAATGAAGTTTATTTAGTTATATAGGTTACAGAATTCTTCATTTTAATTTTTTCTGACCAAATCTTTTTTTTTTTTTTTTTTTTTTTTTTTTTACAAATTGTAATTGTCCACTTAATGTTATCATTGATTTTAGCTTGCTACTGTTAGTCCGCTACAGTCCAATTTAGAAGAAACCAAAAGCACTCTTGAATATGGTAATAATTGTGATTGGGCCTTGACTATTTTTTTTTGTTTTATCTGCGTTTTAGGTAATTATAGTATAATATTTTGCTTTCAAGAATTGGAGTGCCAATATTAATTAAAAAAAATAAATAAATCTCAGATCTTTAGAAAAGGTTAACAAATAACATAATGAAGAAAAAAATGTTACTTAAAATATAATTGACGTCGTTTTGTTTCACTTAAGATGGGAAGATAGCGTAAATTCCAATTTGAAGCATATTTTGTTTTACATATAATCATATTTAGGTATCTTTTAGAATTTCAAGCCAAAAAAATAAATAAAAATTAAACGGTAGTTACACATACATTTCTATGATATACAATTGCAGCTTTTGACGCTAAATCAATAAGAAATAATTCTACGGCAAACGAATGCGAGCATTTAAACAACTCTGAGGTGGAAGATCTAATGGGAAGACTGCAGAAGATTAAAGCTGAATTAAATAAAGTTCAGCAGGAAAAAGAAAAACGTGAAGACGTAATTAAAGAATTAAATTCAGGTAAAAATTCTAAATAAAAACAGATATAATCAAATGTGTATTTACCTTTTATCAAATCTAGCAAACACAATTAATCTCAATATTTCATAATATTTGCATCTCCATTTGTCAAATAATTAAACGTGAACAGATCTTAAAACTATGTATTTGATTTGTAGACTTAGAAAATCTCCGAGAGCAGGTTTGTTTTTATATTTTTAAAAGAAAGAGATAGCTACATGTAATAGCAAATTATGATAAAGAAAAGCATGCATGCATTTAAAAATCTTATTCAGAGTTAGTTTATCATAATTGTGTTTTTTTTTATTTGAGATCTTTATTTTGTGTAATTCACATAATGCTTCATTCTCGACTTTTGAAAATATCAAACATATCCAATAGTTAAAAAAACACATAGTGTTATGCATACTTTGATAGCTAGTTTGTAAAGAACCATTTTTAAAAATATAATTATAAACTTACTCTGAATAAATTGTCTTCGAGGACGTCAATAATATTCGGTTCTGGGTTTGAATTGTGGATGGCTTATCAAATCAACAAATCAATATTTTACAGCTTAGAAATGCTCTCAAGAAAGACGAGGTAAGGACATTTTTTTGCATTGTATTTGAAAAAGAAGTTAAATGTAAATTTAAGAGATCTCTATTTATCAGATTATCAAATTATTGCTAGGTTTTGGTTGATAATATATGTTTGCATGAACAGGAGCCTCTAAAAGAAAGTTTGTTGAATCAAGACAAGAGAGTCACAACTGTGCCACATTTTCTAAATTTAAATGAAGATCACATGCTGTCCAAATTGGTACGATGCTACATCGAAAAAGGTAAAGTAAATTATTGACTTAACAAACTGAATCCATGTCTCTTAGATTATACTAAAAGCCTGTTTTCTTTCAGGTCAATGTATACATATTGGAGGCAAAAACACAGATGTAGAGGGAGAACATTTTTTGGTGGCGAGTGAGATTGAGTATGATTATAATGTTACAATTACTCTACCATATGCATGTAATATACATGAAAGAAACAATTGTATATATGTTCATGTTAAAAACATCATCATCTGTAATCTTTGTTTCATAGCAAAATAGGACAAATCAGCAATAGAGAAGGGCAAGTGTTTTTACAAACATTTCGAAAAAACGCAATAGCTTTAAATGGTCAAAGAATCGTTATGAATTTATCAGAACAGCGCATCAATAGTGGGGACAGGTACGTAAAATTTTAACATTATGTCATGTTGCTAAGATGAACGTGTTGAATATAATCATTGCTAGTATATTGATGCTCTAACTTAATTGAAGATGAACACTTTGATGAGAGTTGTTTATTTGTAAAAAAAAATTAGTTCAAATACAGTCGAATATCATTGAAGACTGATTGTGTAGTTTTAATTTGTTAAACATTAGACAAAGTGCAATGTACATTCTGCTTCTCTTCTTCAATAAAGAATTTAAAATACAAGGGTTGATCTAAAAGTAATGTCGAACAATGCACCGCGTTTCACACTGGCGCTGTATTGTATAAAATGATACATCAACATTTTCCTTATCAAATAATTATTGTACATGTAATTTGAAGTAAAATTTTTATTACATTTCGTTGAACACTGAACAAGATTTGGATGTTTATAGCATGATATATACGTGACATCGCCGTGTCATTACTTTACGTGTTTTTTAAGGTTTGTATTTATGCATAAATTACATGCTTCCAAAATTTGAAATAGATCCAAGCAACATATTTTGAAACAGATATATCATAGACTTTTTCTAACTGTTTTGAAAAATTAGAGAACGTTACCGTCCATTTCAGATATCTACGCAATGCCTTTTGTCTCTAGATACAGGAATAAAAAGACTAGAAATGCGAATAGTGATACGAGGCATTCATTGTTTGCTTCGATGGATAGAAATCATTAGAAAATGTACTGGAAATAAAATATGATCCTAAAATTGAGATCGAGTGAACAGGGTACCCTTAACGTGGTTCTTATATCTCATGAAAGCATATGGCATTTTAATCAATAAATTAAATAGACAGAAGATATACGCTCTGAAGGAAAGTTAAAACTAGGTTCTTCCGTCATGAGCTATATTATGAAGCAACGTTTATGACTTCTTAAAGACACCTCAACAAACCGATAGCACATTAAATAATATCCAATATACTACCTCATCGATAACATCAAATGCATTAAAATTTTCAGATCTGAATTGAATTGGGTAGATATCTCAAAGCACACGTTTTTGTCAATTTACGCGGATTTTTCACAATTTTATCGCATTTGTGACATTACTTTTGGACACATACTTAAGCTCATGCCAACATGATATGCGACAGTGGATAGTAATGGGTTTTAGCTCTTGTTTTACTAAAATGTTAATATTTTGGACCTTTTATAATGAGGTATATTATACATGTAATTGGTATTTGAGAAAATAACGTTGTCCGTCCTACGCTCTATTTTACTCCTAGATTAATGTTCGGCAGTCTTCGTTCGCTCTGGATTTTTGTGGACCCAACATCAGATAAGCCTAATATAATTGAAGATGATTTCACTTATGATGATGCAGAAAATGAAATTATTATGCTTACAAACACAGAGGAAACTATTCCAGCTGGTATGCGATATAATAAAAAAAAAAACGAAAGGGCAAAAATTGTCAGAAATATTTTTGTGTTTTTTTAATAAGAAATGTCGTATTTAAATCACATCACAAAACAAAAAGATATTTTAAAATATAGCCCACGAGTTTAGCTCGTTTTGAGTTGATTTTATAAAAAGATGTTTGTGCCGTTAAATTTAAACGTTTATCATTAAATTTTGAGCATTGGTCATTGCAGCTTTAAAGATTTAATTTTAAAACAACATTCAATTAATTACCAGATTTATCAAGTTGACTGTTACTTGTCGTTTATGTTGTGTGTAGTTTTTAAGACTAGCATTTTTGAATTGCTACAAAGTAAAATTTCAAAAACTTTTTTGAGCTTTACAAAAAACATAGCTTTTACCATGCAAATTCCACGGGACTTAAAAATTTTCTTTCTTCCTCAATTTCAGACTTAAAAGTTTTTTTTTAGCAAGAAGAATGCTTATCGAGCCAATGTCTAAAATTAATGTTTGCAAAATATCTTGAATCTGGACGTAATGAATTTGTCTTTACACACTTCTTTTAAATTTTACTTGCAGGACACATTGTAATGTATCAAAATCATAAAAAATGAGTCATATTTCTGACTTATTATTCAAAAAATGTTAATTGTTTTTTTTGTTATGTTTGTTGGTTTTGAATTGAAATAGTATAAATATTCAGATGACATGGCGTTGAGGAGAAAGTTAATAAAAAGGGCAGAGGAAGTTAAAGAGGCTAACTTCAAAGCCGTCTTATCAAACAAACCGTTGGTGTTCAGCCTGGCACTTACCTCTGCGTATTTTTTGGGACTCAACGAAGAATCTAACGTTGTAAGTACATCTATCTATCTATCTATCTATCTATCTATCTATCTATCTATCTATCTATCTATCTATCTATCTATCTATCTATCTATCTATCTATCTTCATGCATTTATATTTATAACGCAGGTCATTGTTAAGATATGGAACAGAAAAAGCAATTGCCGATATATTTGGACAGAAAATGAGTTCGTTCGAGCCATGGATGACATTTATGAGTTTAAGGTACACATAGATCACCTATAAATATATACCAATCTATTCTAATTGAATGTAATTCTGCTTTGTTTGTAAGCTAATTTTTATTTTGAATATTTCTGAATGTCACCATGTTTTTTTGTATTTTTCCATTTGTGTATCATTGTCGAATGTCTGGCTCAAGGTTTCATTACAGAAATACTGCTTGGAAATAAATAATTTTGTGCTTAAAATGCAAATACTGCAAGAAAATGTTACCGTTATTAATTTAATGGTGTTATTTCACATAAATGAGGGTGTTTAGATTAAAAAAAAAAGAATGAAAAAAGAATGAAAAAAACTTCACATGAATATATGTACTAAGAAAAGAAACAATTAATTACTGTAAAATTATTTTAATTTTCAATGGCCAATTTAGGCCTTTATCAAATATAAACCTTTCTTTTATTATTTGGAATGCTACATGTTTTTCTATTCATATATTATTGTGACTCAATAAGTAACATCGACACGTTAAAACAATATTTGATTGCTAAAATCTAAACATTTCTTATTACAACATCTTTTTAACAAAAAACATTTTAAGACCAGTTCTCTGTAAAAATCAAACATATTCAAAATAGGATGGCCACATCATGTCTCAGAATTTCTTCAAACTTGTCATATGGTATCATTTAAGTTGATAACTAAAATATATGACATATTTTTTTTCTTAGCAACTCCCGTTACCATGGTAACAGGAATGCAATTTTTTTTTACCAAAATGGCCGATTTTTGCATAGCTATTTGGTAAAATCTGTGCTTTTTACACCATTTGTTTTACACCTCTGCATCAAACTAAACTGTGATTACTAATATTTTTTGAAACTACTATAACAACACTTTAAAACTAGACTCTTGTTGCTATAGCAACAAAAAGGTCTTCCGTTCCTCATGTATTAATCTGCACAAAAAATCCAGTTATCTTGTAAACAGAAAATGGATATAATATATATATAAGTTTTGTGTCTTGATCTATCACAGTTTCTGAGATCTTATTCATACTTTGTTTTTAAAATAGAAGGCTATCTGAGATATATGAGATGTCTCACCGGAAGTAGAACTTTTTTTTACCATGTGTAGATGACTTTTTGTATTTCTATAGCTAAACTGTTACTTCAATGCTAAATAACCAAAATATTTTTAAAAATATCAAAATTGGAATACTTCCTGTGACGACCGGAAGTTACGCCGGATTAAACAAAATAGTGTTAACACATGTAGATACATAGGTCTATCATCCCACAAAGTTTGGTTGTTCAAGTTGTTCCCGTTTTTGAGATCTCGTCGAAATAAGATTGTTGGTCTCTGGACAGGAAACGGGCAAAAGGAAGTGTTCAATGTAAATTGTATTAAATATTTCTTGTATACTTGCCTTTTGTACATTATTATTCATTTATCTAACTAAAATATGAAAGGAAAATAGTTAAACTGATAAACAGCTCGATTTGTTTGACCTCTTCCGGTGTGGACCGGAAGTGACGGAAGACAAAATGAAACCGGTTAAACACATCTTCAATCAAATGTCTATCATCCATGAAAGTTTCGTGTCTTGATCACTTATAGTTTCTGAGATCTCGCGGTTACAAAATATGTTTTAAAAAAGCTACCTGAGATGATTGAGATGTCTCACCGGAAGTAGAATTTTTTTGTTGATTTAACATCGCATAGATGACATATGTAAGGATATATACTAATATCTTTATTTTACGGAAAATAAATTAAATACGTAAAAACAAAAAAAAATCAAGAGCTTCCGGTGACGACCGGAAGTTACGCCGAACAAAACAAAAATGTTTAAACACATCTACAACTATAGGTCTATCATCCCACAAAGTTTGGATGTTCAAGTCTTTACCATTTCTGAGATCTCGTTGGTACAAGCTTTTTCAACGCGGGACAGGAAACGGACGACCGGAAACGATTTTTGACAAAATGAAAAAAACGCCTCGAGATATTGTCATTTTCTTCCATTCCGGAAATTTTCACATAAATCTATGCAGTCATCTCTGAGAAGTCTTGTGGACAAAAACTGGGAAAAAAATAATAATAACTAGACTCTTGTTGCTATAGCAACAAAAAGGTCTTCCGTTCCTCATGTATTAATCTGCACAAGAAATCCAGTTATCTTGTAAACAAAAAATGAATATAATATATATAAGTTTTGTGTCTTGATCTATCATAGTTTCTGAGATCTTATTTATTCTTTGTTTTTAAAAAAGAAGGCTATCTGAGATATATAAGATGTCTCACCGGAAGTAGAACATTTTTTTACCATGTGTAGATGACTTTTTGTATTTCTATAGCTAAAATGTTACTTATACGCTAAATAACCAAAATATTTTTAAAAATATCAAAATTGGGTTTACTTCCTGTGAAGACCGGAAGTTACGCCGGATGAAATAAAATAGTGTTAACACGTGTCCATACACAGGTCTATAATCCTACAAATTTTGGTTGTTGAAGTCGTTACCGTTTTTGAGATCTCGTCGATATAAGGTTTTTTGTCTCGGGACAAGAAATGGACAAACGGAAGTGCTTAATGAAATTTAAATTTTTTATATCTTGTTATTTTCCTCTTTTACATTATTATTCATCGAAGTAGCTAAAACTATCAAATCAAAACAGTTTAACGGATAAACAGTTTGATTTGTTTGAACTCTTCCGCTGTGGACCGGAAGTGACGGAAGACAAAATGAAACTGTTTAAACACATCTTCAATCAAATGTCTATGTTTAGTAAAAGTTTCGTGTCTTGATCACGTACAGTACCTGAGAACTTGCGGGTACAATATATGTTTTAAAAAAGCTTCCTGAGATAATCGAGATATCTCACCGGAAGTAGAATTTTTTTGTTTATTCAACATTGTATAGATGGCATATGTAAGGATCTATACTAATATCTTTATTCTATGGAAAATAAATTAAATACGTAAAAACAAAAAAAATTGAAGAGCTTCCGGTGACGACCGGAAGTTACGCCGAACAAAACAAAAATGTTTAAACACATCTACAACTATAGGTCTATCATCCCTCAAAGTTTGGGTGTTCAAATCTTTATCGTTATTGAGATCTCGATGTGACAAGCTTTTTGTCGCGGGACAGGAAACGGACGACAGGAAATGAATTTTCAAAAAATGAAAAAATCGCCTAGAGATATGATCATTTTCTATCAATCCTGAAAATTTCAAGTAAATCTATCTAGCCATCTCTGAGATATCTTGTGGACAAAAACTGGGAAAAAAATAATAATAATAATAATAATAAAAAACATTACAATCACTAGAAGGTCTTCCGTTGTAACGGAAGACCTTAATAAACTAGACACTTGTTGCAAAAGCAACAAAAAGGTCTTCCGTTTTGATATACATGTATCAATTTAACTGTAAGACATTGCTTCTCTTACATGCAAAAAAAGTTGATATGATAATTATTGTGAATGATATATCCAGACGTTACTTACATGTAAAACAACGAGAATGAAAAAGAAATCAATTTTTTAAGTACTTTCTGTGACGACCAGAAGTAACGCCGATCTAAACAAAAATGTTAACCATTTGTACAATCATAAGTCAATCTTGCCTCAAAGTTTGGTTGTTCACGACTCTGCCAAATCTAAGATCTCTTTGAAACAATATTTTTTGTCTCGGGACCGAAACGGACGAACGAAAGTGATTAATAAAAACAAAAGCTGGTATTTCTCTTACATTTGCTTAATGCACATCACTGTTTATCAGGCTAGATGAAATTCCAAAAAAGTCAGCTAAACTTGTTAAAAACAGGATTTGTTTGAACCCTTCCGGTAAGAACCGGAAGTGACAGTTGACAAAATTAAACCCGTTAAACACATCCCCAATCAAAATTCTATCAAACAATCTATGAAAGATTCGTGTCTCAATCACTTACAATGACGAAAATATTGCGGACATCAAATTTGTAAAAAGAAAAGCTACATAGAGATATTTGAGATTTACGGAAGTAAAATTTATTTGCCAATTTAAAATTATATAGATGACATATGTAAGATTGTATACTGATATTTTCATTTTATGTAAAATGAATAAAACAAATTTTTGAAGTGCTTCCGGTGACGACCGGAAGCTACGCCGAACAAAACAAAATAGTGTAAACACATGTACATACATAGGTCTATCATCCCACAAAGTTTGATCGTTCAAGTCGTTACCGTTTTTGAGATCTCCAGGAATCAAGGTTTTTTTGTCTCGGGACAGGAAACGGACAAACGGAAGTGCTCAATGTAAATTGCAATTAATATTTTTTTTGTACTTGCCCTTTCTACTTAATTGTTCATCGACTTCACTACAAATATCAAAGGAAAACAGTTAAACTGATAAACAGCTCGATTTGTTTGAACTCTTCCTGTGTGGACCGGAAGTGACGGAAGACAAAACGAAACCGGTTAAACACATCTTCAATCAAATGTCTATCATCCATGAAAGTTTTGTGCTTTGATCGCTTATAGTTTCTGAGATCTCGTTTGTACAAAATGTGTTTCAAAAAAGCTACCTGAGATATTTGAGATATCTCACCGGAAGTAGATTTTTTTGTTGAGTTAACATCGCATAGACAATCTATGCATAGATTTATACTTATATATTTATTTTATGGAAAAAGAATTTTATGCGAAAAAGTAGTTATTTTTGAAGTGCTTCCGGTGACGACCGGAAGTTACGACGAACAAAACAAAATAGTGTGAACACATCTACAGCTATGGGTCTATCATCCCACAAAGTTTGGATGTTCAAGTCTTTACCGTTTTTGAGATTTCGTTGATACAAGCTTTTCCAACGCGGGACAGGAAACGGACAAACGGAAGTGCTCAATCTAAATTGTATTTAATATATCTTGTAAACTTGCCCTTTGTACTTCATTTCTCATCCAGCACACTACAAATATCAATGGAAATAAGTTAAACTGATAAACAGCTCGATTTGTTTGAACTCTTCCTGTGTGGACCGGAAGTGACGAAAGACAAAACGAAACCGGTTAAACACATCTTCAATCAAATGTCTATCATCCATGAAAGTTTTGTGCTTTGATCACTTATAGTTTCTGAGATCTCGTTTGTACAAAATGAGTTTCAAAAAAGCTACCTGAGATATTTGAGATATCTCACCGGAAGTCGAAATTTTTTGTTGAGTTAACATCGCATAGATAACCTATGCATAGAATTATACTGATATATTTATTTTATCGAAAATGAATTTTATGCGAAAAAATAGTTATTTTTGAAGTGCTTCCGGTGACGACCGGAAGTTACGACGAACAAAACAAAATAGTTTAAACACATCTACAACTATAGGTCTATCATCCCTCAAAGTTTGGAGGTTCAAGTCTTTATCGTTTCTGAGATCTCATTGTCCATTGCTTTTTATCGCGGGACAGGAAACGGACGACAGGAAGTGAATTTTGACAAAATGAAAAAAACGCCTAGAGATATTATCATTTTCTATCAGTCCTGAAAATTTCAAGAAAATCTATCCAGCCATCTCTGAGAAATCTTGTGGACAAAAAACGGACAAAAAAAAATAATAAGAAACATTACAATCACTATAAGGTCTTCCGTTGGAAACGGAAGACCTTAACTAGACTCTTGTTGCTAAAGCAACAAAAAGGTCTTCCGTTCCTCATGTATTAATCTGCACAAGAAAATCCAGTTATCTTGTAAACAGAAAATGGATATAATATATACATTTTGTTTTTCCTCAAAGGTTGGATGTTCAAGTTTTTGTTATCTATAGTATCTCGTTAAGAAAAGAGTTTTTTCTCGGGACCGGAAACGGACAAACGGAAGTGATTGAGGAAATTAAAAGTAGATATTTTTAGTACATTTACCTACGGAACGTTACTGTTCTCCACATTGCGTAAAATGTTAAAAAATCTAAAGTAAAAAAAAGTCTTCTGCTTTAATGCTTCAAGTGAGAACCGGAAGTGACGTACGACAAAATGAAACCCGTTAATCACATGTACAAACAAATGTTCATCATCCATATAAGTTTGTTGTCTTGATCTTTTACAGTTTCTGAGATCTTGCGAGTACTATATGTTTTTATAAAATAAGGCTATTTGATATATTTGAGATATCTCACCGGAAGTAGATTTCTTTTTTACCATTTGAATATGACCTTTTATATTTCTTTAGCTTAAATGTTACTTCCAGGCTAAGTAAACAAAATAATTTTTAAAAAATCAAAATTTGGTGTACTTCCTTTGACGACCGGAAGTTACGCCGGATTAAACAAAATAGTGGTAACACATGTACGTACATTGGTCTATCATTCCACAAAGTTTGGTTGTTCAAGTTGTTACCGTTTTTTAGATCTCTTCAAAATAAGAGTTTTTGTCTCGGGACAGGAAACGGACAAACGGAAGTGCTCAATAAAAGTTAAATTAAAAATTTCTTGTTTACTTGCCTATCTTACATTATTATTAATCGAAATAACTAAAACTATCAAAGGAAAAAAGTTAAACTGACAAACAGCTCGATTTGTTTGAACTCTTCCGGTGTGGACCGGAAGTGACGGAAGACAAAATAAAAGCGTTTAAACACATCTTCAATCAAATGTCTATCATACGTGAATGTTTCGTGCCTTGATCACTTTTAGTGTCTGAGATATTGCGGGTACAAAATGTGTTTTATAAAATCTACCTGAGATAATTGAGATATCTCACCGGAAGTAGAATATTTTCGTTGATATTACATCGCAGAGATATCCTATGGATAGATTTATATTTATATAGCTATTCTACGGACAAAAAAATTAATGCCTTAAAATAATTATTTTTGAAGTGCTTCCGGTGACGACCGGAAGTTACGACGAACAAAACAAATGTGTTTAAACACATCTACAGCTATAGGTCTATCACCCCACAAAGTTTGGATGTTCAAGTCTTTACTGTATTTGAGATCTCGAGGTGACAAGCTTTTTGTCGCGGGACAGGAAACGGACGAACGGAAGTGAATTTAGAAAATCTTTTACTAAAAACCGCTAGATGTTTATATTTTCAGTCATTCCTGAAAATTTTATAAAAATTCATCAAGACATCTCTGAGAAATTCACAAGACAAAAAGGGGAAAAAAATAATAATAATAATAAAAAGAAACATTACAATCACTATAAGGTCTTCCGTTGGAAACGGAAGACCTTAAAAACCTTACAATCACTATAAGGTCTTCCGTTGGAAACGGAAGACCTTAATTACATATTTTATATTTTGCATGAATATTTTGAAACATGGTAATACAAAGTAATAAAATTGCAAAAAAATAGTTTTTAAAATTTTGAAAAAAATGAAAAATTGAATAAAGTTGGTTCAGAATAAAAGGAATATGCACGATCATCAAAGAATATCACTCATATCATCTAAAACTAGAGGCCACATTTAATAAAAATCATTTAAAATATTTATGGGCAAATAATTACAAATGCTGTTTGCAAACAATTGAAAAATCGTCAAATTGGCAATTTGCCAAATTTAAGTTTTCATGAACATCATATAGAATCTTCCTATAACTGTAATTAAACCAATTCAAGCTTCACAACTGAACAAATATGACAGTGTTTGAAATACACATTGCAAAAAAATATTATCATAAATGAAGGTAAAATAGAATTATTCTGGAACAATCCTCCCCCATAGATTCACCAATATGCCAAATACATTTAACAAATTTTTGTACATGTTTCATGTAGCAGGTCATATATAATATTTCTATAACTAATTCAACAAGGTTAAGCTTCACATTTGAACAAGTATGACAGTGACTAAAACAATAATCATTAAAAAAGGTAAAATAAAATTATTCTGGAGCACCCCCCCCCCCCCCTCCGCCCCACCACCTGAATTCACCAAAACGCCATATAACAGTTTTCATCCATGGATCATGTAATGCAACATACCAAATCTTTTCACTTATGCATCCAAACAGCTATGACAGTGTTAAAAACACGGACTGAAAAAATATTATCATAAATGCGGGTATAATAAAATTATTCTAGAAACCCCCCCCCCCCATCTGGATTCACTAATCTGCCAAATAACAGCTTTCATACATGGATCATGTAGCGCAGCATACAGAACCTTTCTATAACTTCATACCAGTAACTTGATTAACTACGACAGTATTTGAAACACAAATCGAAATAATGTAATAATAAATAAGGGCATGGTAATGTAATTTTGGTACACACCCAAACCTCAGTAGATCAATTTAGAACATATATGTATAATGACTATAGACAGGAATGTGTACTCTGAAATACAAATGACAATGGTACAAAAAAGCATATACTGATGGATACAACCATTTTTGCTCTGTAAAATCAGTTTTGTTATAAAACTGAGTCACAATTACAGTTGCATTGATATTTATAAGGAAAATATTTCTCCTTATATTAACAAAACTAGAGCAAGATGTTAATTTTTAATCAAATTTTTGTCTTGTCAAGACTTCATATTTATGACATCACAATGATCATTGTTAAAGCTCATGGTTGTGCCTATAGACTGTTGCATGAAATGGTTTTATTTATAATTTTGCATACTATGATAATTCCTCAAATATAAACATAGCTAATAAATGACAACTTAAGTTTATCAAGTTGTGAACTGATCATACTGTAACAACCAAGTTCATATGCTATGAACTTTTCATAGAATATTATGAAAGTTCTTTCAAGATCTTATTTTTGCACAGATATAATCTTTCCTCTTCTGCTGCTGCTAATACATTGTCTCTGTCCATTTTTTCTCCTTAATTGTAATTCTGGAATAGAAACTGGAAATTTGCTGGCTTGTAAGTACTAAAGAAACATATTGGTTAGCTTTTGCATGGTATCTTCTCCGAGTTCTTTCACTTGAGTCCTGCATTCTATTCAACATACATTTCACCGGACTTACTCCACACACAGAAAGTCATTTAGTTTCTCAAATCTTTCTTCTTGTTGACCTGTTGAGTCCTCTGTTTCCTGGCTCCCTGTCAACTGTTGACTTGTCTGATTTGACTGGCTTGATGCATAACTCACATTCTACAGAATAAATAATATCAAAGTGCTGAAAGTATGTGAATGAGTTAATTTGTTAAGTAAACATGATTGACATTCTGAACATATATTTTATTGATATTGAAAATGGACATATGGCTTTTCATTTATTTCAGCTTACACAAGTATGAATTTGCATTTCACTACTAATTTAATATATCAGAGAGAGAGAGAGAGAGAGAGAGAGAGAGAGAGAGAGAGAGAGAGAGAGAGAGAGAGAGTGTTTAGTTTTTTTAATTTAAAGGGTACCTGCAGTGCCGGTCAATTTTTGATATAATGAAGATCTTTGTGTAAAAACATCATTCTGAAAATTTTACAGCGATCGCATAAGTAGTTTTCGAGATATTTGGGGGAAACCCGATTTCACACCTGAACGAGGTTTGAATCAAGCCGATTTGGCGCGAGATGAACTGTGACGTCACGGGGTCAACGCGACTGTTTGAGAAACAGGAATATCGTATGAAAACTGTTTGTTTTCTTGCATTGTTTTATCGATATATGAACATTTTTTTCTGTTGTTTTATTTCTTTATCAACCCTGGATGACTTAATATACTGTTGTTTGAGTTTAAAGCCGTTTTTTATCGAAAAAAAATGCCGAATTCGGAAAATTGTTTACTTCATGAATTTAGTCAAATGTGTAACACATTTTGCATATAAATGCACGGCATATGTAGCAAAATGGCAATTAATCAAACATTTGTTTTAAGAAACATATTTTGTTAATATTGTCATTCTTTCGAATGATGTTTCCGTGACATTATTAACTGATTAATAATATTGATAATACATATTTCGTAAAAAGGTAATGAGGGGTCTCTTCCTCGTATAAGGCATAAAATTACAAATGATTTCGCCCGATTATTCAATAATAATGATATAGGACTAATTACAATCAAAATAGTATGCATTCTTTAACAAACAAACACGGGATTATAAACAGATCAAGGCGAAAGTCCAAGATGGCTGCATGATTAAGTCTGTCTCGTATTCTTTTAAAAATACGATCATAATGGAATTTCATTTTACATTTATTTACATCCTTTGTCAAAATGTTCAAGTTTATTCAGATTTCATAATTATTCGCTGTCAGTATAACAATTTAAGTAATGTGGAGTTAAAGCGTTAATTAAATTGCTGACCATAGAGCTCGAAAGAAAGTTGCACTTGATTAAATAAGAAATTTAGACCAACGTACATGTAATTACTTCCGAAATAATTACTTGATCACATAAAAGAAAGGTTTATATTGCTGAATTGTAAATTTGGTCATTATTTAAGTGATTAGATAAGTAACAATAAAGGCAATTACTTCGAACATTAGTTTTACTATTTGATACTCTTTAATCACTGATTGACGGACTATATACAGGTATTAGCTTACGAATGCTTGATTCACACAGTCTAATTCATTTTTCTTTTTTATTGTTTAACAATCAAGTAGCTAATTATACACAATTCAATTTACCAGTCCAGAGGTGTGAAACCCTCTCTTTGTTCACCAGACTCGTGTACCATGTGTATACATAACCCATATACACGTGTGTCTGGAGCAGTGGCTTCGTTAGTTTACCTGTTTACCTGTGTCATTGTCTCGGATCACTCGTGTGTGAAAGGATATTATGTAATCAAAGAATGAATAATGAACATAAATCTGCCCATGAAAGCGTTTTAAGATATCGTATTCATCGGTAAAAGGGCGACGAGAATAGCAAATTTTAAAATCCTTTAAAAATAAATCTGACTGTAATAAAATAATTACGGATACAAATTTCTAAATCGACAATACTTAAAATAACTAGATACGTCAAAACATCAGACCTATATTAATCATTTTGGCTGAAAAATCGAATTTAATTTGTATAGCTTTGTAAAAAAAATTTCCCCCTGTTGACCTCGTGACGTCACTTCCGCTGAAGCCTCGTTATCGCCTAATTCTGTTTTCTCTTGATTAGATTTCCCAAAGCAGGTAAAAATAGCCACTTTGAAGCGGGGTAACTCCGTTATTTTTGCATCGATTTCGATGCGGTTTTTTGCATTAAATTTTGGTAATTAAACTCTTTGACATATGTTTCACATCGGCTTGGCTGCAGGTACCCTTTAAATGTAACTCTGAACCCTTAGTTATTGCTTCTGGTAGCCATTCACTATTAGATCCAATGTTTAATTGGTTTGTTTTTGGTCACACAATTCATCTTTGCTAACCAAGTATTAGATTCACAGTTTTCCGATGAGAATAACTTATCAGGCACTTGGCTAGCAAAGAAAGATACAAGTTATTGACAAAAACATTTTAACCATTAGAAAATTAAGAAAGAAAGCAGCTTTCAATTTAATTTCTTTGTATATATTTGTTTTTTAGCCTAGTAGATAGATCTAATTAACAACTAGATCTTAAAAAAATTGATAGACAAATTGAATGAAATTTAACCAATGCCCTAAAATAAAGTTCTATATACATGTAACAGATATTACCTTGCTATTTATAGCTTACACCCAAGTATGCAATTATTGAGAACCATGTCAAATAGATATTTTTTTTACTGTACTCACTATTGTCATTAAACTTTTAGGTGGAAGGTCATATAAACTGCTTTCCTTTCTCTTAAAGATCAGAGGTTGAGCACTCTAAATCCTGTAGTGATTTATTTATGGTTAAAATGGGGGAAAGACTACTATACCTATGTCTTCAACTTTCATTATCACTATTAATTTTTTTAATGGCAAATTTAGGAACAATTCTGTTTGCTGCGAGAAAAAGTAGGGGCCGGGGCTGGCCCCTCCCCGATGCTTTGTCTGTGATGCTTAGGTCTAACTTTGCAGGTCTAACTTTTAGCCCCCTGGTTCCGACGCCTAAGGCTTTATATTAGCTTCTTCTGGGGTATAATTTAGACTATACCATTGAATTTAATGAAATCGAGCTCGCATCTCAACGGCATGATCATGAAATGTGTTATATTAATATTTAGTTTTATAAAGGGTGGTTGTCATGAAGTCCTATATAATACACCTGAGGTGTTTTTGAGCTCTGCTGGAAAAGCCAAAAAAGCTGCGATTATGATGTCATTGCAATGTGTGTTTATTTAATATACATGCATGTATTTGTCCTGACCGAAAACAAAAACCAGATAATTTTTTTATAAGATAAACAATCAACATTATTCAAATTATAAATTAAAGGGAAGTCATTATACTTGTAGTATATATCAGTAAAAGACACAATTCCTAAGACCTACATATGCATATTCATGTACAGGCAATGTCTTACTCTTTGGGGGTCATATTTTTTTTTTGCCTACAATACTGGTTTTTATTTGAATATTATCTATTTTGATTTATTTTTGTACCATCCTGTCTTACATTTTATCATCACAATTCATTATAACATATGGAGTATCATGTTACATAAGGGATTGCCTGGGAAAGAAAATATTTAAAATATATGTTTGCAATAGTACAGTTAGACCTAAGATAATTGTGAATGTGTTCAAGAACAAGAATTGTAAATGAAAATTACCTTCTATCTTCATTGTGACTTCTTTTCATCAAGTAAACACCAACAACTGCAACAGACGACAGGAGAAATGTCAAACACATTGTTTACAACTACAATTTGCACCTTCAGACACTAGAGAGTTTGTAAAGGGGAGTAACTAGGTATCAAGAAATGCTTCAAATATTGAATATTTATGATTATTTAGGTCTGTATATCTTTTACGTCTTATATTTGCCCACCAATTATTTACATGTTTTATGATATTCACGCATTGGTCTTTCATATCCAATTGTCACACTTTATTAAAACGACTGCGATTTTATTGGTTTTTGTCTTTAAATACTTAACAAAATTTACCCCTTATGAGAAAATTTGGAATTAAAAATATGACATCTAATAGATTTGAAATTAAACTAATCAAAGCAATTTAATAATTTCCAATTTAAGTTGTAGAAAATAACTGTTTTGACATTTTTAAAATCTTGTAAATATATTTAAACACTTCATTTCATCCTAAATACACATTTTTCAAAATTGACAATATGGCGGAAGTTTGTTCTCCGTTTCCATAGCAACAAAAGACAAATATCAAAAACTAATTTTTACATTTTACAATCATTGACCTATCTTTACAAAATTATGTCATGTTTTTTCTTTATGTGTGGCCAACCTATTTTGATAGTTACAGAGAACTGGTCTTAATATTTATGAAATACATGGGTCGTGGCCATAAAATAGTTGCTTTTTATAGTTCTTTTTGTTGCATTTAATATAATTGTATAATAACGCTATATCACTAAAAAATTTTTTTTATTGCAGATTGACTGTGAAAATGACTTTGACCCTTTTGATATAACACCTGACAGTTATACGCCAGTAGGAGCATCTTTTGTAAAGAGAGACGACTCAGGAAGAAAGCAGAAGGCAAAATATAACAAATCGGATCTTCTAGACCAAAAGGGGAGCAAAATTGGACACCTTTGCTCATCATTTGAAGTTACAGAAACGCCAAGAACTAAATCGGTATAGATAATATATATATATATATATATATATATATATATATATATATATATATATATATATATATATATATATATATATATATATATATATGTGTGTGTACCCCATGGATATCTTGTTGGTCTACATTTATTGAACTTTTCTGCAGAAACACTTTTTATCAGAAATGCAAATGTATAACAATATTATCGAGATTAAATGAATCGATTGAAATACAGCTTTTTGTGGGATATATAGCATTTTTAGAAGCTGCGATGAATGATTCCAGAATATTGAGATTTAAACATTTAAAGATGCCGTTTATTCAGGGTTTGTTTTTATAGGATTGTTCAATGTCATGAGTAATCTGTTTTCTAAACACAAATATGATTTATAAAACGGATGATTATTGACATTTTTTTAAACTTTATTTTGGAATTAGTCTTAACAAAGCTGATAACACACAGAGGAAATTCAATTGAAATATTGTGGATTTTTTCCCACTAACACATTTCTAACATCACTATAAAGATACAAATCTTATTTGTTAGTCAATATAGTTTTGCATATTTTTGGGGTTTGTTATATCCTATTTATTCTTTGATTACGCAATGCAAACATATTGAAAATTGCTTAAAACAATACAAGATCTCAAAATTTTGATCATTAACCTCAAATAGTTTTTAATCAGCAGATAAAGGTCAATATAACTATTTTTAGGACTAGCCATGTATATGGTGTAGGGTTATTGTCATATGGATTTTTTCCAAATTGAATAAAAAGGGTATTTATTTGAAAACTAATAGAGGAGATTTGCACTATATTTTAAAAAAAATGTGTAACAGAAAACATAATGTGTTGAACCCATTTAGCTACACTGCCATTCTTACACTCTATATCATAATTAAATATTTTCAGAAAAATTTTATTGACCAATTGATCTATCAATTTAAAGTAAAAAGTAACACAACAAATCAAATGCATATACTTACAATATATTGTTTTTCATTGTTCTAAATAAGACGTCATACTCAATTTTATTAATTGAGAATGTAAACAAGATTCAAGCACAATAAAAATATAAAATACGAATATACATGTATTATGTAAATGATTTTCGAAAGTCGTAAACACACAAACTGCTTTAAAAAATTTCATGATTAGTTCATGCATATGGTAAGTTGGAAGAAGGCAATATAATCACTTTGATCTACTGTTTAGAGTGATGTACTATTATATTTTAAACGTATTACATTTAGCTGTGTATTCTATTTCGCATATTTGTCGAAAAACGGCGTCCACTAAATCAAATACATCGCCAAATGTAAAAATATACAATTACACACATAGATAAGTAGATACATTAAAAAATGCGCTAAATCAAATCCAGGCTTACTTTTGAAATATTAAATTCCGCCAATAATCGTACACGCTAAATATTGTATGTTTACAGTATATTATTTACTCTATTTGCTATATATTTTGTAAAGCCTAGTCAAGTTTTAAAATGTGTATTATTTCTAGAATGGCAGTCAGATCAGAATAAGGATTTGCATCGATTCCGCTACACTTGTCGAAAACCTAAAAGACAGATATCTCAAGGTAATCAACATTATATATTATTTATTCATTAATATTAACATTCAAATAGAATACTATAAACCAACTAATATTCTTGACGATTTTATTTCACGATTAAATGTAGCTAAACTTCATCACGAGGGTACATTTCCTCCAACAAGATTTTTAAAAAAATCAACAATCTTCCTCTAAAAAGAACTTAAGTTTCGAATTCGTGTTGTTATTAACTTTAATGTAGCTGTTCTTACGTATCATATTTTGCCATTTTAACCTTTATTTCAGGTATGATGGTATGATTAGCTTATCAGACTTAAATCATTTCACTTGCGATCTAAATGAGGACGGCAAAAAGTGTGTTATACTTAAAAGATTACCGTTTTCAAAAAAATGTAGTTTAATGTTTCTGACACAATCTTTATTCTAAAATAATTATCATATGATAATAACTATTTGCAGATAATGTTGGAACAGGTGCAGATGCCATTGGACAATAAACAACATTAATGTAGTTTATTTAGAAAAAAAATTATCAGCAGATTTCAGTAGTTGTTGTCGATGAGATATATTCGCAACAACGAAACTTGAAACACTCTCTAGCACGTGAATTTAAATTGCTTGACAATATAAAATAACTATGATTGTGGACTTTCAAACTTGAATTTCACTTTTTTAGCATGATAAAACGTTGAATGTTTTTGTAAAAGCATTTTAAACATCATAAATTATTAGAAAGTATAGTTTATAATTTTATTTTTAGGTGAAATGTTCTTTTCGTCTTCCATACACATCAAATGAAGAAGAAGATCCCAGAGAAAATGAAACTGCTCAATCTCCAGGAGAGGCCCCTTTTTTTAATTTTGACAAACAATTCGACATAAACGAGGTGTTTAATCTTGAAATTCAACAAATATTGATCCTTGTTACATTTTGCACTTTTAAACAAATCGTTTGGAAATCCTTCTGCATAGCAAATAAATAGGCTGCTGCTAGTCGTCATTAATATTTGCAAGTTTTATCATTCTTTAAACTGTAATAACGGAACATTTAACTATTAAATATTTGTTAAACGTTAGTATAAAAATTACTATTTTTAAATGTTGGTAATTATTTGTATATAACCATTTTAAGAAAGCTTAAGGTAAATGTGATATCTCACAAATGGAACTTTTTCAAGGTTTTTAAAATTGGGTAAGGAATATTGATATTTTTTTCATCTTGTTTGATGAGTTAGATATAAATTCTCAAGCTATCGTGACGTGTTACGAGGAACCTTAAGCTATGAAGGGTATACATTTTGCCGTTATAATGCGTATTTATTATTTTTTTTCAAAGAGAATCGACTTATTACCAAAATTCTTGCTGGTGCGTTTGTGGGGAATTCCAAGACCGACTTCTGATCTTTATGTAGAGCGTGGCGACTTGGCAGAGATTGTAGTAATATTAGTAAGTATAACAAAAACATCAACCAAAAGCCACAGTCCAAACACAGACTATATCAACGTATTCCTTCAAACTTTCTCAACTTTAGAAGTTAAAAGAGAAAGTATTATCAGTATTACCCACACGCATACGCTTATTATATATATGTGTTCATATTTATTTTTTGTGATGAACTAAAAATCCCTTCGATTAATATGACGTAACAAAAATGCTCAAGAATGTTGCAAGTTTCGATTAACATGATTATTATGACACAACGTTTGAGAACACAAAACCTTTTTATCATTATAAATTTAAACAGTTAAGAAATTCACTCGTAAACTTGAAAGAAAAACGATTGAAGCTCGGCGGAATACTGTTGGAAATGTAAAAACAAAGCGATTTAAAACTGAGTTAGAGTCCACTAAGGAATTTTCAGAGAAAATCGCAGAATCAGATTTAAGAGCGTAATGATTTTCTTTAAAGAAACAAAGTATTCTTATACGGAACAAAACGAACAGAAAACAGAAGGAGTTAGATTAAACCTATTGTAAATGGACTATACACGAACGATCTGTGATATTGCATATGCGATTTTGATTAGGAATTGTTTGAAATGTCTGACATAAACAATAACTCAATTTAAGTGACTTTGACAAATTGCGAATATAATTTGCAGTAACGCTTTCTTACGATGTTGACCAATAAACATGATCTTACGTGAATCATAAGCCATGATCATTATCCTCGCAATTAATATTATATTGTAAAGAATAAATAACATTTCGTATTACACAATAAAGATACGCTTCTTTCTTTATCATTGGAGTTATGTGTTTTATCACGATATTAGGTGTGTTTTAACGTAAGTTGATTAGTTCATGTACCAAGAAAAGAAGTGACCTAGATTATCCATGCGCTACTTCGACCTCTAGATCCAGGCTGATGTATCGAAGAAATAAGAGCAAGGAAACATTTGCATATGTAAATATATAACGCTATATCGGGACTATTCGATAAGAGTTATAATTAAGTCATTTTATCAAATTAGGTTAGATTGATTAATAAGTATTTTAAAACATTCTCCAAAAAAAAAAAACAACCTGGTTTTTAATGTTCGAATGTATCCATGTTGTGGATTTAGTGAAACTGATTTTATCAGGGATACGTAAATTCGCGGCCAATCAATCTTTCAATGCACGATCAAAAGATATTGAACGTCAAAGAAGATTCTGTACCGAAAAATCCATGTTAATTGATTTTAAACAAATATTGATAAAACCACATTAGTAGTAATCATGATTTTCTATAAACCTGCAGTGCAAAAAAAAAAAAACTTGATGTAAGGAAACATACCTAAATCAACTTGTATATACCTATTTACTGGCTATGAGGACAGTAGCAAGTGTATTGTCCCCCAAGACAGCAACTATTTCACGAGGCGAAGCCGAAAGACATAGTTGCTCTCGGGGGGGGGGGGGGGGGCAATTAACTTGCTATCGATCGAATAGTCAGTAAATAGGTATTTTATTATACCATAGAAAACTTTATTTCTCTACAATGCCAGTGATTAGTTTCGATGACTATTCTCAAAGCGCAGATAGCACGGACACAAACTATTTTTTTAAATATTTTTCCTCCGTGAATATTTTTTATGTAAAATTACAACGAATAAACATGCAGTTCTATCTAACCGTGAAATAGTTTCCGTGCTACCTGCCCATGATGAATAGTCATCAAAACTTTTCACCGGCGCCATTCGATTTCCCTCTTTTTTAGACTCAGAATACCTCTGAGGGAATCCGACCGCTATGTTAAAATCAAAGTCCTATAACTCTATTTCGTTTATCTTCTTTATATTCTGTATCACCTATAAATAAAGTTTTCTTTGGTGTAACAAAATACCTATTTACTGTCTATTAGGACGATTGCAAATTTATTGTCTCCCAAGACAGCAACTGCTATCGTCCTCATAGCCAGTCAATGGGTATATACTATCAACCTACCGTAAATTTAATAGAACATGATCGTCGTTGCCGATTTTAGAAAATAATAATATCTTGATCTTAGATACAGGGAAATGAGTAGAAGTTTAGAAATATGCAGGATTTGTAAAGAAATTCCACTCTATTATTTATTTCGGCAATTAAAGGTTGTTAATGATTAATATAAGAGGTCAATTATTGTATTAGCGTACGTATATTTTAGGGGGAAAATTGCTTAAGATTGAAACTGGTAGCCTTTTGGATTTAATTGATTTTCAAGGTTATAGTATCAATGATACTGTTACTTTCTTATTATAATTTATATCTGAAAATGTTTTGTGCAGAATATTGTAATAATGTTAAAAATTACAAGAAGCAAAATCTTTATCGAAACTGTTAAAAACAACAATATCTTTTTTCATTAATATATCATTGATATTGTTAAAATAACTACTAGTATATTGATATGTACGCATTTAATTGTATCATTTTTTTTAATGATTTACTTTCTTATTTTAAGGAAAAAAAAGACGACCTGATCGAACGATTAAGAAAAGAAAGGAATGAATACAAAAAACAAGTGGAAGATTTACAAAAAGCTCTTCAGAATAAACAGAATAAGATCTAAAAAAAAAATATGAAAGGTAATATCGAATATTAAAAAACAATACCAAAATGCAAAACAGTTGTTTATCATTGAGTGTTTTTTTGTGTGATCTTCCTATTTGGTAGAAATAAACAAATGATGTTTAATTTATCTAATTTGATAAATATTGCCTATACTTGTTTTGAACAGATGTATAGTGAATCCGCATGATCAACATAATGTGTGCTAAAATACGTTTTGATACAATTGTTTTATCTATAGCTGCTATTAGTTTGGCAATGGTTAGAAAGAGTTATAATTTGTATGAACATTATTTTAGTCATATTCTAAGTAGATTGGTTTATATTTATCGCTTTTAATCTTAAATGTATTAATGTTATGAGAACACGTAAAAATTAGTAAAACAACATAAATGTGATATCAAAAACCATTGCAATTATAACTCCATACAATTTATCAATGTGTGTACTGTATTTAGTTTTTGGGATAGCATACATCATAGACATATAAGAAGTGTAAAACTTGCTTTTGAAAATTGGAACTAATATCTTTACCGAAAGCATTAAGAAAAACCCTTACTTTTGTAAGAAGCTTCCTCTAAGTAAAAATTTAAATTTGTATCCAGTTTTTGAGGAAGGGCAGGATAGAAACTATGTATGGGCACCTGCTATATAAGATTGAATTTATAGACTATTTTTTTTCTATTATCATGTAGCTTTGAGTCTGTGACTGAGTATCAAAATTCCTGAACTTTTAAAATCAATGGAGGCGTTCAAAAAGTCATTTTTAAAGCGCTAAGCATAGCTCAGCGCTTTATTGTCGTTAGACTTCTATTTCCGGTGCAAGGAATAACTGCCCTCTATGAGCAGAAATATACATCATTTAAACTGGTAAGAGGTATAGGGAACCAGTTATCTGGGTGACGGAAATGGCCGAGTAGATACGATTGGTTTGCGGGGCTTACGTACATCAGCACGGGATGCTACGCAGTGATGAAAAAATATAGTGCGTATCCAGAAGCTAAAATATAGAAAAATAAGATCGATTCTTTGCAAGAAAATGTCAAAAAACTGTGATAAATTACTGTTCAAAAGGTGTAATTTGTGATTTTAACATATCTTTTTTCAGGCAAGTATCCATATACAAGTCGTGTTCAGCTTTTATTCACATCATCTTAAGAAAGTAACATATATTTAAAGAAATCTGGCCTTCGATACTTTAAATTGATATTCATTAAACATAAACCAAAATTTCAATAAGGTTCATTTCCGCCTACGCTTGCACACAGTAAATTTTCTTAGAACCAAACTAGGTTAGCGCTTTTCAGTACTTTCAGTACTTTGATTATTAACGTTTTTATAAAGAGGTATAGCGCAATTTATATACGATTTGGTCTCAAATATAGCCTTTTGCAAACATCAGGCATTTTCAATAGTATACAATATTTAGTTTAGATATATTCAAAGACACGCAAATTACACAACAACCATGCATGCTCTACGAGTCTTAATTATCTTACACGACATCATTGAAATATTCAGGTTTTGTTAGGGATGCATAAGAAAGTAGTTAGTATACGATAAAAAATTGGATATTTGACTATTTGAACCACTCTAAACCAAAGACATCCGATTAAAAGGATGTTCTACACGTTTTGTAGTACACGTTTTCATTGAATTAGTTTTGGTTAACGTGGTCTTCGTACTGAAAATTAGACAAATATTTCAATTAGGGTCTTTTCTAATAATAATCATGTATATTGCATAAATATTGAAAATGCATCCGATGAAAATGTTGGATGCGTGGCCTAGTGGTAACGTGGAGGTCTTTTTAATTTTGTGGTCGCTGGATCGAATCCACTAAGTAGTATTTTTTTTCACTTAAATTGAAATATTAACAGAATAGAGAGGTTAAGTTACATATCTCTTCTCTTCTAGGTTTTTAAAAAATTATCTTGTTTAATTCAGTCTCAGTATGAGCACACCCAATATATTATAGATTTCTTCATTAACACTATACATGGACTCTATTCACACTTAGATCTATTGCATTTTGCTCGAACTTATCACAGTTTGAATATCAACTACTGAAAAACATAGAGTTTCCCGAATTTATGACAAATCTTTTGTTACAGACACCAATATAAAATCAGTAGAGTGTATCCAGGTTTCGAAAATCATATTTCGACAGCTAGGTACATGTACCTTTTTAGTAACAGGTACTTTCCGTCCAAACACAGGTGTAGGCGAAATAATGGGAAAAGGCGATATACCTCTTTGACAAAATCGTGTTCTTAACAAACATATGACTTATGATCATGTATATTACAATATAACATTCTTACATGTATATGACAAATATGGTTATATAACAAACAGGTCATTTGTTGATATTAAAGTAACCATATTGAAGTTAAAGAGCAGTATTGTTTTCATGAACACGAATGCATGTTTCATAGTCTGACTTATCTAAATATACTTTTCATAATTAAAAAATATCAATAGGCAACACTAATTACATCTTATTATACATGTAATGTAAAATAAATGTATACATATAGTTAATTGTAAAATTGTACAATTGTTTTTAATCATGAGTATTTATTTAAATATATAAAAAACAAAGGTAACAATATCATTATACCAACATGTACTTTCAATTTTAAAGAATTTATTTGTTTTAAAGATATTATATTTTATCATGGCACAACTAACTTTGTTCTATATATTTTGTATAAGCTTTTCCAGTTTTAAAATGATAAAATCTATACTGTCAAACATATCCATTTTTACTTTATAGAAGAATGTGATGTATAATCAAAGTTTATTAATGAAATTGCATATTCCATAATTAGTTACATATTTAGTTGTATTAGTATTTTTATTACATACTTAGTAATAAATATAAAGTGTTTGCATATGCGCTACAGCTAACGTTACAACTCCAGGGCTGATATCCATCTTTCGGGACTTTTCGGAACTCCTCTGGGTGTTTCACTTATGTTATAGATCTTAATTTAGTAAACAATTATTCTGCATTCATTATAAAACCATATTCCACGGTAATAGAACTATAAATTGTAATCAACTGCCATATTTTATGTATGTAAGTGGAATTGTAAATTTTGGCATTTTAAATGATTCCTCAAAATTTGAAATCCAAATACTGAGTTACAAGCAAGATACAGAGTTCGAAATTCTTTGTTATGTAAACAAAGCTCGAGCCTTGTCATTCGATTAAACCTCATACCAATACAAAATATATGTATTATTTGGTATGGGTATGAGATTCAATCGAATGTGGCTTTTTTGTTAATAACATTATTTATAAACACATTGGATCAGTTTATCTTGTATGACACGGCGCATTTTGTCACAGAAATGGCAATTTAGATACTTTGCATTATTTGTAAACAAATATAAAACGACCTTTGTTTACATAACAATGATTTCTTACCTCTGTTTATCGCTTGTAACTTGAATTCTAACATTCAAAGGTTAGTTTTATACAATTATATTCTTTAGATTAGGTCAATAAATGGTTGTTTAGACCTGATGAGAGTATATCGACTCATCAGGTCTGGAAAACCAGGTATTGACCGATATCAAAATACGATAATCATTTTCTTATAATAGATAAAAACTAAATCTCAGCCTTATCTTCAAGCGTATAATAGTAAAACATGTTGTTCATAATGAATAGGTGTTGATTTCGCTATTATGACGTCACAATGTCTCACGTGCCAAAACCAGTATTTTGACATGAAAATCTATTTTACGTAAAGTGAGGTAGGTCTATAAATTTTCTATTTTTAGTATAGCTAGGTCTGAACAAGAATTTATAGCATGGTCTTGTGACAGCAATCGAACAATCATGTGCTTGGAAAAAAAATATTATAATAAAGTAAATTAATCAAAATGCATAAGTTAACAATATTAAACATAATAAATGAAAAAGAATATTTTGATAAAAAAATCGTGTCTAGTTCCCTTCAAAATTTATGGTTAAGTTGTAGAAATATAATAAGATTAATGTCAAGCTAGTCTCATTTATATAGAAAATTTAACAAAATAGTATATTACACATTATTTTTTGTCGTCATTTACAGGTATTTGAAAAGATGATTATTCATTATTATGTATATCTCAAATTATTATGTATCTCTTACATTCAGTATTGCATATCTACGTGTCACGGAATACAATATTTTCATTGTTCATGTAAATTTATTCAAACGTTTTGCCAATAAACTACGAGATGTCAGCACCAGAGTAATTGCTTACACTTTAAGTATTTCATCAAATGTGAGTTGATGTCCGTAATCTATAATTGAATTTTATCTTAAAAGTAATTTATTGAGAAAAAAAACCCCTTCTTTCATTTTCGATAAACCAGTCCAAAATAGCAAAAATGAGAATACAAATGTGGACACGCTTTGGCGGATCCAAGTCAGTGGAAATTTGCATCAAAATACATGCTTTCAATTTAATAATATTTAATGGTTACGTAGAGAGTGAGTATATTTACGGGGAACTTATCTAGGGTACACATAGAAATCAAAATACGAAAAATGTTGAATCAATAAGATGAGTCAATTCGTTTCTTGAATATTCTCTCCTTGTGAAATGTAATTAACACCCCCGCCCCTTCTCATGTAACCAAGTAAAGGGACTTCCGAACAGATACTTGTACAGTGGAAGTTATTTTTGTCATCCAAACTCGATTTATGAATAAGAGTATCATAATACCGTCCTGATTTACACAACCTGTTAATCTTTATTTATTTACTTATTTATTTTAAAAGCGCTAAGCATAGCTAAGCATCAAATAACGGCCTCATATGAGCAGAAGATTACATCATTGAAACTGGTGAGGGAAGTTTCAGGGGTCTATGCACATAACTATACGGGCTATTGTGAATCTAATGCTCGGGCTATTGTGAAGTTTTACATAAATCATTACAGGAGCTACCACGCAGTGATGAGGAAATATAAAGCGTATACAGAAGCTGAAATATATTTATCCCCGATACATATATATATACTCGCGAGTACCCAAACTCCGTCACCATAAGCAGAAAACCTCCCGCGTTTCTCTGTAAATTATTTTTTGTGGTTTTTTTCATCTGATATCACTAAATATAATCTGAAACAATATGATTTATAAAATTATTAACAAAAATATTTTTATTTTTATTCAAATAAGCTCTCTGAATACGACGTTTATCACGCGTGCTTATTATATCTTATGAACCTAACTCCGTCACCCACATGCTCTCTGATGTGGCAGGGAATGAAGACACATTAACAATTTAGTTTAAACTCCATTTGTATCTAGGCCAAGTTATAATAAGTAAAAATGGTGCATACAATTTAAATTGTATTTAATTTCATCGAAATGAAATGATCGCCAGAATAAAAAATGGGTCCATGTAACAACAATCAAAATGGCCTTTTCAGAATGTATGGATGCCGTTTGGTTTATGTCCTTACATATTTCAAATATTTTATATCATTAATTAATATATTACTTATTATATTATTTATTTATTACATTTTTAGAAATGTAGCATATTCTAATATAGCATTGAATCATGATTTTTTGAAGTATACACTCTCATAACTGCAGCGGTGTGTGCATACAAATTGAGTAACGCGCGTTAGCGCGTTATGAAAATTTGTATGCACACACCGCTGCAGTTATGAGAGTGTATACTTCAAAAAATCATGATTTAATGCTTATATTTACATTTTTTAACTTTTTGCCTTGTGTGCAAATGTGATTCATACCTTAAAATTCCTATCTTATCCAAAGGGTAAGTTCATATTAATGGAAGAGCCACAGTAACAGCCACAAGCGTGAACTTTGATTTTCGCTTGTGACGTTGAAGTTTACAGCGTTCAACGTTTGTGACGTCATAATAAAACTCGTCAATTTGACCTTTGACTTAAGAAATGAAGGTAATAATTTTTCTATTGATCGACGTATCAAAGAAAAAATTGACCGGAAAACTTCATCAATGCGCGTAGCGCATTGATGAAAAAGTTTTCCGGTCAATTTTTTCTTTGATACGTCGATCAATAGAAAAATTATTATCTTCATTTCTTATCATTTAATAAAACATTTTCAACTAAAAAAATGTGATGTGTCATTGATAAAAAATGTAAATAATGTAAATGAAGCGGCGCGTATGAATACAAAACAACAACAGCAACAATATTCAAAATGGATTCGCCTTCAGCTGATGCAGAGCTACTGGGCTGAATTTAATGGATTAAACACAAATAGTGAGTTAAAATCTGAACCGGCTGAATTGAAAACGAAAGGAAAGTACATGCGATAACTTGTGTTGTTATACTTTCATGTTAAATACTGAAATCTGATTGGTTAAGACGCAGTTAATAATATTAACTATTACCCTCAGCGTTAGCAACGCACTTGGCAACGGGTAACATTAAAAAATGTTACATGCGCGAAAATTATGCGCGTACGGTTCGCTGTAGAATTCACGATATTCCTATATAAAAGCAGTAAAATTTTCTTTAAAATTTCAAAAAAGACATTCAGTATAACAAAATAAATAGTGCCTGTTTGGGAGGATAACAGTTGAAATTGACACCCCTCGAAAACCATTGTCAACCTCCGCTTCGCGTCGGTTGACAATGGTTTTCTCGGGGTGTCAATTTCAACTGTTACCCTCCCAAACAGGCACTATTTATATAATATCATTCACTGTGCAGAAAAACTCGTATTAAAACTAGTTTTCATGTGAGATCGCTGGAATATGCAACTGGACATAACCATCCAAGGAAAAGCGATCGTGGACGAAAATAGCTGATATGTCGACAAAGAATAGCATGTATAAGCGCTTTTGTAAACTTTGTGGTAACTAGATAGCCAGTGACGTACCTAAATGGTATAAATCTGCCGCTTGGAATTCACCGAAGGAGTTGATGTATATATTACTCATAGCTTTTCTTTACGACGCTTATTTTGATGACCGATCATCTACGTGTGTAAATTTAAAAATTATCGTTACCAAATTTGAACAGCAGTGTTACCGTGAAAGTTTATATGCCTATATGTTCGTTATAATATTGAAATCCTTAAAAGGAACAGCCAGCCTCGCTGTAAATGTTGATTGATATCAAGCAGACGAAATCGTGAGAAGACGCTTAATTTTCTATTTCGTGAATCAAACAAAGTGTTTTGTTTATTTTTGAAGATTAAACTTTCAAGTTTTTATATTCACAAGTTTGCATTTTGTTTGCTGACAATAAAACAGACACAACTTTACATTTTGTTGACAGTGTTTATCTTGGAAATTCCCGTTCTATAAATGGTGTTAGATCAGAGCAGTTGAGAAAAGTAGATCCGGCGAAAATTTTATTGATGCAGGTATCAAAGAAATTTTTCAACCAATCAGAAGCGCCGATATCTCATCAAACGAATAAATATTAAATGATTACTTGTTGCATTTAGAGGCATTTAAACATCACGGAATTTAATGGAAAAACACAGTAGAATGTAAATATATAGCGATATACCGGAGATATCTATACCCTGTAAAAGGCAAAAATATCGGCATGAGCGATTTGACGTTATCATCAAGAGTAGTGCATAAGGCTATTGCAGACTGAAAAAAATGTATTAATTACCTTAATCAAAAATGTATTACATGTGAAATGTTTCATATTGACCTCTCTAAAAATGGCTGATCACCGTATTTGGTCGAATGGGCCAGCATGTAAGAAATATCAATATTTTAGTGCACCCGTGAAAAGGTTTTAGCTGATTTCACACAATTAATGGTGCATAAAATGAACAAGGTTTAATTCTGTTATTTTTTGACACATTCTTAAATTTAACCGTTGCAAATTGTTGACATTTGATTAAAGATTTTTGACATGTAAAAAATGACGTCATAATCATATTTGATTTCAAACGGCGAGGAGTTTCCCGAAAGTGACGGAGTTAGGGTAGTGACGGAGTTAGGGGGCTATGCGATATATAGAAAACTTAAATAAATGAAAACACAAAGATAGAGTAAAACATAAGCGCTTTCATTTTCTACAGATGTTTTACAATATATATATATATATATATATATATATATATATATATATATATATATATATATATATATATATATATATATATATAATTTAACATAACAGAAAGCCGATTCAAAACTCTACCGGTTTCATTATAATCTTCAGGAGTTTTGAACAATCACCATAGATACATAGGTACATACATTTCAAATGTTCATTGTGACGTCATATAACATCAAGTATATGTTGCGCTTTTCAGAGTTCATTATGACGTCATAGTATAAGCGTTTTGTAATAGTACGGGAAAAACATATGATATATTCAAATATTCTATAATTGTACAAGAAAAACATAAAATAAATTCAAACATTCATAATTATAATGCATTCAGTTTTGGTTTATATAATGAAATGAAATGTTTTTCTTTTGTTTCAAGCTCTTTTTCGGTTGTTATTTTATAAAATTTATAGATAGGACACTCTGTAAAGTTCGGAAAAATGTTCTTGGCACAGTTTCTGAGATGTCTGCTAACAGCCGTGCACTGGTATTTTGTTTCACGAATTTGTTGTCTATGGACGGTCATTCGATGTCTGAGGGTATCCCCGGTTTGACCAATATAGTTTTCTCCACATCCTGCACATGTTATAACGTAGATTAGATTAGAACTTTCACATGTAATAGAGGAATGTATATTAAAATTTCTGCCGTTTTTGAACTCGAACTGGTGGCCTTCTTGTAGGTAAGGGCGGGTGGCACATCTTGGCTTCTGGCATTTACGGACATCTGGTGTTTCTTCGATATTTTCAAATTTGGCACGGGTTAAAATCTTTTTCAGAGACGGACTTTGTTGTTTACTTTTAATGATCTGAAATTTGTTTAAGACTTCATTCATTTTTTTATCACGTTCTAAAAGTTGAAGGTTGCTTTTTATAATTTGGTATAATTTGATAAGTTTTACCAACGCTAAGCCATGTACAAGATGCCTTACATCTCGTCCAATTAAACTCATTTAAACTCTTCAAAATTATCAATACCACCTTTCAAATACGCTTAAAACATCTTCGCTTGACCCATATTACTAACAATGTTTTGTTGCTATTCAATTGTAAACCTCTGCAGAGATTTGAGCAAATTTAGACGCTGCCATTTTGTTCTGCTCCAGACAAAACAATGTGATGTCAATACTCAAAGGGAAACTACTCTAATTTTAAAAATGATTCCAAAGGGCCACTACTCTAAATGTTTTAAGACTTACTGAACACGATTTCTGTGTTAAATAATATGAAATATCGAGATAAGTAGGTGAGGCGGCGGCCAATGACGGCCATATTGCCTAATATTAATCCTCAAAGAACTTACATAGAGATATATGAGGCAATCACGTGCCATGTTTAATCCAATGAAAATATGACATTTCAGTCCGAGGGAAAACAAAAAAGTATATATACCTGTACGAATGAAAAACTTGTTTATTATTTGAGCGCAACATATTTTGTTTTCTTAAATTTGCAATTTATCAACCCAAATCCACATGATCCACATGTTGTGTGTACCTTTTGAGCTAACTTACAAAAAAAAAATCAGTCATAACATGCCTGAAAACTCACCACATTTTCATGGATTCATAGCATTTTATATGATTATATTCATCTCAAATTAGTTACGTACATACATGATTTAAAATTCCTCAAATTAAACAGGGTTGTAAACGCAATCATTATACTACTATACCTTACTCATATTCATCGTGTAGGATCGATAATAAGAAAAGTCAACATGTAACAATGTTACTTCTCACTGAGTATAAGCTACGTCTATCGGCACTGCACTACCAATTAGTGCAACAGAATGCACATAATTAATGCAGAAGTCTTATTGAAATTTATTTGCAATCATGCATTTTGAAAAAAAAGTAAATAATGCTTATAAAATTAATTATTTCAACGATACGATTATGGTTTTAAAAAATTGCATCACAAAAATACAACGGTACGCGTGAACTTACGATACGATTGAATAGAAGTGTAGATTCAGCACGTGGGGTGGCTTTTGTCTTTGTTGGTCTGTCGTATTTGATACACTTAATTAGGGATGTAAGAGTATATATAAACATAAACAAAAAGTAGCGACCAATTCCGAAAAAAAAAATTAACGTAACCCACGTTCTGTAATGTGGCTATCTTTATAGCCCGCATGTATCACCGAAGAAAGCATTTTATTGTTTATATTCACATCTTTTATTTAATAAATAAATGAATTGAATTGATCGTAAAAAGTAAGTAAAAGTCACAAGATTTTTGCTAGTGTACACCAGTACGTTAGATAAAAGCTATAGCCAAAGAGTCTTAATGTGTTTTACGGTGCGACCGTTGGGGCGAGCACAGCATGTGATCAAACAATGAATTATAATAAATCAATAAAATATAATTTACAACGTGAAATTTGAAGGCAAAAAAATAAAACATACCTAATTTTCAGTAAATTTTCATTATTCATAGTTTATAAGATTTGTTATAATTTATTTATTTATATGTAGAACAGTAGTTTAATCTCAGATACAATGTTGTTAAATAATAAAGATTTTAATATATAAATAATCATTGCACTGTATCTCCTCTTTTAAAGTGATTGTAACGTCAGTTCATTCCCCCTTTTTTTGCAGTACCAGTAGACATTTTTTCTAAAACTTTACATACATATAAAACTTGACTCATCATAGAGCCCCCCCCCCCCCCCCCCCCTGCTAAAAAAAACATTTCATTTTTGTCAATTTATACAAAGAAAATCGACTTACCATGGATTTGCCCCCTCCACTTTTTTAAAAACAAATAATGTTTAAATTTTTTTTTTAATTTACGCTTAAAAAAATGTGCTTATCATGTAAAAAAAAAACATGGTGTTGCCTGAAATAAATGGAAGTGAAAATAAAGAAACCATTGAACTGCTAAAGAGCTGAAGGATTAGAATTTATTTTTTTTTTTGCTTGCAAAGATTTTTTTGGATGAGGCTGCCATCCACCCACCCACCCATCCCCTTTAAAAAAGGCGCTGCTACGTATACGTTTCAGGAAATTACTGTAATTAAAGTGAATAAAATAAATGTGAGCATTCATCCAAATGAGTGCAATTTACAACTGTTTCCTGTATCTGAAGAAATGTCCTTATTCGTCAGCTTTTCTTTAGCTTAGCCTTTGCAAGATTTTGAGAGGATTTTGGTCATTTCAGCAGATTTACAATATCTTCGGTTAGAGCAATTTCCCCTTATCAGTGCTTATCGTGACGTCAAAGCTGACGTTGGTTAAGTGTCGTCTTACTCTTTTTAAAAACTCCCCTGAGAAATAAAAGTATGCGAAGTATACTGTTTTATTTACTTAAAAAGCATGATGTTCTTAAAATTACACATCTTATAAGCTTTTCAAAGGTTTTACTTTGATTCTCGGGAGAACGTGAGGTTGGAACGTGAGGTTGGAAACCATTGGTACTATGAATTGTGGGTCAAAATTTACTGACGCCGAAAAAAATCTATCGGATCAATGTGTAAACCTTTGTGACGTCACTCGATTATTTTTGATTGAGAGTGTACTGAGGTGAACTTTAGAGGAAGCATAGCATTGACTGTATGTCGTATACATCGTTATTGTTTTTATATTGTCTTGCTGATTCTCGTGAGACAGTGAAGTGATAAAAATTGCCATGTTTACAGGGAACTACTGGGACGATTAAAACAATGCATTACTGGTCCGATTTACTGACGCCAAAAAAATCCGTTGAATGAATGTGCAACTAGTCCGAATTTTCTATCCACACACTCCTTGCCGGTAGAGCTCGCTTCGCTCCGGCGCTGCGCGCCGGCGAGCTGCGCTCGCTATAATGTATGGAAAGTTGAGTTTGGCATCATCATGCAATCCGTGATTTTTCATAGGTTGCAGAAGATTTTGACCGATCGGCATGCTTAGAACTGGACCGAGTAGATTTCAGTCCTGTCTGTTTCTATACAGCTGTGAATTACAATCAATTTGGTAAGAAATCGAGGGGAAAATACTTAGTGGATGAAAATTTTAATCTATAAATATAAGATGCCATTTTTGTTAAAATCTTTTTTCTCAAATCAACCGTCCACATTCTTGTCCACATTCTTGCAGTTGTAACTACTTTTAAGTGAGACAGTCAAAGCCGTTTTTTTGCCATCGGTAATTTTATAAGAATTAAGTGTTGATTAAGTAAAGAAATCATGACAGTAACTTAACACTATAACATCCGAGTTTCAAAAACAGCTTTATAATTGATTTTACACAAGAATTATGAAGATACTTAAAAAGTAATGTCAGTGAATATGCAATAAAAATTTCCTCGCAAAAGGTTACCTAATTAAAAACAATAAATATTTCTCTTTTTGAAAATAGATTCGTGTATGCAATTTGACAGTGCCCCGAAATTGTGGAAACATAGGCATCGGATTTGACAATCTTTATGTTTGTTACATGTTTGCTTATTTAATTTGCTTCTCGGCAGCTTAAATAACTTTGGTTTATTTAAAGGTTTGGGAGAAGTTTGATATTTGTTTTCCTTAGATATCCTTTATCGATCTATCTTATGTTCAAGGGGTGGGGGTGGGGGGGGGGGGGGGGATTGCATGTGGAGTCATAAAAAATGTGCAGAACATTAACTATATCTGGGTATTCAAAATGTTTTGATCTCTTTTGTTAGAATTGTAAGAAATCTAGAATTGTAGAAAAATTTACTCTACTTCAAACAATTAAAGACGATTAAAGGAAGTATAGTATAGAGGAAAAAAATTAATTAAAAAAATTTGACGTTCGTGATATCGTGACGTTTTCGACGAACTACCTCAAAGTTGTGTTAACATCTTTTACTAAAATTGTCATAAAATGCTTAAAATACACAAGATCTTGGATATCTTAGTATATTTGTATTCAGAAAGAGTTGACTAATACGAATTGACAAAAAAGTGAGTTTGTGAAATTTTGACCTAACGGGCCCTTTTCTCATGACGACAGTCAATAGATACTAAGCCAGTAAACTGAATATATAAAGCAATAAAAATGGCTAATGACACGAAAAATAGAAATGTTCAAATTTTCGGGACGACCAGAAAAAAAAAATTACATGAGTAAAAAACAAAGAAAAGAAAATCTAAAGCTCCTACGAAACTACTTAAGAGACTATAAAAAAGAACAGCTACATAATAAACATCATTTGTTTACCTTCTTAAAAAAGGTGTTGATACTGCCGCCGATCGCTCTAAAGTAATCAATCGACTGCCAACTTCACGCCTGATTAGGTTAATTAGCTAATAAAAATTGACGACCAAGTTTATAAATGAAAGTTTGAACCCCCGTTGTTAACTCGTACGGCACTTATGATATAGACTCGAATTTTTTATAAATAAGAGATAAAAATAAATGAAAATAAATAAATAAAGAACATTTTGAAATTATAAAAAAAAAAAGATAAATAAAAGGTGGTAAGGGAAACTACGAAAAGAGGCGCAGTTGACAGATTTGATAAAATTACTATGTGGGTGTCAGGTGATGTATGGCTATGAGACGTTCGTTTTAGTGATGTCCATTTGTTTGTTCATGCCATCAGGTCTGAATTATTTGAGTCTGTGAATCCCGAACTTTTCCTTGCTTTTCCTCTCCGCGTCTGTCCAATGAGGATTATGGTCAACAACCAATACTGGCATGTCTTCCCATTTGTGGCCACTTGTATTAAAATGTTCCCCGACGGGCTCCTTGACTTTTTTGGTCTTTATGGTAGAGCGGTGGTTGTTGATCGTTCTGCGGAAGTCACCTGTTTCACCAACGTATTGCTTAGAGCAGACTTTGCAACTGATGAGATAGATGCAGTTATAATAGATATATATAAATAAGAAGCACTAACAAACCAACAACACTCTTTATCTATAGTGTCAGATCTAAAGATGAGGTATAAAAAAGCACTAAAAATAATCAACGACACGAACAATAATGTAAAATATTGTAAAATTCTCGGGACAACCCGTCCCCTCTTCAGGACAACAAAATAAAAACTACATATGAAAGAAGAAAAATAAAATGGATAAAAAACAATTCAAAATAACAAAAAAGAAAAAAACCCCAAAAAGAACCCGTACAGATTAAACCGATTAAGGAACGAGCTAATAATTTGAATAATTAACATGAATGATAGTTTGTACATGGACCCAAAAGGATGATGATGGCGATAATTGATGACCAAAATATTGCATCGTGAAATTGATTTAAAAAAGTATACAAAAAATAACTTTGATAAGACCCCTGGAACAAAACAGGAGGTAAACGATTTTTTTATTTGACCATTTGATGCCTTTTAGCAATAAATTTAATATGTAGAACAGAAAAAGAAATCCCTAGGGCATAAGTTTAAACAATTGGTACATTTCAAGCTAAATCCCATAGGGTCCTATGTTAAAAAATGTTTAAAACTTTGAGATGACCCCTTAAACAAACGATGTGGTAAATGTCTTATTTTTTTTTATCTTAAAATAATGATTATATCAGTAGAAATTCTTGTAAAAAATTTCATTCAAAAATCTAGGGCTGAACAAATTAGTCCCGTTAATATTTAAACTTTTAATCGTTCAATTGCTGACAATTATATAAAAAAAAAGGAAAAAGGAACACATCTTTGAATATCATGAGGTGATGATTTTGATAATATCATAAACCCATTCCGGCTTTATTGGATTTGATCACGCCCGACCAAAATTATCATCTCATAATACTCAAAGAATGATATCTTATTCCTTAATAATATGACTGAACACACATAATTTCTTTTTATTAAATTCAATTCAATGAAATCTCATCATATTTTAATAGATACGATTTATACATGAGGTAATGAAGTTGTAGAATACTATCGAAGTATTATCTTATCTGCGACTTATTTACTTTAATATGATGGATATTCCCTAATCATTTCCCCGCCCCTTACAAAATTAATGATAATCATAATAAATCCGAAGTTATACATTTTATCTTTACATGTATTTATCAATTACGAGAATATATCAAGAAACTACATAGCAGTGAATGGCAATCCACGAAAAATAACGCATACGAATTTAAATGATTCCACAGCATGCAGAAATACAAAGAAAACTGCCATTGAAGTTCTTTAATATCCAAAACATAAAAAACACAACTAAGCTTAAAAAAAATTAACAATTTGATTTATGATTCAAAATTTGCGACATCTTGTAACGTAATGCAACCTTTACCGTATATACACTGTACATAAACAGTTCTTACAACCGTGTGTTTAAAAGGGTTATTCCCTGGTACGTCTTGATTCGGTCTATGAGGCAACGGTACACCGACCTGTAATATATTTTCTTGCGCAATTTGCCCAGAAAATGGGTCTTTCAATTCTTCTTTTCTAAGTTTACTTTTATCAATATTATCAATTAATTTCATCAATTGCTGAGCTCTTTTTGTCATTCAAAACCTGCATAAAAGTACAAAAAAATGGTAATGACACAACGGTAGATGGTAACATTTGATGCAGCAAAAAGCTGTGTATTTGATAATCATATTTCAGTTCAACCACCTACTTTATATAATAGTGTTGTGTTGTGCATGTACTATACCTGAATAGTAGTACATAGTGCATCAACCTCTGTGGCTCACGCACTTTGTATCAAATCCTGACTACTATTTAAGCATTGTACAGTAACATCACCACCCTATTGTTAATATTATGCAGACTGTTTTAAGCGCCATTCAAAAAAGTAGTTTCATGATCCTCATGAGCAATTTCTTTGAAAAACGTTTCAAAATTTGTTTCAAAACTTTATCGGAAACTATAACTTTAAAATTCCCCTACAAAATGAGGCATTTTTAAAAAAAAGATTATTAATCTTAATTGCTTGATGTCAATTGTAAGTACCTACGTATATATATATATATATATATATATATATATATATATATATATATATATATATATATATATATATATATATATATATATAAATATACACAAAAAATAAGTCCAATGCTCAAACAACTTTTATCTATAGCGCTTTCGCCCTACCGGGCTCTTCAGTAGATTTTCAAATTCTACTGAATAGCCCGGTAGGGCGAAAGCGCTATAGATAAAAGTTGTTTGAGCACTGGAGAGAGCCCGGTAGGGCGAAAGCGCTATAGATAAAAATTGTTTGAGCACTGGACTTATTTTTTGTGTTTATTCATCCCCGGTACCAAGAAAAAGGATTTATTGTATATATACCGGTATATATATATATATATATATATATATATATATATATATATATATATATATATATATATATATATATATATAGATTCGTTGCATTTGAACATTTATATAAGCAAAGTGAAGACAATGTCAATTTATCCTGAACGTAACGCTGCAAATTCGACCATGGAACTACTCAATATTCATCATGCAATCGTTTTAAGTTATTTCACGGTTATACTTTTTCCCAAGTCTCACAGCTACCATTAAACAGTTGTTATATGCCTGCATAAACTTCCTGTTGTAGAAAAACATTCGTTGGTATAAAAAGCATCAGTTCCCATGTTAACGTACACGTTTCGTGTAAAGGTACCCTTGTTTTGCTCAATTCTGATATCAATAATTTGTCTTCAACTGTTAACAAAACATATGTTGCATAACGGCGATCTTAGTTTTCACGGAACCGGAGGACCCTTGAGAGGGCCCCGCTCTCTATGATTATACATTTTTATACACGATGTTGGGGAAAAAGTTTGACTTGTTCATGTATTCCTGTAGAAAAAAAGTTGCAAGGAAATCGGATGTGTTATTCAAGCGAGAATAATGTAGGCTTTTGTGGACTGATAACAAGTAAGATTAGACATGCAATTAGGTTAAAAGGAGTTGTTTAGTCACATCATACCATTTTACCAACTGTAGACAAAAAAATCAAAATTTTAATTTTCATATTACTTTACACTTGCTTTCATGGGAAAAATGTGAAAATGATTGAATTCTCTATTAAATTTTAAAATTAAGACAGTAGTCAAAATTATTTCATAAATACAGGTAGTTTGTCATGTTGATAATTTGGCTTTTCAGAGATGTACATGTACTTCCAATCATACATACAGATACAAACCAATAAGCAAATGAAAGCTAAAGTCGGAAGAAGCGAAATCAGACCTTGGAAATGGTTAACCGTTCACAAATCCAGCAAGAACGGTATACACTACTTACATATATGAGTTCTTACATTTACTGAAATCAACAGGCTTATCGTTTAATAAGATTGGTGAGCTAGCGATGTAGCCATCATAAAACAGAAAATAGATTTCTAAACCATCGGTTTAATTTTCTTAATCGATTAAATTTAAATACATGTAGTGTGTACTGGAATTGTGTTGGGTTGGGGTGGGGGGTCTCAATTTAGAACTGCAAATCCAGAGTGGGCTTCACATCGGCAATGCTCATTCACTGTGCTTTAATCATTCTGTATCTACTGAAATTTCGATGTGAAAATTTTCAAGCTCTGACAGTAGAACCACTGGTACTGTTTTCGAACGATCGTAAATTATCGGACCTTTCCGATAAGCTTGTAAAACATATCCGATTTTTTTTTCCAATCTTAAAGATAGTAAAGATAGAGCTAGCTTTTTATTATAATTTTAAAAATAACTTGGCATTATAAGACCTAAGCTACTGTTACGTTTAGGCTTTTACAATAAAACACAAAACTTCAGATCATGTTTAGATGATAAAACGAAATTCAAATGGTACAGTTTATCTACAGTTAGTAGTACAGTAGTTATCCCAGAATCCCCTTCCATGAAGTCGAGCATGCGTATACCAAAGACTAACGTAGTTGCTAGCGCTCGAGACCGAAGGCTTTCATGAAAAAAAGTTTGCGATGTGGTTTTAAGATTCATTTCTCAATGAGCAAAACAAAATTATACTGTCAATGTTTATAAATCAATTTTAAACACACATACGAGGGTTGTTAGAAAAGTTCGCGGACAAAGTTATTAACGACAAAATAACTGTGTACTTTGTAGGATGACGTAAGTTTTATTAAATGACTACCAATGGAAAAAAGTATGCAACAATTCATATGATTTCGAAGTTGCTTTCAAAAGATACAGCGATTTTTATTTTGCATAAATTGGATTTACGGAGCACCATTTCATATTTCCACGACGTCATGTCACGTCAAACTACTGAAAGGCAATTTGAACATGTCACTCTTTTTCAAAGTAAACACCTTTAAGTTCACACACTTATCATGCCATTGACCCATTTGTAAAACGCATGCTCACACCATTATTTGTCAAATTTTTGTGTAAAGTCTTGTGTCATATCATTGATCATTTAGGTCGAAAAACTCTCTGCCCATGCAATTTCGAATTCAGATAAGGAAATAAAGCGTAATCCATAGGTGCAAGATCCGGGCTGTATGGGGGGTTGGAGTGCTGCAAGAGCTCAAGGTATCAGTGTGCCCATTTTTAAACCTTCAATTCCAATTGTGGTTCCATTTGTAAACCTTTGACCTATAAAAATAGCAGCATCAAAGAACCTTTTGGTCTCCATCGAAGATTTTTCTGCGTACACACAAGATTTAATGACGGCCCAGTGCTCCAAGGTGTTCATCAACGTAAACGTTTTTGACTCATTTTTCTAGCGTTGGTCGTCCTTATTTGGCGATAAAACTGTCAGAAATTTTTCAATTTAATTGAAAATTTAAAAAAATGATCTTCATAACTTATTGTGATCTCATATGAAATATCATTTATTTTTTTACGCTTAAACTGTACATTTTTCTTAATAAGAAAAAATGCGTAGAAAATATAAAACACGTAAAAACTGACATGCTCCGTGAGGCATATCAAAATAATTAATCTGTATATTTCTTAAGATGCATTTAAAATACACAAATCTTTACATATTTCTTAGAAAAATACGTCAAGATTAAATATGAAAAGTTTCGCTATTATCATGCAAATAGTCCGCTCACAATCGAACTTGTCCGCGAACTTTTCTAACAACCCTCGTAATGTATATTTAAGCTAAATGTATTGTAAATAACAAGAATAAACAAGAAACAAACAAGTTCATGTTATTAACACGCGGAGTGATCTTATTTAGACTTGTTGATTTTAACACGTTGATTACTCTAGCTCCGGATGTACATTAACATTAACAATTGTAAAAAAAAATTGAATTATTGACAGATGTTTTGGATGATAGTTTTGTATTTTGTTTTTTTTAATATTGATTTCTGAAGCAGATATGTGCTCTAGATCTTGTCGTCCGGAACTAGGCCCTGCACCGCCATAGCTTGCTGACGCCAAGTTGAAAAATGTTTTAATTATTGCGATTTTTTTTGTTATCTGTGCATTTTCTGGCATAACTACTGATAGATCCATCTTTTCTAGTCCGCTATAATCATGATATGACGGAGTTTTATCCTGCTTTGCAAAGTGTCTCTGAGGCAGTATGCCGTGTACCTTTGTTTACGTTTTACATTCCTATAGATATGTCGCACATAAATTTAGGTTTTTTTTCACTGGTTTACCTAAAATACCAGATATCCGTGTTTATATTAATAATATGTTCTTTTGTGCAGTAATTGAACAAAGCTATGTTAGCAGACGTGTCTGTATATTTCATTTTACGCATTTGCCCCCCCCCCCCCCAAAAAAAAATAATAAAAAAATGTAGAGCTATCCTTCTTAGTTAACACAAAACTCAATGAAATAAATCAAGAAATAATCATTATAAATGCTAAACAAAAACAACAATAGCATTTCAACAAATAATGTACAGTTATAATAATACACTTGGATTTCATAATGCGTTTATCCTGAGGAGGATTCTAACCGAAAAGCAAGTTAGTGTGATTAATATTGCAGTATTCTATTTTAGAAGGAAGATGAATATTGAATGTTAATTCTGGTCCCAGTTATTTTTCTTGTTTTAATAAAAGTGTACTAATATTTTTGGATATCATTTAATTTGACACTTAAATAACAGGCGTAAAAAATTTACTGTCATAAATAACAGTGAACATTTTCAAAAGAAATGTTTTCATAATTTGTTCAAAATATGTAATTTTTGTGTAGCGTATGTCTTCAGATAAAGGCGGCATTAATATCAGGTAAATGTTAACAACCAAAGCACGTCGCTCCCATATACATGAATGATTGAATATTCTATTGTACAAGAAAGATAAATCGTGCATGTTCAATTTCATTGGAGATGCGTCCCTGACTTCGCTAACAGTGTATTCCCTTTTTCGTGCAATGTGCAATTTTATTATGTATACGTGAGGTTTAGCAATTTTTAACAGGTAACACTTATTAATAAGAGTAGGACAAATAACATGACTAATGAGATAATTGATTGTCAAAACACAATATTGACTTTATATGCTTTCAGATGTTATGTTTTTAATATAATTTATTAATAGAAGTATTCTTTATACATGAAGATACCTGTGCATTAGCGTACTTATTATCATATTTTAAAAAGTAAAATAATTTGGAAGTGCATCTTAATCTTTTAGTATAATGAAAAAAACCCGCATTTTTTAAAATTATGTTATAATAATATGCTATAATTGTTATTTATTATTTTGTTTTCTTCATGTGTTTTAGGAACTGCATAATCATACGATGTGAACAAAGCCAGTGTTGCTCACATTCATTACGTCTTTGTGTTCTATATATCACACCAGCATTAACTGATATCAATATTAAATAGGGTTAAAGGTTAAACAGGGCATGTATTTATTATAAGATATTTGACAGGATGAAAATGCTCAGTTCCATGCTCAATTTTCTTTTTATTTGCTGCATTGAAATCAAGCTGAAAATAAATAAACAGAAAAAAAAATGGGAAAGAGAAAAGTTTACCCAGATAGACATTGATGGAACACGTGTTGCTTACGTCGATTACACACTGGGGATGTAGTGTTTTCTCATTGTGATTCACAGGAAGCATGTTCTTGACTATACAAGTGTAACACAAAACAGAAAAGTTTTCATCGAGACTTTCTCATAAACAGGCGTTCAGTTATGGGATAAAAGATAGTTCTATTTATTTCAATGTACTATTAATCTACAAAGCTTTACCAAGGTTCTTTGCAATAGCCGTGTTACACTTTGTTCGGTTTTTGAGTGTAGTATGCTTTTCTTTTTTATTAGTTTTGCATATCATTAACTGTGGACTTATTTCTCTTGTACAAGGTAAGTGAAATATATGGATATATTGACACATCAATTTAAGATTATGCAAATTTCTTGTGTCTTTTATCACGACCATGATGACAAGGTATCCATACAAATCAAACAGTAAAACGTTTTGAACACAGTCGTGAACATTAGAAAATTAATATGGGATAAAAACTATCTAAAACGATTTCGTAAATTCGCTCTGCCAAGTAGGAATAATTTACATAATTATGTGATGTTTTTACAATCAATCGTAACTATGTCTGTGTTCGGTATCTGTTTAATTAACTACAGTGAAGACCTCCCAAGTTGTTAGAACTTGTGTCCTAGCCATTTGTATGTGTATGTTATAAATGTTTCTTCTTTGTGCATATTAATTCAAATTGTTATATAAAAAAAAAATGACAATAAGAAACCGCCAACCATTTCAGAAATCCATTAAGCAAAATTTAAATTTAAAGCAGAGCAACACGGACCTCCTAAAGTTATAAAAAAAACATGTCAATTTGACCTTGACCTCTGGTTTAAATTATAAAAATTCAGGCGTAAAATGTCACTAGAAACAGTTCTAACTGAATATATCTTCAAATTCTCTGTATAACGTATAATGATGAGCCGGTCCATTGATATTGCGGTAGTTAAACTATGAATACGGATATATTTCGAGAAAATAATGATATTGTGAGTTTCCTCTATTATATACCTCGGTGATGTTCAGCGTGCCTCTGTTTACTATGTCTAAAAATATCCCGACATCAAATGTCAATTTCAGCGCGTGCTATTATACTTAAACATAAATACCGCGATACCATAGAACCCGCAATATGATAGGAAACAAGTTATCATTTATGATGTCACAGGCATGTTTATAAAGAAGATCAATATCGAGAGACAAATAATCGGAATAGAGTGTAAACAATGCCGAAATAAGACGTTTTATTACAGATACCCAAGATTTAGATGAATGACATGCCAAATTGTGACGAGGAGCACATGGCGGTTGCGACCGGTCAGCAGAGAAATGCTCACTCCTCCTAGGCACCAGATCACACCTCTATCTTTTTTTAGGTCCATGTTGCTCTGCTTTGAATTCATATTTCGTTTTATGGGTTTTTGAGATGGATGACAGTTTGTTATTGTCATATTTTTATCTACCCAAGTTATACTCGTACAACCTAAATAGACATTGAGATTATTTCTAATAGTAATAGTGTCTTCTTGTATGCGCTCTAATTATGTCAAACTAAATACCTGTTATTAGTGTAATATTGTGTTAAGTATACTTTTAGGTTTTTAGATATAGTTTGAATTATAATATGAATATGTCACATACTAAATTTTAATTATGTATTAATTCGTACATATTTTGTATTACTTAGAAGAGACCAAATATAAGTTCTTAAGAAGTTTTTCGGATCTCAGTATAATTTTATCATGAAAATAAAATAACATTTACGAATAATTTTTCAGCAATTGCTTCAAATTCATTGATAGAACAATTTGTTAATTGTTATTATTGTTAAAAGTAATGGTATTTTATAAACACTCTTGTTGTAGTCATGAAAACTAAGACCAAGATAGGAAACAGAGTGAATATATCATGGATAGTGTCGTTCTGTCCACGCTCTGGACAATATAATGTATTCCACACATATAGAGAAAACATAACTATATTCAGTATTAGCAGGAGTGGAGTGAGTTAAAGAAAATATATGTTTACAAAGTACACATACCTCACCAGACCGTTTTATTCCACTGCCATCATGTTTGAGATAAGATATATAACTCTGGATGACGCTGGATATTACAATGGTGGAATGACGGCGGAAGCTGCGTGGTCAGGTGGAGGTGTTGTTTTGATTGTATACAGTGAGTTTGTTATGCTTTAATGCAACTGTTTGAAAAAAAAAATAGCTGTTGTGTTCCGAGTTAGCTATTTTGTAGAAAATCTGGAGTTAACAACATTTGACAGCCAGTCAAGTCAATAATGAAAAAAAATAAATGTACAAATGTTATAATTCCAAGCCTTGTTGTAAGGAGAAAGATTTACGTAGTAGAAGAGTTAGTGGTCAAAATGAAGTCAATTATCATAAAATAAATATAATTATTCTATTCATTACCACGTCAAAATAAACAGTAAGTTAAATTTTGCAATGAAAAAGATAAAGGACATGCCTTTTATTCCGGCGTGTGTGCGCTATGTGACATCAATTATGAATTTGAAGAATTTAAACCAGTAGAATAAAGTCGCATTAACTTAAAAGTCATTAATATTAAATGAATAAAACAAAAGTTTTTTTCTTAAATAAAACTATAGTTTTAATGTTAATATTAGATGCTGTTCTTACAAAAACGACTATTATTTGAGGAGTATATTACTTGAAAAAAAATACTTATGTATAGTCTTATGTACTCAATTTGATCACTCTTAAAATAATGGATTTTTTCTTTATTGCTTTTAATACGATAAACATTTGAAATTAAAACATGAAAAAATGGATGAAAATAGATGAGAACAAAATGATATAACCAACGATACTGTACTTTGTCACATTTTTTTTTTCATAATCATGTCTATTCTTTTGAATAGAGAATTTGAGATGAAGAAAATCATTCTGTTATTTTTATTCTAAGATCTTTATTTCTTTCTTGTTTTTTTTTAATTGCAAATTACAAAAAGAAAAGAAAATCTGCAATTCTTTTCTGTAACGGCGCATAATAGTGGCGTATAGATATGTCTTATTATAAGTCTTACTTTCTACTTTAAAAATTATGTTTCATTTTTTTTCCTTTCTGAAGAGATGAGTATGACAAGATATTTTGTTTTTTGTTTCATTTCTTTGTAGGTATGCAACATTTCTAAAATCAAAATCAAACTCAGCATCTAATCTGTTTCATATATTTTGTCCTTAGTTTAGACAAGCCTTCAAATCCGATCATAATAGGAAATCCTCAACGTTGGAGTCAAAGAAAATCAAACTGTTATATTACACGTATTCTTATCAATTTTAGACAAACCCTCAAAGCCGAAGGTAACAGGAGACCATAACGTTGAGGTCAATCGATACATATTATTGACGTGTTCCAGTAACTCAACATCGACCCCTGACTACTACTCCAAGCTCGTCACCTTGTCCTACACCTGGTTTGTCAACGAAACGAAGATAGATAAAGAGACTACAGAGTCTCTAAAACTATATGTGGCTAAAGATATCAGGTACAACAGATACTCGTGTACATCGACAGACGAAGACGTGGAGTCTGATAGGAGTGATCCAGTACAGATCAACCCTCTGTGTAAGTATGGTCGATGTTACACAGCCTTTTGGCATGTTTCTCCCACTGAAATTTCTAAATCGACATATCACTTACAAATACAATGCAGACTGTTGTGTCGAATAATTTACTAGTAATAAATTTCTAGTGTCACAACAAGCATAATCACGTTTCATGTTCTCTAAATAAAAATCTAAATCATAATTTGATAATAATGAAAATCTAGTGTCATAACACATGACAAGCAGAATCTCATTTCATGTCTTATAATTAAAAATCTACATCATAAAACACAGTGTCAGATTGATATGACTCAATTACGATGGTTGTGTAATTCTAAAGAATAACATAACACAAAGTTGCCAGTAAATAGAAGCATTATACTATTATGTTCCAGTGACCTAATCTCAATGTTACGAAAGCCGAGAAGGATCATTCGAGATTCGAGATTCGAAATACGAGATTCGAGATTCGAAATACGAGATTCGAAATTCGAGATTCAATATCTATATAAACCAATCAGAAAAAAGGTTACAAACAAATCAAATCCAAAGAGAAACAAGATAACACATTCATCGCGTTTAATTGTTAATTGTAAACGATTGCATTTAATCTGTTTCAAGGTTAGACTTTGGAGTACAGACAAGGTAAGTCAAATACATTACTCTCTTTACTTTTAACTTTTCATTTACAGTGTATGTTCAGTCAACGTCATTGATGTATGGTTTTGTAAAATCTACCCCGTGTTCTATTGCAATACATATATAATATTAAAATACGTAGCCATTGTTGTCTTTATTAACGATATATTTAGGGAGCCTACTGGTCGAAATGAAGTTAAACATAGTCCATTTTGGTAAATAAATTGAACAACTAATTCGCGTATAGAAAACTCATTTTAGCCAGGCGCACTCTCCGTGTGGTTATACTATTAACTATAACTATTATAATTCAAGCTGTATAGTGTTTGTCTCTTTTATTACATAACCCCCTTACATTACATTAATCCATTTGCGCAACTCGTTGCGAAAGTGATACAGCATTGCCGCGGCTGACATATTCAACACTATTAATGTTGTCTTGAAATTAATCAGGTAAATGTTTATTAAAGTATCGTTAATTGTAAAAAGTTATTTTATGTACGACTTAACAACATTGACTTCCGGTTGACTATTGTGAATCAAAAAGTGAAAGTAAACATATGAAGTAAACATGAATTCAACACCTTGATAATTTTTTGTTGGTTTATGCCTTTAAGGTGAGAAACAAACCTATTGTAGTGATAAATAGTATAAAATGTCCATGATTTAATAACTATATGTATGTAATTGCATGAAAGGATTATTTAAATGTACAACAGATCAACATGCTTATTGAAATGCTTACATTTATATTTTCAGGCCAATATGGTTTTGCCAAGATACACACCTGCTCTAAATCCTGAAATTTTATCAAAAAATGAGCTAATTAACAGATACTTTCGACAAGGATACACCAACAAGGAGATTTCACAACTGTTGTTAGCAGTTCATAGAATTAGAATAAGCGAACCACATTTGAAAAGAATGTTCAGAAACCAAGGTTTGAAGCGACGCACTGACAACATTGACATTTATAATACCATAAATGCAATTTTAGATGTTACAGAAAACAGCGGGCAATGTCTTGGGTACCGAACAATTTGGAAACGTTTGATTACCGACTGTGGTTTAGTAATTCAACGGGATAAAGTCATGGAACTTATGCGTGTAATAGACCCAGATGGAGTAGAAAGACGGAAACAGAAACGATTACTTAGGCGTCAGTACGCTGCACCTGGACCAAATTTTGTTTGGCATATCGACGGATATGATAAATTAAAACCGTTCGGGTTTGCTATTCATGGAGCAATAGATGGATTTTCCAGGAGAATTATGTGGCTTGAAGTGGGACCTAGCAACAACAACCCTAAAATTGTTTCAAGATATTTTTTAGAAACCATACAACAGTTAGGAGGCTGTCCAAATATATGTAGATGTGATCTCGGAACAGAAAACAAGGAGCTGGAAGAAATACAAGTATTGCTACACACCCTTAATGACCAGGAATATGAAAACTGTTTCATATACGGGAGAAGCACCTCTAATCAACGAATTGAGGCTTGGTGGAGCATTTTACGCCGACAAGCTGCAGACTGGTGGATCACATTTTTTAAAGATTTACGAGATGCAAACCTCTTCAATGATGGTGACCTTTTGCAGATCGACTGTTTAAGGTACTGCTTTATGGACCTTCTGCAAGAGGAATTACATCGAATCGTAATACAGTGGAACCAACACAGAATACAGGTCAAAAAACAATGCTGCAGTCCTAAAGGAAAACCTGATGTCTTATTCTTCACCCCAGAACCATATGGGGCTCGAGATTTTAAAGTCAATTGCAATGCCGATGATATACGGAACTGTTTTGAAAACTTTGGTGCTGAGAGACCAATACATGGTTGTTCTACAGATTTTTTAGAACTGGCAAACTTGATTCTGCCAAATCATCAAAGACCATCAAATGTAAATGAAGCATGTAATCTGTATGCCCAGTTTATAACAATGTTCAATCAATATGATGGCTAGTTCCTGTCATAATGGCAAATTTATTTCTGTCATGTGAATATGCTTAAATTCTGATACTCCTGCAGACAATACTATTAAAAATGATTTTGAGATACTTTTCTTCTACTGAAAATGATGTACCATTTAGCAGTTGGGTGCGACTGAAATCCATCATATTAAAATAACTGATTATTGTCATTTCTACTAACTACATAATGTACACATCTTTTTTTCTGTGGTACATATAACTTGTTCTCATCATGTTTCCATTCCCAAGTTAATTCTTCCAACCCAATTACTTTATAGTATTCTATCCTGCCATGGACTCTCATGTGTAGGGAAACACCTTGACCCACAGTTGAAACCAAAATATATTAGTGCACCCCTTAACACAAATGAGATGATTAAGTGCGTCCAGACTTACCAATTTATTTAAAAATGATGATTTCTAGTCATAAAACTGAACTTAATAATAACTGAAATTCATCATTTTTAGAATAAGGGTAAAAAACAGTCATAAATATTTGGAGTTTAAAATATAGAGTGACCTTGGAAAAATGAATGACTGTATTTCATCATTTTTTTTTATCAAATTGGTAAGCCTGTAAGTTAGTAGAAAGGACAATAATCAGTTATTTTTCAATATGATGAATATCAGTCGCACCCCTGACTGTTTAGAATGTCGATTAAAAATTGCTTTTTTAAATAGCTTTAGAAACAAATTTTGTTTCATATGGGCAATTTGTGGATCTTGGGAAAGGGTGATGTTCTGACACCCTCACTCTTTCCTCAAATTAAAATTTTCATACCTACGTAGTAAATAATCTCACTAAAAAGGGTACATATACGTATCAAACCCTTCGGCAAACAAACGACTAGTAAATCCTAAGTTTCACTCCATCCCTCAGGGCTGGTAAAATTTACTTGAAGATAGGCTAATTTGAGGGGCACACTCGATACATTTGCACAGTTAAACCTCAAACAGTGGTAGTTAAATTTACCATGGTAAATAATATATACTTAATTGTGACCTCACTATGTTCCAACTATGGTATTGGCTATATAAATGTATAAAAAAGTGTTGGAGGAAATAATCAAAAGATGTATTTAAAATGTTCTCTATTTCAATCAACAATTTATTGTAATCAAACATCATGCAAACTCTTGGAATGTGGATATAAACAAGAGGCCCAAGGGCTCTAACAGTCACCTGAGTATTTTAAAAAACATGATAAAAAATTAGCATGTTTTTAAAATAATTGCTGTAAGTTTTTTTTTAAATATTTGGTAACATTCAATGTCTAGTAGATGGACAATTGTGACTCATTGGAGTAAGTATGACCTGAAAAACATGTATGACATAAACAATAGGCAGTTTAAAGGTTTTTAGATTAACGCTTTAAATCTTAAAATTAAAACAGTATTTTCCCCTAGGGTCATGAATTTCACCAATCAAGAACAGCTCTTTGCTAACTTAAACTATGCACTTAGTTTTCCTATTATATGCCCAGTATCAGTAGTAGAAAGGATGATCTTTAATTAAAGAGTAAAATCCATGTCCACTATATCACAAAAGAGCCCCATCCTAATAACAGAACCCCTGACCCTGGGTTCATGAATTAATTTAAACAATTTATCTGGATGTTCAAATGTTAAAGGTCAATGTATGTCAACAGAAGAAAAACAAATAGCAGTACATCCTTTGATTGACTCAGGTGACCTACAAAAACCATAAAACAAATAAAAAAAAAAATTAAAGTAACTAAACAACACATACATAACTCATACAATGCTAAAAGAGATATCCAGTAAAACTTGCATACGCAGCTTTGTAAAAAAAAAAATTGCACCATTTTCTGTAGTGATGAATCAACATGTACCTCTAGTGATAGAAAATCTCAACATTTTAACATATTAAAGGTATTTTCCTCTCAAAAATACAAACAATTAAAGAGTTCACTGTAATGAAATTAAGTACTTTTGAAACTAAAAAAGATTCATAGACAGTAGATGCCCTACTGGATTTTTGAAAATTTCTGTATTGCTGACATTTCTTACCCAAAGCAATAGACAAAGTTCTTGATATACAAATTATAACAAAGGAATTCATATATGATTCAAACGAATTATTTTCCAACATTTTCAGTTCCAAGATACTTTCCTTCCAATTTGAAAGGGGCACATTTAGACTGAAGACACACATTTTAAAACATCTTCAGCTGTTGGGCGTAACAATTTGTCATAGTTTACACAGAGTTTTATAGAGGTCATGACTTCTTCTGGTACACCTATGACATTAACATTTGGGATGGGGGGCTCTTTTTCTGTCATCTTCTTCTTAATGGCATCCACTGTATCCACCACATCATCTACTGACCAAGCATCTTCCTCAGTTGCAAATTCAATCAAGGTAATACCAAGGGACCAAATGTCTGAGCTTATCCTAGTTTTTTCGTTGTGAATCAAACACTCTGGGGCCATGTATGACGGTGTTCCACAGGCATTTCCAATTTGGGTAGTGCACATACTGGCTGCTCTGGCTGATTTTATGCGGCTAACTCCTAAGTCACAAAGCTTGGTAGTATGACAAACCTTTTTAATCATGATATTGCTGGGTTTAATATCTTGGTGAATTACGGGAGGAACTAGAGCATGCAAATATGCCACACCTTGTACACATTGACTAAGAATGAACAATTTGTCCCCAGGTTTTATATCCATCAGCTGCCTTGTTTCTTGATCAAAAATAGCATCTTCCATATTACAACCATCAATGTATTCATGAACAAGATAAATTGTGGTTGGTGCTCTAGCTACAGCCAGGAATAGAACAATGTTTGGGTGACGGATCCTAGAGCTGATGTTTATCTCTTTTTCTACCATATCAAGCATTATACTTCGATTCCTTTTGGTAACAGTGAGTGCCTTTACTGCAACAACTGATCCTGCCCATTTGCCTTTGTACACAGTTCCAAATGCCCCAGATCCTAATGCAGTTGAATAGTCTATGTGTAGGTCATCAACTTTTACTTCAGGAGCAGCAAAACACAAATTCTCTTTGACACATGAAGAATTCTTCTTTTCTAAATCATCTGGCTTTTTCACCAAATCAGAGTTTTCAATTCTAATCTTCTTTGAAACAGGAAAGTCCTTTACTTCAGCTAAATCAGTTGAATTAGAATATGAATTTGGTTTGACAGATTCTGCTGGTTCAACTGAAGTCTCACATCCATTTATCTCAATAGAAATGATTTGGATTGGTTTGGACTTTTGCTGAAGATCTGCATATGAAACCAGGCACGTATATGTTCCAGGTTCGTTGACAATGTACAAGCTACATTCCCCATTATTTACTGGAATGTCATCTCTAAACCATTGATACTCGACATTTTCATCTGCATTAGGAACAACTCCAAGCACACATTTATCCCCATCATAACCCCAGATCTCAATTGGTTCATGAAGAATGATTCCTTCCATGTTTTCAGTTTTGAGGGATGACGGGAATTGGACAGTCTTTTCTAAAATACCATTATGAGTAGATTTTTCAAACTTGCAATCCAAAAAACACTTTTGACCTATTCTGATCCTGCTTATGAAAAATCCATGCAAACATGGATTGTAGTCTTCATCTTCATCCACTTGCTCAGTAAATGACGAAATATTTTGGCACTCTAAAATTGAATGACATTTTATCAAGCTACTCTCGCTATCATAGTTCGAAGTATTTTCACGTGCATATTGAATACTGATAGCTTGTTTTTCACAGACAGCACCAGATAAATCAACGGGCACAAGATGACGCTGAACAGAAAGGGATGCCAGATCAAGCTCTTCTACTTTAGAATCCTGTTTTCTGTCTGTCTTTATTCTACCCAAGGTTTTCTTCTCTGAAATTTCAGGATCACTAATGTCACTGGAAATTTCAACTGAGGAGGTAATCCTCTCTTGAGTCATTAAGTAAAATGTACATCTTGAAAGATGGAGCCCATGTGCTTGCAAATATTTTCCAAAGCATTGGTTGTCATCTCCCTGTATGTCAAAATTCTTCAATATCTTTCCTGCATAATCACCCAAACTCAGCTCCATCTGATTAACATCTCCGTATTTACATTCTCCTGTTGGAAAAATGACTTCCTTTGAATGGTGAATAACAGCTCTAATATCAATATCTAGGGATGGCAGAGGAACTTCTCTAACACCTCCTCCATCTTTGTAAAAAACCTGCTTAAAACTACCAGTATCATTCTTGAAGTGTCGCCAACCCACACGTATTCTTGGGTTCCGATTCCGTGTATACTTTTCATATGAGGAGAATGTAGATTCAATCTTTCTCTGTAAATAAATAAAGGTAGATAATTGAGACTCAGATCAATGAATATGCAGTGGATATATCATATCACATGTGGGTTTTTTTTGAGTTAGTATATATTATTGCCTAAAAGTAAGGCCAAAAAATGTATATGCATTGGTTCATGATCAGGCACTGCTGCTTAAAACAATTGCTGTTGCATTACCTTAATAAGTTTTCTTTTTTTGAGGGGGTCTGGACCCCCTCCCAAAACTAAGCATGCAGCCACCTGATGCACAATATTTATGAAATATTTTGCATGAATTGATGACCAACTCATTAATTTTTGGGGCCTTATTATTATGTTAAGTACACGTATTGCTAATGGTCAATGCAGATAACACAACATTACCTTCTGTGGTTGTGCGCATGCTTTTTTCTGATCTCTAATTGTTTTCATGATATTAGCAATTCTTTCCTCTCTCAGACTAGTATTTTCAGCTTCTTTTCCTTTTAAAGTAAAAAAACCCACAAATAACAAATAAAATTTACAACGAAAAAAAACCTCAAAGCAATATACATGTATTAACATTAGCTTAATATTACTTGTATTAATCTTTCATTAACATTAAAATTTTGATAAAATTAAATGTAAAAAATGATGAATAATAACATACCTTTGACTACATGAAATGTTCGTCTTTGTTTGAACCACCCCCCTTCTGGTGTAACAAATAATCCATTTTTGGATGGAATTATTATTTTTTCTTTTTCTGCGATGTTATCTGCATATGCCATTGACGTGGCTCCAGGGAAAGCTTGAGCTGAAGAAAATTATAGAATATACAAAGATTATATTACATACATTAAAAATCATTTAATCACTTGTTACATTGCAATTAAGAAATATTATTGTAAACATGACTCTAGAACTGCAAGAACTAATATGAACTGTTCACTTAATTAATAAGGCTGAGTATGAAATATATTATCTTTAATTTAATTGTCTAAAAAATGCTAACATCAGAAATTTCTAAAAAAAAAAAAAAAAAAAAAAAAAAAAAAAGGATCACTTGTCTGTCATTGGCTTTAAAACTGTGAAGACAATATTGATATTCTCTGCATAATATGTCAGATATGAAATATAGGTGTATCTATTTTTTTTTCTTTCTCAAAGACGTTTGATGATGTTATCTTTTAGGATTTTATACATCTACATGACTATCTTGAATCATTATATGTATTAAATGCACTGCCCTATCGGGCACTCTCCAATCTTTGGTAAAAGATTAATTTAGGCTGCTTCCATTCTATTTATCCCTCAGGATAAATCTTGAGCAAGCGTGGATTTGATATGTCCTAATAAGCACTGACTCAAGATCATTGTTGCTCTTTCAGGTGATGGTCCATGCAGCATGTATCTCATGTCTTACAGTATTTTAGTATAACTCTTACTCAATTATATACATGAAGTCAATTTTGTGCACGATATCCATTGATCATTGCATTATATCATTCTACAAAACTGTCCTACTTGGTTTATCATGTTTATATACATGTATAATTATTTAAACAATAACATGCTTTCTTTGGTGATCGATTTATTTCGGATATGTCGGACTACATTGATTCATATGTCATGCCCGATGACTGGATATACGAGGCCCTAATTTGGTAAACAAATTATATTGCATTCTATTCATAATAATAAAGTTCATCCCTCACAGACCTTGATAGAGCTTACCTTATTCAGTAAATACATGACATGACACCCACAAATTCAATTTCAATTAAGTTGGGATGTATTATTATTCATTAAATTTGAACCCTGATCCCGATGTATAATGGAAAAAATGCATACTCGCTCCTAGTTTTTCAGGAAATTCAGAATTATGATCAAATTGACAGTTAACATCACAGGCACAGAGAGAGAGAGAGAGAGAGAGAGAGAGAGAGAGAGAGAGAGAGAGAGAGAGAGAGAGGGGGGGGCCTCAAATTTGGGACCAAAATAGAGTATGTGCAGATACAGATTTTTTTCGGGGGGGGGGGGGGGCTGTTTAAAGTTTAAACAATGCAGACATCCCTCAACATTCCAGAGCTGACCTGTCCTGGAATGACTGAAATATTTCTTTTTTCTTTGCGCATCATTACTTGTAGGTTAATCAGCATTTTTTCTATATTCCAAACAAAATGTTGAAACCTTGCTTAATATCCTCCATGCTAATGACTCCTTTGATGTTTTCCCACCATAATTTCATTTCAGACGAAACTTAATTGGGGCAGAGGCAATTCAAAAGGAAACTCGTAATACACACAACTCTTGTACAACAATCATAAAATAAAATAGCTATATATCGTGTAATATTTAAAGAACTATATAAATTGGATAAAGAAAACATTTCTAAGCAAAGGTTGATAAAAATTCAGAGTAAATTCAGAGTAAATAATCATGATTGAGGTAAATAACATATAAACCTCTATGGAACCTCTTTCACAAGTTAATTCCCAGACTTGGTGTGTAGGTTTGTTCCCGTTTTGCACACATTTGAAAATTAGGTATCGAAAAAATGTGTGCGAAACGGGAACACACCCTCTCTTGGCCTTCATTAACCCATCAATTGAGTTTGCCAGGGGGGTTTCCTAGGCATACATGTATTGTTTGGTAATTATAAATATTTGAATTTTGCAGGGGGTCGGCTAGACCCTATACCTAATACCCCTTTCAAGATCAACCATGAGACAGTACTGAGTATAATTTGAAATGATTTACAGCCACAAGACTAGTTATGTATTCATAATGTGCACCTTGTTCTAACCAGCTCACCAGCATATTTAATTTGAACGGCGGTTTAGGTAACGTTTCCTACCCCCCCCCCCTTTACACACACCAGCTATTAAATTTCAATATACGGCATACACTTACTTATAACTTAGAATTAAGGATATATTGTGGTTGGGGTTCTATGAAAAGAATCAAAGATCTACTACGGGAAAAAAGTACAGCATGACAAGGTCGTAACACGTGCAGAAATTTCAAGTGCGCCAAGTAATTCTGGCAAATAGAAGTGAGAACGTAAATTTGGGTAGGACCATCTTCACACATGCGATGGTGCATTTTGACTTACCTAGTTCATCTAGGCAAAATGTGTTCTGCCTTATGATAAAGCTGTATTCTTTGAGTCCATCTGTGATACTTATTTTTTGAGGTTCCATGACTTTTATTTAAGGCGATCAATTTGCCGACGTTATAAGATACGGCATTTGATTGGATAATGCTTATACCTTCTGTTTGAAAACATTTCATTGGTTGGTTACAGTTATTGAATCTCGAATCTCGAATTTCGAATCTCGTATTTCGAATCTCGTATTTCGAATCTCGAATCTCGAATGATCCTTCTCGGCTTTCGTACAATGTTGAGGTCAATAAATACAAAATGCAATGCTTCAGTTATTCGTTTATGAGTTTTTATATCAAATTTAGACAAACCCTCGAAGCCGAAGGTAACAGGAGACCTTAACGTTGAAGTCAATCGATACATAACACTGACGTGTTCAAGTAACTCAACATCGACCCCTGACTATTACTCCAAGCTCGTCATCTTGTCCTACACCTGGTTTGTCAACGAAACAAGGATAAGTGGAGAAACCAGAGAGACCCTGAGATTATATGTTACTAGAGATCTAGAATACAACCGATACTCGTGTACAGCGACAGACGAAGACGTGGAGTCTGATAGGAGTGATCCAGTACAGATCAACCCTCTGTGTAAGTATGGTCGATGTTACACAGCCTTTTGGCATGTTTCTCCCACTGAAATTTCTAAATCGACATATCACTTACAAATACAATGCAGACTGTTGTGTCGAATAATTTAATAATAATGAATTTCTAGTGTCACAACAAGCATAATCACGTTTCATGTTCTCTATATAAAAATCTACATCATGAAACACACAGTTCGTGATTGCTATGACTCTATTACGCTGGTACTGTAATTCTTAACCAAAACAACAAAACAAAAACTAAAAAAACCCATGTGAATACCAGTATATCTAATATAAAAGTAGAAAATTAAATTATATAATATGGTTGTAAAAGGTGAGCATTTCAAAATACGGTCATTAACATTTTAAAATCATATTCTAACTTAGATACAAGTAGGTTAACGGGACAAAGGAAGATGAACATCCAAGAGCTTGAAATGGAGAATTTAAGACTGGGAAACACTAAACTGCAGAAGGAGATCAAGAAAATAGAAGTGGAAACTGAGGTCCTGCAAATAAAAAAGAACTTTTATGATGTTTAATTGCAAGTGATTCGTAATGAGCACCTTGAAGTTCTCGCTCAAATGCTGAAAGACAATGGATGTTAATAACTCCAATGAATTCACGGAAGCTTTTATATTCACATTTTTTATTCGGCTTCGAACTGTTTATCCATTCATCTATAAACTTTTTACATGTTCGCTTCTTCTCCAGAACCACAAAATCAATTTCAATCAAACTTAGCTCAACACATTATTTGATGAAGGATATTCAAGACTGCAAAGAAGAAAAACACGTTTTAATTTAAAGGGTGATAAATTATTTTATGAGATAATCTTTCTTTTAAAAAAAAATTAATACGGCAAGAGAACTCAGCTCAGTTAAAGCTGTCAATAAACTCCGTTTAGACAAATATTATTGGAAATGTGCATTATGACATCACAGTAAATTACAAACCTCGAAAGTACTTATTAATCTATTTATAAGCAAAATTAACTTATACTAATCTTTTAATTGAAAACAACTAATGTTATTACTTACAATTTTGATGTCCGTTATATCGTACACACTGAAAAATAAGCGAGATGTCGTTCTCACTGTACTACAAAATATGACGTTATATGCTTCAAAATGACGCATTAAGTTAAGTCATTAAAGGCTCTCATGCAGTTTTATAGCGAAGAAAAATAAATGTCTTAGATTAACGGAAAATTATAAATAGATATTTTGTTAAACATTATTTTTAGTAGAATGCTACCTATATAGTCTTATTTTCATTTTGTTAAAAGTATGCATCGTATAAAGAAGCAACCTCGGTTTTGTATAAAATATCGTATATCTTAAAGCTGAGTACCTAAATAAATCACTTAATTGCAAGGGCATACACTTACCTGATGCTGACAAACTTTTACATGTGAATTTGAAATATGCTATGTAACTTAGAAACTTCTACGATCTTTGTAAAATCTTACAAATTTATTATTTTTTTTATCAAATTAACCATGTGACCTTCAAAATTATACAACATATGCAATATAAATTACGGTTTCTCCTAACAAACATTATTACCTTAAAGTTCGCACCGTTTTTCAAAATCTACGATATAACATCAAGTTATTTTATAATTCAGTTGTGAATTTTAACATGATTATGCCCGTGCAATATTGAATTTTTTAAATGACATCAAAACCACAAATACATCTGCTTGTACCATGCTACTGCCATATCACGTGACCACTATGAACATTAAATATTGTACTATTATATATATATTTTAGAAATGTATTGCATTTGAGTAACTGTTATTGATTTTAAAAAGAACATGCCAGTTAAACTAAAGTATAAGTGTTTACATCACAAAAATTTGCCTTTATTTTCATTGACCGCCTTAACTGTACTGCGAAGCTGAATCTTATGTGGTCTAAATTGAAGTGTTCAGATTATGATCCCCGAAATTAGGATTTAGCCACAATTTTTTTTGTTTTTGGGAGGGGGGTGGGGGGTTAAATTTTAACATTTGAAAAAAAATATTTTTTAAAATTGCAAAGTATTATAAAATATGGTATTTCTTAAAGCATAAAAGTTAAACAATAAAATGCTTTCTCTGGAGTCCCATAGGGGTTATGAAGGTGACGACATTGCAAAAAAAATAAAATGCAAAACCTGTTTCATGTAATTTCTTTGTGCAATGATCACTGCCTTCTAGAACCACCTGGGTCATCAAAGATAGCGTGTATTGCTTTTGCAGTTAGTGTACATCAGTACGTTAGCTAAGAGAAACAATCAAATCGTCTCCTAAGGATTTTGAATATGACATCATCATAATTATTTCATGCAGTTCATGCATTTTCATAGGTTGCTGTAGGTTTTTAGTTTGGATGTATTATAGAGTTATGAATTGACTTAAAGTTTCCATAAGAAATACAGGAATCATACTTGGTGAAGTAAATATATTCCATTTACACTGTCCAGATGTTATGCATCCTAATGACTTTATTAAGCTGGTTTTTTTGTTGATTAGTTGAGCAATGTGGCCCATAGACCTCTTGTTTAAAATTGTGAGATTAGCTTGATGTTAATCTTTTCCCCTTGATGTTTATAGGTATGCTTAACATTCATGAAATGTCACACTCTTGAACTTTGTATGCTAACGAAATGCTTCCTAAAATTGAGATTGTAGATCATAAACATAAACTATTGTTCTTTTTTTTTTTTTAACAAAATATAGTTTATTATTACACTTTTACCCTACAAGATTGTTTACTGCCAACATTTCAATACATTTCAAAAGAAATATGTATCTTTGATATGCTCCCGCACCGTTATCCCAAAAGTTTCCTCTAGAAGAACAAAATCAGGGGCCCTAATGGTGCAAGAAGCCAGACCTATCTTGTGTAGTATGACACGCTGTAATAATCCTGCATGGTCTCTCAGGATTGGCTCGAAGACGTATGTGGACTGCATTGAGGCTCTTCTTCAGTACACGATAAGTCTGTTCAATTGTTAACCTCAAAACAGAGAGACGAAAAATTAATAAAGTATGCCGTGTAAGATTTTGGTAGATTGTCAGAGGTAATGGGTCTGAGTACTTGCCTGGTTCTGCAATGAACGGAATCAAATTTTTCTGATGGTGGTGTCTCTGTTAAAGGATAGCTAGTCATAAAGTACGAGTTTAAATCATATCCCGAATCTCCTAGCAGAGTTCCCTAAATCTGACCAAAAACATTTACATCTATTTATGAGATAAAGAGACAACTGATGCATAAATGATTTTATTTGCTGTGGACGTACTTTCATGATTTTGAACAATTAGGACTCGCGAAATATTTTTGAATCATCAACACTTCCAGGTCACAGGTTATGCGTTCAATAGTTCTTAATCAAGGGTCACACACACACAGCATCTGTTAATTATAAACAGCATATTATTATATTATCATAATAATTAGATATATAAAGCTTTTTCTAAGTTTCTTTTTCAAAGGGGAAAAAACTTATTACAGTGCAAAAAAGCAAAAAAGACATGATTTCTCCTATTAATCTTATTTCAGAATTGAACATTTAACAAAATAGTGCTTCTTTGAAATTGATTTGAAATCTATGAGAATTATATGACGCTTATGAAGAGGGCTCGATGGTCATATTAAGCCTGTATTGATTTCCTATATAAGAATATAGGAAAATCCCCCCCCCCCCCCGATAATGTAACTAAAGTATATTTGTGTTACTCAATTAACGATTACAAATTAGTTCCATTGAATTTTAAATATAATATTCCTCTCCTTCGGATAAAAATTTGAACGAAAAACGAATAGTTGTGCATAAATAAAGCATAATGTTTTCTATTTTTTTTTCTAATATAACAGCAATTATTATATCAGTTCAATTACTATCTATATTTTAATATCATTATCGTAATGTAAACCCGATAAACTATTTTACAAATATGAAATTTACTCACACTTGGTGATAAATAGCGATATCATACTGGAATCATATTTCAAGGGTTGAATTTGCTGTAAGTAAAATTAAAAGGGAGTTATGTATATTTTTTAAGACAGAAAATGCAACTTTTAGAATTTAAGTGATCCTTGGATGAAAATTAAAATGTTTAACATTATTACGCAAATGCAGAACTCTGTAATTTAAATTCCTAAAGATGATTTAGCTGTTGTGACAATTGGAAGAGAAGTTTCGTTAACTAGGTACTTTTTAAGGAAACACGTCACAAACTATATGACTCCCCCCCCCCCCCCCCCCCCCCCTCAAATCAAACAAAGCATAAAAAACCGTATTGTGAATCCGCGCGACGCCTTTGTATTTCAAAACATCACATTTAGTTATTTTAACCACTAGTTGACCCAACAATGAGCATATAATTTCTAAAATCTTAGTAAATGTTCACGATATACCATACATATTCCGAAACATGATTCAATTATTTTGAAAATTGTGAACTTTTATTTTTGATTTTTTAATAAGTAAAAAAAAAAATTGTGGTACTTTTAAAACTCTAGCCCTTTAAGCCCTTTAAGCCCTTAACCCTTAACCCTAGGGTTAATATTACATTTTATAGATCCTAAGACAGATCAGTATGCTACCTCCCTCCTTATTTCGCATCTACTTGACACCCTCATTCATATCGCAAGAAATTATTCCGATACTGTGTGTAATGTTGTGCTGATTGTTGCTCAATAGTTTGTTGCAGCAATATTGTTAAAAGAAAAATCAACCAAAAGCCCCTGGTTAAAATACTGAGCATCTAATTTGTCAAGTTCAGAGTTGAAAATACTGTATTATTAATCATTGTTGTAAATTTGAACCTCTGACATATGCTCGTTAATGACATCTATTCCCAACAAATTATTTTGATATCAAATTTTATATCATTATTATTTTCACAGACAGACACTCAGACAAACAGACGGACATACAGACATACAGATGATCAGACTTAAAAACAAGAAAACTAAATATATAAAAATGAACACAAAAAAACAGAACATTATTTATCTCATACGTGTGGTGTATATTACCCATGTGATAAACATATGCTATATCAAACGGGTGATGCTTTATCAAATACTTCCGGTCCGAACTATTTTTGACACAGCCCCTGGCATCAACGCTCCAGTGACCTATTTTCGAAGATTTGCTAGTACTTTTAACATAACTATATCTTCTACAAAAATTGATATAAAATGGATTTTGTCAAAGATTTAAATTACAAATATGGAGGAAAACACATAACTGCGTAGCATAGGCGTCGGAACCGTGAGGAGATTGGGGGGGGGGGGGTTAGCCCCCCCTTTTTATTTTTGCAAAGTTATACAGAACCGTAACCACAAGACCCTTTTTTCTCGTTTGTCAAGATTTTTGATAAGTTTAGCCGCCTTCCAACTTTCAATTTGCTTTGTGAAGTTTATAAAACTGCAAATTTCGTTAACTATCAAGGAGTTCATCCTGACGACGCGATGAAAACAAAGTGCTCAGCTCTGGTAGTGTTTATATACAAGAACTTACCAAAAAATTGTTTCATAAGACTTTTATTCCACCACCAGTAAGCATCCTTATTCACAATTTTCAATTTCGAATCATAAGGCTAGGCCTAGTGTTTGTTTTATAAAACATCAACAACTGTTCCTCGTTCGAGTCATTTCAAATTAACGAGCATTCGCAACTTTGTGAATGTCAACAAATTTGATTATTCAAGTTTTCTGATCAGTATTTCCATTTAATCAAGTGAATAAGCTCTAAGAAAAATTATTTAGTGCTAAAAAATTATTTTAAGGTTTATTTCAGTGAAACTTACCATTTAAACAGCTAGATTTATCTCAGAAATGACGTACTAAATTGTATTGCGCAAGGTCACAATAACCGCATAACACAACGTTGCATCATCCTTTTTAATCTTTGAAAAAAATCAATTCGGGTCATATAAGGGCTTCATAGTAAATCAAATTGTATGAGATAAATAGAACATCTATAATTGTGTGATTTTATATAAGCGTTATCCAACTCGTTGAAATGGTTATATTCGCTTGGTAAGCCTCGCGAATATATACACCATTTTAATTCGGGTCATATATAGGGCTTCATTATATAAATCAAATTGTATGAGATAAATAGAACATCTATAATTGTGTGATTTTATATTTGCGTTATCCAACTCGTTGAAATGGTTATATCCGATCGGCAAGCCTCGCGAATATATACACCATTTCAACTCGTTGGATAAAGCAAATATAAAATCACACAATATAGATATCCTCTATATACGAGGGTTGTTCGGAAATTATTGAGACATTTTCTCTTATTCTTTTAGTAAAAAATATAAACTCTTGAAATTTCACCAAAACGTAAATCAGGATAGAGTTTATCAATGTGAACAGTTTCTTGTTCATGGCATGAATAGATCATTCGTAGTAAGCTGACCAAAGTGCCTTCGTCCTGTAACCCGGCGCAACCGCAAACTTTTCGCAACGTCATTTTAACGCTTCTTATTGCTCCCGTGTTTTAAACACCTTACAAACGAACTGAAATAAGAATTATTCTTTATTTCTCATCTTTTGTTTTAATTTCAAGATGTCATCATTTACATTTTCTCTCATTCTTGTTTTTTTTAGAGAAAAAATCGAGATATTTTTACCCAAAAGTCTAATTACTGTGAATGTCTCCTGCAGTCATTTTTTTTTAACATATTCTAGAACTTTTGACAACAGTTTGTGTGTCAGAATTTGTTAATTAATCCCTTTGGCCTAATTCTAGTTAAATAATCAGTGAAAAAAAAATATGATGAACTGAAGTTCTATACCTTTTTTTTTCATCGTATGGTTTTTTTTACGCAATTGCGTGGCTTTAAAAGGTCTTCTTCTGAGATTTCCACCAGTTTAATGGTTTTCGTTGCGCCGCATTGACGTCAAAATTCAATGTAAAGTCGTTGTCAGATTTTTATTGTTTGGTAAATATATGTGTACCATATCCGTATTTCAACTCGAACATCACTGAAACTTAATCGACAGTTAGTCGCAAAGAATAGCAAAATGAACATATTTAATTTGATTTCTTTTATCATTAACTGTAATTCTACGGACACTTATAAAGTAGATGTTTAAGTTATTTAATCTCCGAGTTGATGGCTGCGCCGGGTACCCCGACCACCGACTTGTTTATCTACTGTCGTAAACAAAATATTAAATATTCTTTTAATATCACTTTGTTTTATTATTTGTTGGTGTTTCTGCAGTGTCTATGCCAATTTTCACCAAAATTCGTCACTTAGAAAAGAAAATAATCGATTTGTCTCAATAATTTCCGAACAACCCTCGTATTCATATCTAAAAACTCAATTACAAAGTTTGGACAGTTTTTAAACTGGGTCGTGCGTTCTTTACGTGACCATTTGATACATTGAAATTTTAGTTTAATTTACTGAAAAACATCCAAAACTATGGTGGCATATCTCTGCCCCTTGTGTGCAAGTTATTTTTCTATCAAATATGTCGACATGCAAGATAATATATCGACATGCAAGATAATTATGTCAACATGCAACATAATTATGTTAACATGCAATAAAATTGTAATCAGATAAGAATTATACAAAATCTTAAGTATCACCCACCTGTGACATCCAAGATGCTAGATGCTACCTTTTAATGTCGACATGCAACTTATTTATGTCAACATGCAACTTACTTATGTTGGCATGCGAGATAATAATGTGGACATGAAACTTAGTTATGTTTACATGCAAGATAAATATGTTGACATGCAACTTATAAGTTGTTTGTCAACATAACTAAGTTGCACGTCGACATAAATGTGTTGCATTTCAATATATTTATCTTGCATGTTAACATAACTTAGTTGCATGTCGACATAAATAAGTTGCATGTCGACATAAAGAAGTTGCCTGTTAACATAAATAATGTAGCGTATCTAAAATTTTAGTTGTCACATGTTAGCAATATTTGAGATTTTGTTAAACTCTTATTTGATTGCAGTTTTCTTGCACGTCAACATAGTTATGTTGCATGTTGAAATAAATATCTTGTATGTCAACATATTTATTTTGCATGTTGACATAATTAACAGAAAAATAACTTGCACACAAGGGGCAGAGATATGCCACCATACAAAACCACTTAAGTTTGATTTGAAATTATATGACGAATATTTCGATACACTATATGTTTTTATAAATCCATTTTAAATTACAAATATATGGTTGCATATCTCTGCCTCTTGTGTGCCTCTTTCAAATATGTCAACATGCAACATAACTATGTTGACATGCAAGAAAATTACAATTAAATAAGAATTATAAAAAATCTCAAATATTGCTAATATGTGACATCCAAGATGGCTACCTATTTATGTCGAAATGCAACTTATTTAAGTTAATATACGAGATAACAATTTTGACAACGCAACTTATTTATGTCGACATGCAACTTATGATGTTAACATGCAACTTCTTTATGTCGACAGCTTATTCATATCAACATTCAACTTAGTATGTTAACATACAAGATAAGTATGTTGACATGCAACATATTTATGGCGGCATGCAAGTTAGTTATGTCTACATGCAACATATAAGTTGCATATTAACATATTTATCTCTCATGTCAACATTACTAAGTTGCATATCGATATAAATAAGTAGCATATGAACATAACTAAGTTGCATATCAATATAAATAAGTAGCATGTTAACCTAACTAAGTTGCATGTTGACATAAATAAGGTGCATGTCGGCATATTTATCTTGCATGTTAACATAAATATATTGGATATCGACATAAATAAGTAGCATCTAGCATGTTGGATGTCGCATGGGGGCGATATTTGTGATTTTTTTGAATATTTTTAATAATTTTTATTTGATTGCAGTTTTCTTGCATGTCGTTATGGTTATGTTGCATGTTGACATAACTACCTTGCATGACAATATATTTATCTTGCATGTCGACATATTTGATATAAAAATAACTTGCACACATGGGGAAGAGATATGCCACCATACAAATACACGATTGTCCAGGAACTTTTTGGACAATTCTCGTAACTATGTTGACATGCAAGATAGTGCAATCAAATCAGATACCATAAAATATCTCAAATATCGCCAACATGTTACATCCAAGATGCTAGATGATACTTATTTATGTCGATATGCAACTCAGTTATGTTAACATGCGAGATGAAGATGTTGACATATAACTTATTTATGTCGATATGCAACTTATTTATGTTAACATGCTAGATGAATATTTTTGACATGCAACTTCTTTATGTCGACATGCAACTAAGTTATGTTAAGGATTACGTTTACTCTGGGGCGAAAAAAAATCCACTAATAGGAACGAAAAACTACGTATTCTACATTGTACCCCGACTATTGTGGTGCTTTTTTCCATTTCAAATAACTAGTTCAATGACCTTCTTTTTCTGCTAGTGACCTCTGAATTGTTTTTGAAAAAAAATTGTCAAAATTGTCCACCCTTTTCGTTTTCGTTATTTTGTAATTTTGTTTTTGTTGTTTGTATTATGTTGACATTAACATTATATAAAGTCATTGATCAAAATTTCGAGATATATTATCTTGAATCGATTTTACGTATTTTAAAGATTTTTCCAATCGCGTGCCAGCCAGTGATATAAATTTCGAGACGAGTAAATACAACTATAAAATATATAAAATGATATGAAAAAACATATAAAAACTTAACTTTTGCAATTACAATGAAACAGAAAAAATTTAAGAGAAAAAAAGAAAATGCAAAAATTAGTCCGAATTTCCTCTGCTTTAATATTAATCTACCTTTGTCGGAGCATATCTTCCTCAAATAAAGATATCATGGATATCAATATCAATATTTGTTAATAACGTTGTTATTTTGTGCTTTTAAAACAACTTTGGACTTCAGATATATTTTTTGAAATCTCAAAACCTGGGTACATGTAAACGTAATCCTTAACATGCAAGATAAATATGTTGACATGCAACATTTTTATGTAGATATGCAACCTAAAATTGTTGACATGCAACTTATAAGTTGCATTTCAACATATTTATCTCGCATGTGAACATAACTAAGTTGTATGTTAACACAAATAAGTAGCTTGTGAACATAACTAAGTTGCATGTTGACATAAATAAGAAACTTGTGAACATAACTTAGTAGCATGTTGACATAATTAAATAGCATGGAAACATAGATAAGTTGCATGTTGACATAACTAAGTGGTATCTAGCATCTTGGGTGTCAAATATGGGTGATATTTGAGATTTTTTAAAATTCTTATTTGATTGAAATTTTCTTCCATGTTTATAGTTATGTTGTCGATCTATCACTATCTTGCATGTCAACATATTTATCTTGCGTGTTAACCTATTTGATAGAAAAATAACTTGCACACAAGGGGCAGAGATATGCCAACATAGGGCGGTATCTGAAATTTTTTATAATTCTGATTGAAATTTTCTTGCTTGTCAACAAAGTTATGTTGCATGTTGACATAACTAACTTGCATGTCAACATATTTGTCTTGCATATCGATATATTTGATAGAAAAATAAGTTGCACACTAGGAACAGAGCTATGCCACGGTGGCCAGACATTTCATATATATCTATCAAACAAAAAAAAGTTTCATTAACTACATTTACTAGATGATACCTTGCACAATCACGAGAATTAACACTTTATACATTATTATAATATACTGCTTAATATTTTGAACCTTATTTTTTTCATATTCGTATATACAAAAATTTTCCTTATCTTTTTCTTTCAAATTGAAATTAAAAACAATCTGCATTGTTGAATATTTAGAAGAGCGGGCAAGGATGAAAACTCTAAACTGAAATGGATAATATTCACATGTACACGTACGTGCCCTTAATCCGGTTTGTTGCAGCTGACTTGAAAAAATAAACTTATTTTTTATTCTTAAACCAGTTAAAAGGTAATTTGGTTATATCTAAATTTGTTCTTTAGGTCAATTTTCAATATTATTTCTATTACTGTCGCAAATAAGAAGTTCAGATTAAAGAAAACAATCTGGAAAGGGGAATCCCCATTAAACTTTCCCGTTTTATGCATACATCATTTATCCATACAGTATAGCAATCACAACTTCCTGAGAAGTTGCGATTGACAGTATATAGACGTAGAACACAATTATATGTTCATTAATGTTTAAGGTTTACGTTTACTCAGAATGCAAAAAAAATCCACTGATGATAAAGAAAAACCATCGATTGTGTACTGAAGACCTATCATGGTAGTGCTATTTTTCACTTTCAAAAAAGAAGGTCAATGACCTACTTTTTAAGATAATGGCTATTGAATATTTTTTGAAAATTTAAGAAAAGTCCCTAAAAATTTTATACTATGATTGAAATTTTCTTAATTGTGAAAAAAATACAAATTTCTAAACTCTTTCAAAAATGAAATACAGTTTATGAATGGGAATGGCGATAAACAGACACAAAGCATTACGTTTTCATTCACAATGTTTATGAATATTCCAGTCCGAATATCCTCTAACAGTTTTCGAATCCCTACCCTTTTTTTATTCAATTTTTCAACACTGAATGATGATAATACTAAAACATTAATAGCATTAAACTTGGTATATTGACCTTACTCTACAGGCATAAAAGTTGTATGAGGCCAATGAAAACAATTTTGAGATATGCTGTCTTTTATCGCATTTTTCAATGTTGTTGTAGTGTGTGCCATTCGAATATCTAAAAGAAAATATGCAAAATTATATTGACTAGCAGATAAAATCTTAACTTTGAATATAACAGTACTACTAAAAATATTCCAGTGAAAAACAAAAGCTGAAAATTTTAGTCCATATTTCCTCTGTTTTGCTAAAAGTCCAACTTGATTGAGCCTAATTCTATGATTTATTAAAATATCGAATAGTATATATGTCAATAATAATTCATTTGATGAATACTTTTAGTGTTAAGAACAAATTTTACTCATGACATTGAACTTTATGACAATCCGCATTTGAGACCCTGAGTCAACAACGTCCTTAAGGTGTACAACCAATCTGTCGTGTTATGAAAATGTATGAAATTAAAAGACGCTAGGTGATGCGTTATTATCCATTAGCATGCATATTTTATTCCAAAGTTGTTAGATTCAAAGTAGCTGATCAGAGCCGATGGTTAACTCATCCTACACTTTCCGCCATGATGTCAATTAGTCAACCCCTTTCTAGGCACCCCGTTCAGGAAAGTTCTTTCCATTAATATGTAAATCGTATTAATTGTTCCAATTTTGTTAACAACTTTTTATATTAATCGAAGTTCGATCCAAGGTATCTGCCCATGATGCATGATGATTTCTTCCTACACTTTCCGTTAATTAGTCAATCCGCGTTTTTGCTTACCCCGTTTCTGAAAGTTCTATACCTTTCCCGATGCTTCGCAACCAAAAGAGTATCAAAACTAAAATCGCCCAATAAAGAAACCATTTGACTAATTTTATTTATTCAGCAATTGTCAAATCTTAACTTTTGTATATTCTCTAAATAGGCTCACAGTAAATATTATCAATCTATAAGTAATCATTCAATATTATTTCATTGCAAGCATATATATATATTGATCAAGACTATCCCTGACTTGGATCCGCCAAAGCATGTCCACCACCTTACTCTCATTTTCGCTATTCACACACCTCATTAAAAGATCAACCAAACAGTTGAACGTGCTGGCAAAAAGTTAAACAGAATGAAAGAGTAATTGTTAAGAAACATTAAAAATGTTAAAAATAAAATTACCCACACCATTTTCATGTCAGAAATATTTGTATTGTAATTTGAATCCTTTCTTGCATCTTTAGTCACACAAGAACCCAATGTAATCAAATTTGCAGATTTCAAGACCTCAGGAGTGCCACTAAGAAGTCAGATTGTAAGATATTGCGGATTGTTTTATATTCAGTTATAAAATTGTGGTCATGTTCTTTTAGAAGAAACAGTCAGGCTCAAATGCTTCTTGTATTTCAGATGATATTATCATGTGTGCCATATTAGTTTCGAACTTAATTTTAGTTTCTAAATCATAGACGTTAAATGATAGACGTAAAGTAAATAAAAATTCAACACGTTGGACTTCCTCCGCTTTTAACGTTTTTCTGCATTACTATAAATATTTTTATATTACCTGCCTACTAGCCCCTACTAATGGAAACACGTACCAAATCTGAGCCAGAATCCTCTGTATTGAGTGCAGAGACGACGGGATCCATGGTTAATCCCAACCTTTCTCCTGACTCCCCCTCCAAACAGAAACAGATTGCTGAAGCCGTAGATGTTCTTAAAGCCACCCCAGGCACTCCAAACAGAGGCATGAAATGCTTTTATTTCTAACACACATATGAGTCAATACAGTTACAGTTCATTTTTTTCTATGTCAGAGTACATTCACAAATAAACCCAAGGTGATATACATGAATATAAATATAACGGAGCAGTTGTCCAGGGTTTTCAAACAATTGTCAATATAATTATATATATTTGAAAAAAAAACTTAATAATATACAAGCATAGTTAATCAGAACTGTTGTTAAAAATTGCAGGTAATTATATACATATTACATGACTTTTTTTAAATACATGTGTAAAAAACCGCGCATCTGAACAATTTTTATACATGCATTTATAATTGGCACTGGAAAGGTTCTACTGTACATGATTAGATAAAAATAAATCTCTGATCACGCCTACATATAATGTACTAGTAAGAATTATTAATGCACACTTCAGTCCTGTCAGAAAATAGCACACCATGAGATCTTTGGATGATTGACTTCATTTTACATTTCTGTCCTCATACAGTTTGTAGACCAACTGAAAAAATTAAATCTAAATATCAGATAAATGAAATATTGATAAGTTTGCTAACTATTGTCTCAAATGATATAATGATGATTTTCTTCAAAATCAATGTTCATTTCTTAATTTTAAAAGCATTTGCTTGTCATAATTTTGTTTTATTAGAATTGGAAAATATCTCTTGACTTAAATATTATGCCAGTCATAAGTAAATATAGATGACCTCATTTTTTTCCTGGTCGCTCCCTGGCATATTCATCCTCCCACCCCTGGGGAATGTAGTCAGTGTTTACCTCAAACTAAGAACAAAATAAATGTTTAAAAAACCCAGTAAGATTCAGAATAGAAATTACCTTAAATAAGACACAGAGGCATTAGATATTGAGATTTTTAGAATTAAACAGATATTTCAAAGTGATCCTATACCAGGAGAGGACTTACCAGCTTGACCTCTCTTGCCAATTCATCATCTCTTCTACCGTCTGCTAGGCGGACATACACAGATCCCCCCTTCAAGACATGAATCTACACAAAAAAAAGAACCATAACGAAAGCTTTTTGGAAGTTTTACATAAAATGAATGCTTCAGAGAAAATAAAGGGTCTGGTTCGTATTCTATCATCAACCAAATAACATTTTACTAATTTTAAACTAAGTTAAACCCTTGCCGTTCCACTGCGGATGTTTCTATCCATCCAGTCTCTACATGGTTCTCTGGTCAACTCTTTGAGCATCTGAGGAGAGGGTGATCCATCGAACAGCAGTAGCTGGAACGTGGAGGTGCGGCAGTAGTGGTCAGTGAACACCTGGAGAGCATTCCATGCCTGGAATCAAGGTCAACGCAAATACAATTTATATGTACTGTCTTTATAGATTACAATTTCTTCATATTGTGCATATGGCAAATACATGACGAAGACAAATAAAATTCATCATTTCAATGATCTGAACATATTAATCTAAGGAAGATTTACAATGCTCTAGGATTGCATTTATAATAATCACATACATATTGAAAGTCAGCGCAAGATACAGACTAACAATTCTTTGTCATGTAAACAAGCTTTGTGACCGAATTTTGTTTATATCCATGTAGGTTCAATATACCAATAAAATATATTTAACATGCTACAAATGTAAGTTGTTTTTCTTCTTATTTGTTTCAAGCATAAATGAACAGCTTCTTACTTTTAACATAGTCATTCATTTTTAGTCTAAAACTTGAATGTTTACTTCAACATTCAAAATGCAAACAGAATCTTTGTTGATAATGCAAAGAATTGTAAGAACTGTAGCTCGCTTATAACACCACGAATGACTCTTTTAAAAAAATGTCACCCATTCATAATGCCTTACTGAATGATTGTCAACATTAAAATTTAAATAATAAGCTTATACCAAAATCTTGACCACGCTCATTTAATACACTATTGAATTTTGCATATATAATATTATGCAATTGCATACCTGTTCCAGTGATCCACAATCTTCTCTTTTTTCTAATTGTTCGAGTAAACCCTATAAATAGTTCTCTTTGACCAACTGTTCCAGTTATCCGTATATATAGTTCTCGTTGACCTACCTGTTCCAGCAAACCATCGGTTCCAGTAAGCCCCATTTATAGTTCTCTTTAACCTATCCAGTAAACCATATTTATAGTCCTCTATGACCTACCTGTTCCAGTAAGCCATATTTAGAGTTCTCTTTCACCTATACAGTAAGCCATATTTATAGTCCTCTTTGACCTACCTGTTCTAGTAAACCATATTTATAGTTCTCTTTGGTCACTGAGACCTGGACATCCTGTAGGTGGATGATGACAGTCAGGAAGCGATGGTAGGATCTGGATGGGAAGTGCTGCAAGAAGAAACCATTACAGTATGTTTTACACTTTAGTCAGTGTAATGCAAATACTTGAGATTAATATGTTTTACGGTGTGACCGTTGGGGCGAGCGCAGAAGGAACCACACGTCTGTCATAATTGTTAAATGCAACCCGTGGACTTGCCCTAACCAAAAAAACTTTGGCTTTGTCTCGAAAACTTTTACCACCGCAAGGAACCCGAAGTTATCAAACTTTTTTAAAACAAACTACCACTGAGCATTAATAACATGTTAAACAGACTTATTAAATACAATAATATAATGTTTTATCATTTCTTTACCTTTTAATAATGATCATTAAAATCAGTAAACAAATTGTGTGTCTGTGTTATTTTTCAGTTTGTTCCTTGTTGTTACCTGTGTTTTAATTATTTTCCTCAATTTTGTTTTTAATCTTTTTAATTTTTGTACGCTATATAAGCGTTGTAGACATATGCATGTGTCCTCAACCTTTTTTTAGTGTGTGATATCCAATATAATTGAAAGGTTTGACCACATATGCAACTATAACAAATACATGTAGATATTTTAAAAGTTGAATTTGTTTCTTTTATTTATTCATCTATTAAAGTTGGACTTTTCTTTTTGAATAATTTTTTGTCACCTACCTAACGTATGCATATATGATTGGATCAATATGACAGTACATTTAGCATGGAACTTGCATGTGTATTTACTAAGCAAAAAAATTATCAAAACAAAACTAATCAGCCAAAGAGTCACCGTTAACACTGATACTGAGTACTTCCTACACGTTACACCCAGTACAGATGCTTGATCCACCTCTAAATGTATCGCGGGAAATTAAAACGCGAGATCACTGTGACGTCATACTTAACTTTCTTTTGCACGCGACAGTTTTCGTAAGTTGTCGGGGAAGGAAATGACGTCATATGTCAGCAAACGTTCAGTTTTTTACGTAAGCATATGTGCTGTTTACTTTAATGTTTTAAAAAAAGGACTTTTATTGGTAAATGGAGAAAGATATATGCGATTTACAGGTAAGATTTTCCTTAGAAACGCTTCCTGTTCCGCCATGTTGCTATGCACCGCAAAGGATCACTGGGATAGTAGAACGTTTTCACGCGGGTCCACAAAATTTTCTTTGAACAATGTGCAGATTTCAACTCGAATTTCCTCCGTTGATACACGTTGTCTATGGAGCTCGCTACGCGAGCGGCGCTTCGCTATCATTAATCATGCTGGTCTGTACCTTAAATCCGTCTCTCCACTGTGGAGATGCATTGGTAGATTTCAGGTCCAAAAACTCTGTAAACACCAACTTGTCATAAGTAGCATGTGGATCACCCTGGAAATTGGAACAAATTGTGAGAATAGATATACTTAGTATTGTAATATCTATATCAACCCAGAGAAAAATGTTAAGATAACTATCAAAAATGTACATGTAGTACCATGTAGAAAGCTGCTGGTGGATTGAGACAAATGTGAGCATGAGTAAAGTTTGTCCACGGTAAGTTCATAGCACCATCAACAGCAACCTGTCAACACGAAAAAGGCAGTGTACATGTCAAATGTAAATATCAGTGCCTGATTAATATGAGCACTAGGCCATTGAGTACCAACCTTTATTCCCTGTTTCGGATTGTACTGACATATGTAGATCAAATCAATATCCAAAGGTATGTTGTCTCCCTTAGTAAGTTTTTTCTAATATAATAAAAAAGTGTGGAAATGTTATCTATTTCAATCTGTTTTTTGGTTGTCTGTGAACTGCTTCTAATAAGTATGCTAAAAAGTGGGTTCTCTTTTTAAAACATTGCAGTATAATACCGTATTGCAAAACCATCAGTTTCTGACCCTGATGTATTCCTCTAGGTTTTTGTCATTGTAGTAGAAGCTCTCATTGGCCTGGGCGGTCTTTGCCACCGCATCTCGAACTTTGATGGCCGGTCTCCTCATCATGGAGTGGAACAACATACTCTCTCCTTTAGACGGCATACACTTTGTTGAGATATACATTATGTCTGTGTATCTAGGTCTGGGCTGGTACAAGCCAAGTTTTAACCAATCTGCCTTGGGAACTTTACTTTGCTGACAATACAAAAAAATCCTAATAAAACATTGATCTTGATACTTTTGATGTAATCTCTTGTAACAAAATACTCTCATTTATAGATATTTTAGAAATTAAAGATAACTAGATCATTTCTAGGAGTAACGAGTAGCTGTTCCGTCCGATTTTTTTAATATGATACGATGAAATATCGATACTGTCTGCTAAATCTGAGATCCTGGTAAAACTCTTGTAATGAGTACTGGAAGTGACGGTTGACAAAATAAAACCCGTTAAACACATCTTCAATCAATTGCTTACCATTCATAAAAGTTCTCAATCACTTACAGTGACTAAAATCTCGCGGGTATCAAATTTGTAAAAAGGATAGGTACCTAAGGTATTTAATATAACTCACTGGAAGTAGAATATGTTTGCTTATTTAACATATAAAATCGTGTAATGATATACCGGTATTCATTCCTTGTAAAAATAAAAAGAGGAAAAAACATATTTTTATATGCTTCCGGTGTCGACCGGAAGTGACGACGATTCAAACATATACCACGATCCCACATAGTCTGGTTGTTGAATTCATAACCGTATTTGAGATCTTGTGAAGTCATTGCTCTTTTTTGTCTCTTGAAAGGAAATGGACAAACGGAAATGCTCAGTGAACATAAAAAGTTTGTATTTCTTGAACATTAGACACTTGTACTTTATTGTTTATCAATTATACTAAAATTGTCAAAGATAAACAGTTAAACTTTTAAACAGGTTGATTTGTTTGAACCCTTACGGTGAGGACCGGAACTGACAGTTGACAAAATGAAAGTGGTTAAACGCATTTTCTATCGAATGTCTATTATCTACATAAGTTTGGTGCATTTATCACTTTTCTTACTGAGATCTCGTGTGTAAAACGTTTATTTAAAAAACGCTTTCTGAGATATTTGACATATCTGACTGAAAGTAGATTTTGTGTTTTATTTAACATCGGATACATGACATATGTAAGGATTATTACTTATATTTCAATTCTATATAAAACAAATTAAATGCAAACTAAAAAATAATTTTTGAAGTGCTTCCGGTACCGACTGGAAGTTAAGACGAACAAAACAAAATAGTTTAAAGACATCTACAACTATAGGTCTGTAATCCTACAGAGTTTGAATGCTCAAGTCTTTATCATTTTTGAGATCTGAATGTCACAAGATTTGTGTCGGGGGATAGGAAACGGATGACAGGAAATGAACTTTGAAAAAATAAAAATGGATAATAGTGATAAAAACAATTTTCTATCACTACTGAAAATTTTAAGAAAATCTACGGAGTCATCCCTGAGAAATCGTGTGTACAAAAAAGGGGAACAAAATTCGCATCCACTTTTCGAGCCATAGTGAGCTCTAAAGAATGCCGCCACTGGCGTAAAACAAAAAACATTGGCACAACTTCAGACTATGGTCTACCTATTCTGAAAATTTCTTATATTTGGAAGGGACGACGCCAAAAATATGTAAAAAATAAATTCAGATCACTTCCAATCATTTCTGGAAAAATGGTGTAAATCGGTTAACAAGTTTCCGAGGAAATCGCGTGCACAAAATTTGTGGAAAAAAAATAATACAAATGTAACTAGATACGATCTCGTTACGAGTAACGATTAGGTCTTCCGGTCGATTTCTGTTTTAAATGATACCATGAATAATCGATAGAATTTCAGAATTAACCACACTCCCCACTTGTACAATGTACAAAAATCCTTTATTACTTAATAAATTGGTGTGACAATGAGTTTTCCAGATAGATATTGTTACGATCAACAACTTTGCTTCTATAATGCATAACAGAATCTTAATTGTGTTTAAATTATATAAAACAGACTTTACGACTCTATTGACCCCTAAATAAAGAGGCCAGACCCTTTTTCCTGATTTTGATAGAACGAACATTTCATACTCTACCACTTTTGTTATATATGTCTTAACGAAATATCAACTGATAAAAAAATACTGACCGAAACGTCCAAAAAAACTATCTAAAATTTGTACCCAATTTGCGTGTCTAGCTGAGCTTCAAGAAAGGCACCACCGGCGTTAAAGAAAAGTATAGTGCACAATACTATGGTCAACCTATCCTGAAAATTTCAAAGTTATATCTCTGATAGTTTCTGAGATCAGCTCTGCACAAATTGGGTCGTAAAAAATTACAAAATCGGCCGTAAATCAGGACCGGAAGTGACGACAACAAAAAATTCAAAAACATATAAAATTAAAATAGTGTCCTATCATCAGTGAAAAAATTGATATCGGTCAAATTGTTCTCGAGAAATCGCGTGAACAAAATTTGGAAAAAAATAATAATAAACAGTACGAAAACAATAAGGTCTTCTGCTGGAAATGGAAGACCATAATAATAAGAAACTGTACGAAAACAATAAGGTCTTCCGTTGAAAACGGAAGCCTTTAATTACTTTTAACTAAGTGTTTTCTGTTCATACTGACCTCCAGGGCTTTTCCTGATGAACCCTTTGCTACTCTGGTCAGCCTCACAAGGAGAGAAGCACAGGGCACGTATCTGACCCCTGCGTCTCTGATCACAGACTCTGTGAGAGGGTCGACCCCATTGGGTCCCTGACTGTACAACCTCAGCTGATGAGCACACTCATTGAGGGACACCTGTAACAGTTAGCAATTTATTGCATAAAAAGCCAGAAAAAAAATAATGTCATCTTTCTGTTATAACGTTTTTATTTCTGAAAAAAGTACCGATTAAATGTACGTGTATTTTGTTACTCTGATGTATAAATCTTTATTCTACTCTTCCGAAAGAGATCTGCTGCATTGTAATAAAATGCTAAAGTTACTCTCTCTTGCAAGTAAAAATAAATCTCTGCTTTTTCCCATTTAAATTATATGGTTATTCATCATGGTTACCTGAGGCCCTGGTTTGTCTATGTTAGGTTGTTTCTTTGTTCCAGATTCCACAAACACATTCAGGGTGGCATACCCAATCACAGTCAGGTTTTTGTAGAAATTGTCCACAATGTACACCTACAATATGCCATATTTTTTCAACCTCTCAATAACCTACAAGCACGACCACATATATTTATGTACATATTACATGTAAATATCAAACATGACACTGTTTATTCCTACTGGTAATTATTGATAATCAAGGGAATTTTAAATATCTATAAATATTCATGTAAAAATTCATAAGGTATCCCCTGTAGATTTACCAGTATATAAAATCATAAAGGTTTAGGATTTATAATTTCATATTCTTGGAGTTTAATACAAAACAAGGGATTCGCAGAATTAACAACTCGTGTTAAAAAATTATGAATCTAAAGTATTAAAAAAGAAAAAAACATGTCTCAGTGTAAACTACGTTTTTGTTTACCTTTAACATAATGGTGGAAGATGGTGGGATGTTGTTTTCTCTGTACTCTGTTTTTGTCTCATAGACTGGGTTATATATGTCACTGTCCAGGTTAGCGATGGCGTTTATATCCCCCCCATGTACCCCATACTTCCAGTCCAGCACTCGCCCTGCCACCTGACTGGTTAAAAACAGTTTGTTAAATTTCTTTTCTATAAACATGATTGTTATCTTTGACTTTGGAGAAAATTAACCAACAATAAATGGTTTTTATACTCAGTTTACGTGAGATATCAAGTACAATTATGTTTTCACCACCAAGTTACTTCTGAAAGAGTGTCAAAGGTAAAATAGATTTAAGGAAAATTCATAAAAATGCCAAGAAAAATGGATTATATAGATTACTTTGTATAGTCAATACGATTGTAAGATTGCTTTCCAAAAACTTCATCCGTAACAATAAATTAATTGTACATGATATTGATTCTTATCAAAGAAAGGGAACAATGCCAGTACCCTGCTAAAAGTGACAGAATCAGGAAGATATCTACAACCGTCCACATAGACATCAAACCCATCTCCAGACACGAAGGGGTCTCTACAGGGCTTGGTCCGTTCAAACGGAATCCAAGAATACTCTTGGAGGACGTCCTCTCCGTCTTCTGACATGTCACTGGGGGTGAGGGAGCCCGGGCGGGGATTCCCCCGAAAGATGTGTATTCTGAGAGTGGCCTTCCCATACCGTCTCCAGTCGTTTTTTCCCGGGATCTCCTCTAGTGGGACCTGGCCAGCGTCAGGGACTGGGGGCGTGTACAGCTTCAGGGTTTGGGTGCCTGTGTTTATCTGCATTGTCTTTTGGTTAAAATTTTCTCTCCCTCTAACGTTGAGATCTGCAATAAACAAACATGTTAGTATGCAACTATAAGTAATTTTCCTCAAATCAGAACAGCCGATGTTATAAATCAAATACTGGTGCATGTACATGGAATTATTTACATGTCCTATTTCAGTTTGATGTGGACTGTCTTAAGTATAATTAATAGGGTCATGTGAACACAGTTTCTGTGACAGCTACCGGTATAACAGAAATGTTGTTTTCGCCATTATTCACATTTTTCTCTGTTGGTAAGGAGAATCGGGAAAACCCTCACAAGATCCGCTTATGATGATTCAAAAATTTCAGTTTAAGGTAATTTAAAAGAGAAAAGATGTCAAATATGTAAAATACACAAACAAGAGACCAATTGGCCTTAAAGGGGCATGGTCACGATTTTGGTCAAATTGTATTTTTCTGTTATTTTATTATTTACAATGCTTTATGAATGCTTTTCTATGATCAAATGAAATTTTGGTTCCCGTCGATGAGTTTTAAGCAAGATACAGAGCTCACAATTCTTAGGCATATAAACAAGGCTCGTTTCCTGTGTTTGTTTACATAGGTCCAATATTCTTGGTAAAAATCTTTTTCAAGATGATTTGTCTATATTCTTCTTCTTTTTAAGCGTAAATAAACAGTTCCTAACGATTAACACATTTATTTTAGGTCTAAAGCTGGAATTTTCACTTCAACATTAACAATGTAAACAAAAGCTTTGTTTACATAGCGAGGAATTGTAAGCTCTGTAACTCGCTCATAACTCAACAAAAGACACTCAAAATTTAGTTGCCAATTAAAAATGCCTTTCTGAAGCATTATAAACATAAAAATCAAAAAGGAATTTTTGATCAAAAATCGTGACCATGCCCTTTGACGGTCACCTGAGTAGCATACACAAACTTGTCGAAGAGTCTCATATATTCATTTAATTGGGTTTCATTCTGGAGTAAAAGAATTATAAATTTGTAATGACGACCACCTCCCTGCCTGAAATCTTTCAAAAAGAGCTATGAAACCTACAGTTTTGGCGAAAAACTTAAATATCTGGTCTACAAAATCATGAATTCAGTTTTTCTTTCAGGTGTGTGGGAGTAAAGAAGAATTTTTTTAAAAACTATGTGCATTTACACCTATCATCCATTTTGGCCCTCCCCTAGAGTCTAAACCAATACTCGAGGGGACATGCAATTTAAAATTTTAGAAGAGGGCTTCCTGGTTAACATAATTATGAAGTCGGTTTTTCATACATATGTATGAGAATAAAGAAGAAGATTTTAAAACATTATATGCATTAACACAATAGCTATATTGCCATATTGCCCCCCCCCCCATGTCCTGAACCCCTAACCCAGGGGCGATTAATTTCCCAATTTAGGCAGAGGAGTTAGTGGACATCATAACCATGTATTCAGTTTTTTGCCCACATGTTTGGCAGTAAAGAATACGATTTTTTAAAGATTTAATACATTTTTACTATTAACCATATTGGCCCCATCCTAGAGCCTGAATATCTGACCCAGGGGCCATGAATTTCACAATTTGGGTAGAGGGCCTCATGGCCCTTGGGGTGTAGAGCCACAACTTTCACAATTTATATTCCGTTTACCATAGAGATGCCCCACACCAAATATGTTGACAATTAGCCTTGTCGTTTTTAAGAAGAAATTAAAAATTGTCGCACGACGCACGACGACGGACGAAAACGGGTAGCAATAGGTCACCTGAGTTTACTCATTTGACCTCAATAGTCCTCCTGCTTACTTTCTGTATGTAACACCAGGGGAATGGTAGTCCATGCAACCAGAGTTTCCTCGTCGTTCCATGTGTCTTCATTTCCTTCGTCCGCTTCAAAGCCGGATGGTTCACTCTGCCTTTTCCGCAGGTAAAAGCGTGCAATAAGAACCATATCACCTTGCAAGTCTACATCATTAAATATGGCTTCCTGTTGTCCAAACACATGGTAACTTTGCTTAAAGTTTGATTTGACTGCAGTTGTACTGCAGGTCACATGACTAATGGAAGACTGTACAAGCTGAAAAGTTTTAGAAAGTCAGTCAAAATCAATAATGACTATTCAGAACTGATATGCAAGTACAGTACTGTACTGCAAACGTAAATTTTTGTACTCAACAAGATTTTGTGATATATTATGTGATAAAATTCCAAAACAATTCCGATTTATAATTTTAATCCTATAAGAACAGATATTCATTACAGTAAAATATCTCACAAACTGTGTGATATGGCACTCTATTTTTTTTAAAATAACAAACTATACTAATAAAAAACTAAAGATACAAATAGTTTTTTGGCCTTCATTCATATCTGTCCCCATTAACATCCCAATGAGTTACCTTTCTCCTACCATCTCTCATTATGTTAAACGAAATACTCTTCCTTTTTATACTCATTTTATGTTACAATATGCTACCTCTCCCTTCTCTACTCTCATAATGTAACAGTGAGTTACATTTCCCCCTTTTATCATTGTTATCTTACAATGAGTTACGTTTTCTCTTTTACCCTTGTAACATGTATGTAACAATGATTTACCTTTCCCCTTTCTACCCTTGTTATATAACAATGAGTTATTTTTCCTCTTTGTACTCTTGTGACGTAACGGTGAGTTACTTTTCCAGTTAATGTACAAAGTAAGCAATGAGGAAGAATATGGCCTAACATCCCTAATTATGTTACAATGAGTTACCTTTCCAGTGGAGGCGTAGTAAGCCGTTAGGCGGACTTTCCCCTCCCCTTCCTCCGCATGCTTGACGCAGTCAACCTGGAATCCTATTGTTGTAGCCTGTCGCTGGACCCGGGGCCTGAGCATCAATAGCCATAACTCAATTCAGCATCACAGTTTCAAAATCAAAATAGTCTGACCAAAGTACACAAAAAGTTAAACAATCTGCCGATTTTCATCAACATATATATATGGTAAATACCAAGCCTCTTTTGTTGTTTCAATATTGTTGAGAAGAATATTCACAATTCCATGGTTTGATCAAGCTTTAATCTGCACAACATGTGCTTCAACAAAAGTTTACGCTTTTTTGGCTAAATGCTCTTTTAGATGAGTTAAGAAGAATTTTTGCTATATTTTCCTATGTAAACTGTGGCCCTACTCTACCCCCGGGGATTATGATTTAATCAAACTTGAATATACTATTTGAACAAACTTGAATATATATACTCAAATTTGAGCTATCCTGGATAAATAGTTTTTTGAGAAGTATATTTTTAAAGATTTTCTTTGGATATATACTTATGTAGAATTCGATTCCACATTGTCACCCCACCATCCTCCAATGACCATGATTTGAACAAACTTGAATTTACACTACCTAATGTTGCTTCCACAAAAAATGCAGCTTTTCTGGCTTAATGGTTTTTGAGAAGTAGATTTTTAAAAATTTCCTCTTTCTCTCTCCCTCTCTGTATATATATATATATATATATATATATATATATATATATATATATATATATATATATATATATATATATATATATATATATATATATATATATATATACTTTTGTAAAACTTGATCCCTCCTCGTCACCCTACCTCTGGGATCATGATTTGAACAAACTACCTAAGGATGCTTCCACATAAGTTCCAGCTTTTCTGGCTTAATGGCTTTATAAAAGAAGGTTTTTAAACGATTTTATCTCTCTATATTTTTTTATGTATATTCATGTATTGATCCACCCTTTTTTGACCCTATACTACCTACTACCCGGTTTCATGACTTGAACAAACTTGAATCTACACTACCTGAGGATGCTTCCACACGAGTTCCAGCTTTTTTTTTTTGGCTTAATGGGTTTTAAGAAGAAGATTTTAAAGATGTTCTCTATGTATTTGTATGTAAAATTTGATCACATCATGGTGAACCCACCCTATCCCCGGTGATCATGATTAAACTTTAATCTACACTATCCGAAGAATGCCTCGCTTCGGATAAATGGTTTTTGAGATAGAAAAAAATTAATGATGTTTTCTATCTTTTCGTAGTGTAAAACTTGTACCCAACTGTGGCCCATCCTACTCTTGGGGATCATGTTTAAAAAAAAATAATCTTCACTACCTGCGGATGCTTTCACACGAGTTCCAGCTTTCCTGTTCATATTTGTTTTTTTAAAAAGAAGATTTTCGAAAAATACCAACAAATTTGAAGAAATTCTATATTATACCCGCTTTAAAGAGGGCGTCACCCCTTTTTTGTTGTTGAAAAAAATGAGTCTTCGTAATCCATTGGTGCTTTGTGTCAAGTTTTGTTGAAATCGGACCAGTTGTTCTGGAGAGGAAGATGAAACTGTAAAAGGTTCACGACGACGCCGACAATGGACAAAGGACAAATCTTGATCAAAAATGCTCACTTGATACTTTAGATCAGGTGAGCTAAAAATTGAAAATGGCAGTATTGCGGATGTAGGATGAATTTGTAGTTTGTTTGCTTTGAAGGTTAATTTTTAACAATATTTTAATAATATTTTTTTCGGGATCAATTTTGTATATTGGTTTGTTTTATATATTGAAAAGGGGGATCAAGAAAATGTGTGGATATTTCAGCCTTTATATTCTGTTATTATTATAAGCCAAACGCATGTTGGAAAAAGAAATACTGCATTAAACATTTTCTATGTGCATGCAACGAATTCTTCTACGGTCTTCACAATGATCAGCTACAACATACTAAAGGAGAAAATATATCGGTAACTGATAGCTGACATTAGTTTGGAACCGGCTTGTAATCTGCCATATGCATGCAAGCATGTGTGTAATCCTGATTCATCTATTTGTAAATTAGAATTAAACATGTGCATGCATATGACAATATATTCTCGGAAAGGGGGCGCCATAGCAACAATATTTTACCTATTGTGTACTATGGTAGTGTACATTGTTAATAACGGATGTTGGATTACTAATTATTAATACATATAACAATTAACAATAATTATTAAAAAAAAACAAGTTTAGATTGATTTAGTAAACTGAATGTCTTACTTAATGTACACTATCACACTTTAGCTGATTAAAAAAGTAAGACTGTGCATATGATTTATATCTCGTTTCTAAAACATTCGATCATATATGAATTGATGTTAACAAATTTAAAACTTTGAACGATTAAATTTATTTGATTCCCCATTACCATGGAAAAATAAATTCAAACCAACGGAAATTTAATTTATACGAAAGGTAAAGCAGGTATTTGTGCCATGATGTCTCATCAATTTTAACGTGGGAGTGTTTATAAAAATAGGAACGTTTGAGAGACTTTTCATACCATGTAAATACTCTGGAGCATACCACCTATGCAGTTAACCCTGCGTTTATTTTCTTGTGTTGAGAGTCTTTTGCTTGAAAATGATAGGAAGTCCTGGAATATTGCTATCTTTTATACCTCATCTAAACATTTACTAATTGTAGATACACTTTAAGAAAACTTTAAGAACCAGTATCAGTCCAAACCTCACCATATACACATATAGCTTGTTTACTAGGGCTTTTAAGAAGGCTGCATGGGGAGTCATCAAAATGAACCATCAGATCTACCTCTAAGTTATTTTTTGAAAATTATTTTTTAAGCTATAAACTATAGTTTGATAAAGATAAATTCCATAAATTTTAACTTTAAAATTTGAATATTTTCTATACTTTTACACAGAACTCTACTTCTTAAGGAGATTTATATAGTAAAAAAAATAGCTACGAACATCCAGCACTCTTAAAGTCGAACAATGTATATGGTGGTGCCGGGCTTACTAGCTTTTCAAAAAGTTTGTATGACCAAACAAAACAATTTCAATGGAAACATGCATTAGTAACCTTAGCTGCAAATGTGCATTTTTGCATTTGTTCATAAATTCTTTAAAGAGACATGCCGATCCAAGCAGTAATAAGTCGTTTGACTAAATTTGAGGATATATAATCTCCATTTATAATATTTTCAAAAGTATGAACTTAAAAGTAGTTTTATATTATTAGTTCAAGCGTGTCGGTGAATTGAAAAGTTGTACATGTTATTTTGCATAAAGATAGCAATATTCAGTGCCATTCTGTCATTTTAAAGCAAAGAACTTTTAAAAGAAGAAAATAAACGCAAAGTAAACTGCATGCATGGTAACATGTATGCTATAGAGTTATTAGTCAGGTCGCGGGTTGACTAATTAAAATTGGGAATAAACTTCAATTACACTTGCGTACATCAGAATTCTTGGACGGAATTAGACTGACCGTGTTAGAGAAATAGAGAAAGATGTTATAAAACTGATCAGTTGCTATAAGTCAAACTGCGCATCCGATTTGAAAGATTGCACATGGGTATCGCCTGCAGCAACGGTCCGGAATCCGCATACATATAATTATATCTTTCCGATTCTTATAGTAAAAAGCAAAGCATGTAAATAGTTTTGCATTTATACATTATATGTACACTGCCATAAGCATGTCTTTGCACATGTGCACACATTCATTTAAATAAGCGTGCAAACTAAATATACACTGGCTTATTATACCCACACTTTCTAAAAAAAAAGTTCGGGTATATTGTTGTTACCCTGTTCCGTCCGTCCGTCTGTCCGTCCGTCTGTCACGTTTTACTTTCTCAAACTGCTCTTACATCTTATAAAACAGCAAACTGCACTCTTGGAGTTTGATTGATAGTGTCATGTTGTTTTGTAACAAAAATTCTCTGGTAGTCTTGTGGGTCAAATAATTGGTAACAAATGATGTTTTTTCCAAAAAAAAACCTTCTTCCTCCAGCTCCTCCTAAATTTTCAACCATAGACAAATAATCTCTTGAAATATGTTTTGGGTGACCTATAGATGCGCAATAAAGTTTAGGAAATTTCAATTTTGTCCTAGGGGTCTTTTGGTAGCTGACAAATGACGTTTTTTTTTTTTTTTTTTTTTTTTTTTTTACAAAAATATGGTTTCAAAAACGTCCATATGTTTTGCATTAGACAAATGATCTTCTAGAATATGATTGGATGTGTCATTTTGAAGTGTGATCAGGTTTCAGAATTTTTTTTTTATCACTGGGATCGGTTGGCAACAAATAATGACTAAAAAAACCCTTTGGATATGATATGGGCTGCCCTATAGATGTGACGTAAAGTTTTGAAAATTTAAATTTCATCCAGGGAGTCAAATAATAGCAGAAAATTGAAGTTAATCACTCACCATGCCCCCCCCCCCCCCCAAACATCCCAGAACTCCTCTAATGATTTAATGAATAGACACCTCATCCTTGGGATATGATAGGGACTGTCATATTGATATGCAATAAGGCTTTAAAGATTTAGATTTCATCTAGGGAGTCAAATAATAGCAGACAATTGACGTTTATCACTCTAAACGTCACATTTTAGGATATGATAGGGGCTGTCCTATAGATGTGCAAAAAGATTTTAATTTTTTTCAATTTAGTCCTGGTAGTCAAAAAGTAGCAGCAAATAAACTTTTATACCATGCGCTATCTCTAAAGATTGCAGGGAGGGGGGGGGGGGATCCAGATACCCTCTCCAAAATTCAAATTTCTTTTAATTACATTACATTAAAAAATTGCCAAATATATGACTCTGACCCCCCCCCTCCCCCCTCCCATATTTTTTTAAAATATATTCCGGAGCTTGCATGTGGCCTTCATTGCGTGGACCCTGAGGTCCACGCAGAAAATATATAAGCGAGGTTAAACCGGATGCTATGGGGAAAATTCAGTCTGTGCATAAGCTAGCCTGGTTCCTGTGCGTAATGGGTAGCTCAGGGAACCAGGCAAGCACACTTTTTTTGGAATCGGGATCGGGATTACATGCCATATGCACACATAAGTTCAAAGGTGCTGTAATTGTAAAGTTGTCGGTAAACAGTACAGAAACAAAGTATTCCTTTCAAAGAAATGATCGGCATATGATATGAACTGTCAGTATTTTGAATAAGTTAATGTTATGCCGAAACTACAACATGCATCAAATAGCATATTTGCAATATTTTGTTGTTTTCCGAATAAACACGCAACTTAACTTTGCTTTTATAGTAGGCAGGCTAGAGTACTTCCCGATTAAAAATTTTAAGCATTTAAGTATGATTGAATAATTACATGTATGTCACTGTATAAAAGTTTAAATCTCAAGAAAAATGCATCAACATATGAAATTAATTTACACAAAGCTGTCACTGCATAGTTAACAAAGTAGTGCAAATCGTAATGTGTGCGCAAATACTGTTAACCTACTATTATTCGCGACGACTTTATTTCGCGATTTACTTCTGATAAATTGGTTCGCTACACTAATGTTCGCGACAAAGCCTTCTCCATACCAGTTTTACTATAACAACCATACGACAACGAATGGTTTGCTGCGAGAAATATTCCGACAACGAGGCCCTCACGAACCTCGCGGAAATTTTTCGCAAGCGAATAAAAGTTGGTTAACAGTAGTAGAATTCACCGAATGCCTGATACTATACATGCAAACTTCATTAATAGATATATCATAATTATCTTAGAAGTATGAACCCTTTAAATTCTGATATAAAATGCCAGGGCTATACATATACGTAATACAACGTACAAATTTAGTGGTTAAAAGCAGAGGGCTAGAGAGGATGGAATCTCTGATAATCTTAAGGCTTTCACGTTTTCGTTGGAAACACATGCAAATAGTCCACGTATTGTAGTCTTTTTTTTAAATGACAGCAACTTGTTTTTACATAAATGGTACAAAACAGTGTTATTAGGGGTAAACACTTGGTGCGGGAATTACTGTCTAATGACAGTATCTAGTTTTTATTCTTCTGGAAATTATATAACTCGTATTGTAATAATTGTGTTTCACGTTGGACTTATGATTAATATTCCGCGGGCCGACTTTCTTAGCTTCTTGAAAAGCTAACCTTGTCCAATTCAACGATGTGTCTCAAAAGTTCCTATTTTGGATTCGTCAATAATAATTAACAGTGCGTGAAAAAAAATGAATAAGACATTAATTTCCATTCAATTTGGTTAGAATGGATTTTTTTATGGGTTGAGGTGGATGGGGGGGGGGGGTATAAAATTAATAAATTTCGTTCAAAGTTTTGAACTTGTTATCAACGATACATATGATAGAATGTTTCAAAAAAAAAATTATGAATCTAAAATAGTCATTATTCTTAGTCGGCTGAAGTGTACTTTTCGTAAGACACGCATCTTTCAAATATAAACGACGAATATAATGCAATCGTCCAGATAAACAAAACTTGGCTTATGAAACAAATAAAAAGAAAAAAATAAATATAAAGAAGCAAGCTTCAAACCGTAAGTCCAAAATCCATGTTACAATATGTCAGGTATAGGTGCTGGCACGATATTAGAACCCATTGCTAATCAATCATCAATGTTTTCATACATGCATTCAAAGAAAAAATTCTTTTAAATTTTTAATTTTTGTTTCATTTAAAAATAGAAGAAATTTGTTGTTCTAAATTTCTGAAATCTAAAAAAAGCAATGCAAATCTTTTTTTTCACGCAACGCTTCGAATAAAGCAATTGTGAGTTGAATCTTGAAAATTTATCCCAAATTTTATTAGATCCTTAACGCTATCGGATCCTCAGCAATGTTCGATTATCCGAATCTTTTTTATTCGTCCCATTAATCTGCCTTTTATGTAGACAAATTTAATTTGTCTTAAAGGGACTTGGACACGATTTGAGATCAAAAATTTTATTTTCATTTTTTATGTATAAAATGGTAAACTGATGCATTTTAAATGATTGACCAATACATTGAATGTTAAAGTCAAGTTTTAAGCGAGATACAGAGGAAAGAATTGGTTGTTATGTAAACAAAGCTCGAGTCTTATAGTTGTTTACAAAAATGTAATGCAGAGAATTACCATTTCGTAGACAAAATTACATGCAAAAAACAATTTTATACCTAATTCAATATCTTCATAAATACTATTTTCAACAAAAGAAAGATACATTTAATTGAAACTTACACCAATACAACACATTTGTAAAAATTGACATTTTCGAGCTTTGTTTACAAAGCAAAGAATTATAAACTCTGTATCTTGCTTATAACTTGATATTTGATTTTCAAATTTTGACATAGCATTGTAAACCTCTATATTTATCAGTATAAACATTGAAAATGGGAAAATAAAATTTGAAAATTTTAAGTCAAATCGTGTCCAAGTCCCTTTAAAGTGTTAAAGGGGCATGGTCACGATTTTGGTCAAATTCTATTTGTCTGCTTTTATTATTTTCAATGCTTTAGGAATGCATTTCTAATGATCAAATGAAATTCGGGTGCCAGTTGATGAGTTTTAAGCAAGATAGAGGGCTCACAATTCTTCGTCATGTAAACAAGGCTCGTGTCCTGTTTTTGTTTACATAGGTTTAATATACCAGTAAAAAAAAACACATTTATTTGAGGTCTAAAACTGGAATTTTCACTTCAACATTCAAAATGTAAACAAACTCTTTGTTTATATAGCAAAGAATTGTAGGCTCAGTAACTCTCCTATAACTCAACAAATGACACTTAAATTTTGGTTGCCTATTAAAAACGCCTTACAGAAGCATTATAAACATTACAATCGAAAAAAAAAATAACTCTGACCAAAATCGTGACCATGTCCCTTTAAGAATACACAGGCATTTACAATGTAAGGAACTGCTTGGCTTACTGGCTCCACGGAGACTTTCTATCTATAGAGGTTCAAGAATTCGAGACACCGATGCACCGAAATAGCACTTTTTTCCTTCTAATTTGATCCCAGCTTGTAGTTACGTTATTTATTACATTATATTCATCATGACCAAAATTGCTATAACTTCGAAAAATGCATGCAAGTATAAAGCATAAATTACTTTTTTATAATGAAAAACAATTACTTTGAGCCTGAGGATCGAAGAACCTTAAATGAATTGTAAAATATTAACACTGAAAAATTGACGGATTTCTTGTTACATGTATACTATATTGGACCTCAACCTTTGCCCCGGCCGGGGCTTGAACTCGCGACCACTGAAACCCACTCTCTAATCAATGAGCGGCCAGCGCTATTCACTCGGCCATATGCAGTGGCTGTTGAATATATTAATAATTTTCATAATGATAAAAATTGTATTATAACTAAAAAAGGAAAAAAAAAATAAGATATTTATATTAATTATATGGAGTGTGGGTGGGTAGGTGCGTGCGCGAGTGTTATAATAGTGTTCCTCTTCTTTGTCCCTGTGTTTCAATCATAGATGAGTTATATAGAAGAGATATCTTTCAAATAACAGTCTTTTTTAACAATATCTGATCCCGATCAGAATTATTCTAAAATTGAAATTTTACAACATATTGCAGTTTACTCTGGAAAAAATTGGTATGTTTTATAAGATAAAAATAATGAACAAAACGTTTTATAGCTTAACAACCTAGAAATTTTTCAAAATTATAATATATTCCGACTTTATGATTTTTTTCTGGATCAACTTTATTACGATGGGGATCGGTTTTAGTTTTTGATTTTCTATTTTTTTTTTGAATTGCGCATTTTTGTTTCAGTTTCTTGTTATGACTGTATAACAATTTATTGATGTAAGGGACACCTGATTTGCAAGTTTAACTAATAGGTATAAAAATAATTTATCTTTTTTTCAAAAATATCATAAACTTTATTTGATCTTCTTTAACATGCATTGATAGTTAAATGTATCGCTCATCAGCTTAGACCAAAAAGTTTCAAAGCAACCTTTCGTGATCAAAACGATTTTCCGGTTTTTTAGCTCACCTGAACTGAAGTTGAAATAACCTTTCTGTTCACCTGTTGTCAATCGTCCGTCTGTAAACCTCTCACATCTTAACTTCTCCTCTAAAAGCACTGGGCCAAATTGAATCAGACTTGCTACAAAGCATCCTTATGGAAAGGGAATTTTGAGTGGTTAAAATAAAGGACTTAACCCTTTCAAAAAGGATACATAATTACGAAACATTGAAAATAAGGTGCGTATCTTTAAAAAAAGCTAGTATATTGCAGATTATAAATTGTAAAAATCGTGACCCTGGGCCAAAACTGGGGCCTTAGGCAGGGTTCAAAGTTTAACATAGAAATACGTAGGAAAATGTTTAAAAATTTCTTCTCAAAAACCACTGCACCAAAAAATGCCAATGTTTTCACAAAAGCTTGTTTTATAGTGAAGATTAAAAATTGTAAAAATCAAGACCCCGGACCAAAACTGGAGCCCAATGTAGGGTTCAACGTTTAACATAGAATTACATTAAAAAAATCGAAAAAAAAAACCAAAGCAAAAAACCAAATATAACAAAACAAAACAATGAAATAATTCAAAGCTGATATTGGTTTCTCTTTGTGAAATCATTTACCATAAAAGATTCTTTTTTGATCTATTAAATAATGTATTCGTGTGTCGAGCCTCCCTAATCAAATTATCATTCTGTGACACATTATCATACAAGTGAAATTTTTATTAGTATTGAATAACCCTTTTACTGAAGAGTGAGTTGTACTTACCACTGATTTTGTTTCAGTTCATGGTGTGAATCTCTCCTGTGAGGCGAATTGACATCAACCACAAATTTCCTATCAGTCAAAATATTTTCAGTGAATAAATTTTGTAAGTCTTCGGGGTTAAGGTCGCTCTTTTTTATGTTATCTTGTATTTCATCAATAGCTTTGTGACCTCCCTCATTTAATACCTACAGAAGAATGTATTTGCTGTGAAACATTGCAAACTGTACACCATCTGGCCAATCATTGAAATAAAGCATCGTGTTAGTTTAACAAAATAGCATGGACAACGGAGATTGTGATTCCATAATGAAACTAGATGTTAGTAACGCAACGAATGTTCCCACAGGCAGCCAAAATTTTAAATATGATATTTAGATTAAATTTAACGATTGTTTGCAATGAAGATTTCTTATTTTTTATTCATTGGTCATAACTCTGACAAAAACCATTTGACCTAAACAAAATTCGAACTTGACCTGTTATGTCTGGTAACTTACCTGTGTATGCAATTTATACGTTATATACATCCTTCCAAAAATCAGAGCGCGAAAACTAAAATTATTTTACTTTTTCTAAGTTCAAAGGGCACATCTTTGTGCAAAATCATGAGACCTGAATCAAAATTAAAGCCGACCTGGGTACGTCTATGAATTATACACATTTGTATTAGATTTGAGTTAAATGTGTGCAGCTGTTGCTGAGATAATTAGCGGACAGAAAAAGATGACGGAATGAAGGATGAGTTAACACTGTTAAAAGCTTTACAATTTCTTTGGAATTAAAATTTTGTGCGCGTTAGTCTGACAGTTAAAAATTCTACGTAGAAAAACTTTTTAATTTTTTTTTCGGCTTTAAATTAATCTTGTTTCTTTTACAAGTCTTATTTGCGGAAATGCAAGTTATTGTTGTAACGCCTTCTTTAATTTGGCTTTGCTTACAGTGTCAAACATCAAAGAAAGTATTGCGGAAAAGTGGGGTTATTCCCTAACGTGGAGAGAGGATCTTTAATATCCGTAACGCTTGAAAAGTTTTAAATCTTATTTAAGACACATTACATAGACGACTATATTTGCACAGCGTGTATGTTCCATACTTAAGCAAAATACAGTACGTAATACACAAACAATTTACGCGCATTTTTATCCAACATGGCAACCACCATTTGATTTTCATAAATATAGTTAGGAAGTTGTTTAAAATATCATTTTTGGAGCTACATACCCGGTATACATGAATCTGACTTTTCACAAGACGCTTCAAATCTGTAATTATTATCATCGCATGATTCTACAGTACATGTATTAAAAGCTCTAAGGATTAATTCGTTTAAACAAGCACAATCAGCCTTAATTTTAGTCGTAATTCTAAGGAAGTTCGGATAAGTTCCGTGTTTTTGTTTGTAATTCATAACCGGTTGGGTATTTTTTAAATCAAATTATTCTACATGGAATTTCTATCAGATAACTAGCCTTAGAGTAATCATTGATTGAAAATATCTCGGTTAAGTATGCGCTCAACAACTGTATGTATTGCCTTTTTATCCTTAATTATTATACCCCAGCTCCGAAGGAGAGGGGGTGTACTGTTTTACCCTTGTGTGTCTGTCTGTCTGTCCGTCTGTCCTTCTGTCTGTCCGTCCGTCCGTAACAAAACTTTCTGTCGCATTTATCTCAACAACTATTTATCGCAGATGCTTGAAATTTTTACACAGTGTTTGTTACGGCATGCCATATCGTGGGATATATTTTTGTACCAATATTTGACGTCAACTTCCTGTTAAATGACGACTTTGCTTATTTTATAACCAAAATTTTCAATCAAATATTCGTCAAAGATTTCTCAGCAACTATTTATCGCAGATGCTTGAAATTTTAACACAATATTTGTATAGGCATGCCATATCGTGGGATTTATTTTTGTATCAATCGGACGTCAACTTCCAGTTAAATAATGACTTTATTTTTAGCCAAAATTTTCAAACAAATTTTCGTCAAAGATTTCTCAGCAGCTATTTATCGCAGATGCTTGAAATTTGTACACAGTGTTTGTTAAGGCATGCCATATCGTGGGATATTTTTTTTTGTACCAATCGGACGTCAACTTCCTGTTAAATGAGTACTTTGTTTATTTTTAGCCAAAATTTTCAAACAAATTTTTGTCAAAGATCTCAGCAGCTATTTATCGCAGATGCATGAAATTTTTACATATTATATGTTTAGGCATGCCGTATTGTGGGATATATTTCTGTACCAATCGGATGGCAGCTTTCTGTTAAATGTCGAATTTGCTTATTTTGCATATTCACATCAGAGCGGGGGTATCACTAGTGAGCATTGGCTCACAGATATCTTGTTTACAATTGCAATTTTGTCCACAAACAAGCCAAAACTTAGGTATCACGCTATCATCACGTGAACTTGAACTTGTCAAACACGAGTTTTGCAGGATATTCTTCGATATTTAAGAACCACAAAATTATATCAACAATTATAATAATTTCCTCATGCTATTTGACAAATAAGCAATAGATGTATCCTTAGAATTACATACCAAAGCAATAGAATGTTATAACGTTACACTTTTGCTAAAATTTGTTATTCAACATTTTACACCTATGTCATTATTGAGAGTTTGTAGCACATATGTTTTTAAACAACTTGAAGTCTGTGTGAAGTTTATGATCAACTGCTGTAAGTAAAAACTTGTATCTAATTTTAAGTCAAAATGTATTTTTTACCACTAATAAGTTGATTATCAGGCAATATCATACATTGCTGCAAATGTTTTGACGCAAAACGCTCATCTCGTATTAAATTGTTGTTTTGTTTTATAAGACAAATTTAAAGCTCAATCAGGTTCTTCATTAAATTAATAATAAATATTGTCATGATTTTGAATCTTACCTAATTGCTATAGCGTTTTTAATCAAACTTTATTTACACTTGGACAGAACTTGTTATACAGTATTGTAGAGTACCGCCACAAGAAAAAGTTTCGTAGTATACATGTCGACCACCAACCAATACAAGAATTGTAGCAGCTTTCTGGCCTGAAGACATTCGCTTCCCGATGCATTATGGGTTCGTTTAGACCTTTACAAAATGGTCATACACTCATTTCTACATCGACAACAGACACAAGATATTTTCCAACAGTCATCACAATAACCTACTTCAACCAATTATGGCTCATTCAGTTCATTCCTCTAGTTTAAATGTTCGGTTATTTTAAAAAACCACGCTATATTTCAAGGTATAAAATGCACAGATTCAATCTTCGTTTTTGGGGGCATTCAAATGTTTTGTATTATTCAAGCCTTCATGGCTTAATATAAAGTCTTCACTTATAAACTCAGGCTCAAAATACAAAATTCAGACTGTTTTGGCTTGCATATTGTATGCAATTAGCATATAAATACCGTTTAACGCTTATATATTGCATATTCTGTTATCGTTTACAATACCAAATTAATACTTTGTCCAAGTGCAGGACCCTACAATAAATAATCCTTTTTTACCATAAACGACAGGGTCACATCAGTCATTATTTACTCCAATCTTTGGGTCATTCCTCTAAGGTTTTAACAATTTGAAGTTTAACAATCCATGCTATCACAGTTAAATTTTTAACTCCTTGGCAAAACCTCGATATAATTCATTTTTGCCTTAAAGAGTTTGAGTAACGTGACAGTGTACTTCTATGCTGGCGGGCTATTCTTTATTACCCCCTATTTGGTATGTCGCCAAAAAAATGGATCGGTTCAAATGTTGCTAGTTACTCATTTTCGAAGACTATAATGATAGTTGGCGGTGAATTCTACATTAAATATTTTTAGCATAAGTCGTGGTTTTTTTCTTCTAATCTTTGTTAGCATCCCTATGATGTGTTGTTTGTCAGATGTTGACTTAAATCTATTGAGTAAGTATAACATCGTTTTGTTGGACTTTGTTTCGAATTCTACGGATTTTGGTGTTTTTATTGCCACTGCTAACAAGTTCAATCACTTGCATCACTTTATAGGGATAAAAGGGATATAATATAATTACACAAGTTACAATCTTGCAGTCACATTGGCAAATCATCTTAAACCTTGCAAATATCGTTATACAAACCAGTCATTTCATTTTCAAGATCGTATTTCTCATTTGTTACATTTTTTGAATTCATGTCCTTTCTCTGATAAGTAAGTTCTTTACGCACAGATGCTTGATTCTTTACAAAGGTTTATCTAAAGTAACAGGTGCTTAATTCCTTAACGAATGGGTCACATATGGTCCAAACATAGCCACTACAACATCATCTAAATTACAACTAACTCAAGTCTGCTCTGTGGACCCAATCTTCATTGCAATTTAATATTCCATGTCAACGTCACACACACATGTATCTTCATTATCATTTCAAATACAAACAACTATGTAGCATTTACTCTGACTAGTATTCTCTAAACTTCTCAAATTTGAAAAACATTAAATTCATATTAATGATATCCATAATGAAAACATAGTCAGCTCGATGCTAATGTGGTCGACTCGATCTTGGATTGTGTTTAAACTTTTAACTTTAACTTATTATTGGCAAAAATCGGTCGCATGCGGTTACCACCATGCACATTTTTTTCATTTACTCAAACCCGGCAACTAGTTTGCTTGTGTATTATAGCATGCGAGTTGTCGCCATTGACTTCCCCCAAAAATGCAGTCATTGTACGACATTCAACATGTGTTTAAAAGTAAGACATTTAATATTATAGTATATGATGCATTGTTTCTTAGTCAAATGTGGTGTTTTTACTTATGTGCAATCGCGAACCACTTCAGCGAATTGTAGATGTAAAACAAATACTACTAGATGCAATATTTAGCATTTTTGGATCAAATCACTAAACGGATTAATTTTCAACGACTATTTTCAATTAAAAAAAATTAATTTGTACGTGGACTTTAAAGACATTAAATAACTCTCTCTCTCTCTCTCTCTCTCTCTCTCTCTCTCTCTCTCTCTCTCTCTCTCTTAGCATTTTATTATTTAATAATAAAATGCTGATTTAAATCACCACAAACATGTCAATCATATATTATCCATCAATTTTACGCCAGCCTCTATCGCCGGCATTCTATTTATTACTTACTTTGGGCAATTTAGAAAATTATCTATTTTTTCCTTCAATTTAAATATATATATAAATTATATATATATATATATATATATATATATATATATACGTTTATTTTTTTTTTAAATATTGATAGATTCCTGATGCAAGCCCATTGAACGATACCTTTAAATTCTAAAACCTCTCTTTAATGTCTGCAATATATAGAATAACTAAAAGATTTAATATGAATTTTAAATTTACCACAGTCATTAAAATCCAAAACCTAATTGTTAACTAATAATGTAAGCAAAATTTGATCTGGACATAATTTTGCAGATGTGAACTTAAATAGCGTTGTAATTTCCAATAACAATATTTAAAATACCGAAATCAGATTTTGTAGTGAATTGTTGTCCTTGTATTATTGTGTAAATTGAATAATGTTAAGGAAGAAAACTGTTAAATCAAATTCAAATTTCGAACTAAGAAATTAAAAAAAAAGTATATAGTCAGATTTTAAGCGCAACAATTAAATTCTGTCAACATTGTTTAAGGAAAAAACTCAAATTAAAACGTGGTAGTTAATTTAAAGTGCGTAAGTTATCAAAGTGTTCAAAAATCAAATGAATACAAAGAAACATATACTTCCCATTTCCAGAAATTAAATTGTGTTTGTGTAGAAAATGTCCTTTATCCAACAAACAGAATTTGCCTTACGTAATATTATAAACTATATGATATATTGAGAAAGCAGTGTATTAATTCTGATTTTTATTTCGATTTCAATAAAACAAACATGTTTTAAATGAGTCCATGACTATAAAATCTTATCTTGTTATAAATCATTTTTCTTGTATTTTTATGTTTGTTCGAATTTATTTATGCTATCATCCATTGCTACTATTTTTCTTATATTTACTAATTTACCATTTACCTTTTCCTTTGTAGGTAAAACTGGAGCAACATTTCCCATTTTCAAGACTGTAAAGAGACCTGACTCTCGCAGGCTGTTTGGCAATGATTATCCTAATCTGTCAGTTTTCATCCTGCAGAAATAAAATCATGGAGAACAAGGCAAAGAAGCTGAACGATTTTGATCTCTCATATCCTTTTTTATTATCAAATTTGAATACCTATGTGAAAATGAAAATGGTTTTATCTTTCTATATAATAATATTCAATGAAAGGTACTAAAATTATTTCTTTCGCATGCACGAAATTTAACGATGTTCGCGAGAGTCATGTTCTTGCGAATATTTCTCGCCGCGAATCAGTCTTGTCGTTTAATTGCTATGGTAAAACAGAGTGTCTGGGAAAAGCTTCGTTGCATAAATTTGTCGTGGCCAGCCTGTTTATCCCTATCGATTTGAGAAATACAGAAATAAACCGAATAAATATTTGGTTTCAGTAGGTACAATTTTCATATCGTAATTTGATGACAAATACTAAATAATGGTTAAGAAATCATCAATTAACAAAAAACAACATGATTTTTTGAACCCCCACCGCTTTAAGACTAATTTTTATTCTGGGTATTTCTTCTTTCAAATCATTTTTATAACTCATATAATGACAAGTAACTATGAATACTTCATTATATTCATTCTTAATATTGGATTGCATATACCCAAATATGTGGGGTATTTTCCGTCACTGTACACGCCTAAAAGATATAAAAGTGAAGAAGAAGGACTGCATGAAAACATATACATGTAACTTAATACTGTATTCAAGACTGTCAGATCTTTCGAGTAAGAACAAATATTAATGACGGAAAAGTGAAAAAAAAAATATATTGAAGGATTCCAAAAAAGACATACATGAAAAACTATGGCTTAAACGTTAATTCTTACTCTCTGATTTAATGATGTTTCTAGGAAAAAGTGGAGAGTGAATCTTCAATTTCTGATCAGATGCCAATGGTTCAGCATCAAGGTCATATGTCGGACACAAACCTTCTCTGGATTACATTTATTATGACCATTATGATGAACAAGAGCCAAATAAATAAGGTATGTATGCCATTAAACATATATGTTCACGCATTCTTCCTTTATTTTCATCACGTGTCACAAAAAAGATAGCCAAGGGTGCATGCGATAAGACTGAACTTTATTTATTTTACAACCATTGATAAACAAGTTTTACAACTTATATTGATAGCTAATGTTTGCACGGATGTTTGCGTTATCCTCTATAATAGCCGGTAGAGTGTCTGGTTGGTTCCTCGGCTAAAATCAGTTTTCTGAAATTCGCCTTGGACAAAGCCGTGAGATGATTTGACTTGTGATCCCATATACTTGAAGCACACAAGTGATCATAAATAATATGTACAAAAATGTAAGGAAAGCTATACAATTTAAACAAAGTACACAATATATAATAAATTATATGTACACAAATGTAAAGAAAGCTATACAATCTAAGCTATCCAATTTCATAGTGATCTCAAACATCTATCATTTAACTTGGAAGAGTGATCATTGACATTAAAGCTCATGTCTTAAAGCTATAAATATTGCAGGAATTGAACATTATCATTTTATTTTCAGTATCTTTAGAGAATCACAATCATCACATCTTACAGATAACAAGGCTGGTTTCCATCCTTTTAAAGCACACTAACACACAACTTGTCTGTGGGTAAAATTGTGACTGCACCAGCTTTGCAATACCCAATTTATGATGCCAAATTGAATTCAAGCTCTTCTTTCAAAATTATAGGTACTTAAAATTTGCTTCTTAAGACACTCGGACAATTTACAAAAGAACACTCAAATCTAAAAAGAACCAATTTTTAATTACAATTGAATTGACCTCTATGGACGGTGTTGGTTTCTGTCATTACAAATACATGTAGCATATCAATTTCCGTTCCCCTTCAAGTTTTCACAATCGTTGTCCGAGCAGTATGAGCAATGGACGTTTTCTTTTACTTTATTATTAATATTTAAATTTTATTTTTAGTTTACTTTCTATAATACGATACGTCTACTTTATACGCGTTTATTTACAGTGATATTTTAAACCAACTATCGAAAGTCTCGCGTGACGCGATTTTAAAGATCTTTTTAAGTATCATAACGGAAATTCTATAGAAATGTGTTAAAGTACATGCGTTAGATACATAGCGAATGTTTATTTATGTTCATGGAGAAATATGTTATTAAGTCCATTGATGAGCCTGTCGACGCCGGGTCAGAAATCTTAATAAAATGCTACTACTGACTGCGGTGCGTCAGATTATTATTATGCACTTGATCGCATTTACTTATTAGGAGGATAATGTTGTAGCACAGTGTCCGTGCGTACAAAATGGGGGTGCGGGAAACACAGCTCTCCAGTAGTCATCTGGAAGCTGTCTTTCTGCCTCCTCTTTTTATGCCGGCAAGATAAATTATAAAGATTGCACGCATTCACAAAAAGAAAGTTAATAGATTCAGAAGGTTCAACTAATATTTTATTTCAGAGATTTTTGTAATAAATATTAATGTTGATAAATTTCAATGTAATTGGTATTGATATTTATTGTTAACATGTCATATTAATTTAATAACAGAGTATTCATCTGGAAGCTGTCTTTCTGCCTCCTCTTTTATACAGTTTGGGACACGGGCTACTCCCAATGTAGAGGAGGAGACTTTCCGAAACACATTGGCTAGAGCACCCGCCAAGTGTGGTCATTTTGGAACAAAGATCTCGAGGATCTAAATAAATTAAATATCACAACACTCCATATACCCCTAATGGACTTTTATAAAATAGTACTGGAGGCGTTCTGATACTAGCATAGCTAGATGTTCTTTCTGGAAAGGCAAACGCAAAGTTTTTGGTGAGCATGATTTTTTTTTAAATGGTACCTAAGTGGCACGAATAACACAGAGTGATTTATTCTTGTCGTCAATCAAAACGTGCTTACACTAAAGTATAGTTACGATTGGGTGCTTTGAGTTCAATACATACTTAGTCATAAATGTATTCAATTGGAGGAGCAAACTTGCATTAAAGGAAGAAAATAGGAGAAGAGTACAAAATACACATTCCTGTATAAAAAATAAAGATATTCAGGTGTTTATACAAAACGATAATTCCAACAACAAAAAGATGAAGTATGCCCACACATGTAATCGAACCAGGGCACAAAAAATATCCTGTGTAACAGAGCCAGCGGGTTAACCTACTAGGCTATCCAGATGTTACTCATAGTGATGTAAATATAGACCACTATGATAAGCATCAGTTTCCGAATTTTTTTTCTTCAGTTTTTCCAAAATTTAACCCCAGGACAAGAATGCCCTTAAAACATTCTATCTTAATATATTCCTTTAAGGAAAACAAAATAACTATGATTTTTCTAGGGGTAGGCCGGTCCTGAAGGATAGCTAGGCCAAAAACCAAGCAGAAATATATCATTATACTAAAGGAATGCTGTTTAAGGGTGTATTCTGCTCATTCACGAAAAAAAACCTACATTAAACTTTTTAGATGCTTATGATTTTTTAAAAGTACTATTCCTAAGGAATAAATTAAAAATAAGAAAAATGTATGTTCGTTTTCATTTAAGAGAGATCCGACCCCCAGAACATGGGCCAAAAATAGTGCATGGAAATTCTCATAGAAAGTGCAATTTGACCAGAAATTCCTGCTAATTCAGAAAATAAAAGCAGATTTAAGACATTTTCAGTTTTGCTTACTCAAAAACATCTCGGAGTTCATTTTTAGACAAATCAAAAACTATGAAATAACTTTTTTGATAAGTTTTGCCCAAAAATGTGTGTTCCGCAAGTAAAATTGGAGCATAATTTTCGTTGCAAATATGGTAAATAAACCAATGTTAGACAGGTTTCTAGAATCAAACTTTTTATGAAAGTATTTGTATACTTTCTTTACATATTATGGTTCCAAATGAAGGCATAAAAAGTGGGGGTTAGTGTGCATATAAGAAAAATATATTGTTGGTTACATCCCCACCCCCTATTCCAATTGAAGCATTTTATAGTAACAAAATAAGCCATATTTGCAGCAAATGATAAACTTTTATTCACCAAACACTTAAAATTGGTGTATTTATCTTGAATAGCAATTGTAATTATGTAAAGAAAAATATTTAAAGAATATATAGTAGACATACAACCAAATAAACTTCAAAATAATTATAAAAATAGTGCTTATAAACCACCCTCTGGGTGTGACCTTGACCTTGGTGTGATTAACATTGAATGAAATAAGGTATTTGTTGCTAATTATATGTTCTAATTCATCAAAGTTTTTAAAATAAATAATGTAATTATTATGAAATTAAAAATTCATTTGACATTTTTCTTTGAAAAAAAAGACCAGCTAGATGCATAGATTTTGATTGACAGTATTTCTCAATGAATGCAAGCATTGATACGGAAGAAAAAACTGCAACTTCAAAATGGTTTGTTGTCTGATCAATAAATTTTAACCAGTATATATGCGTTCTAGGTCAGAGCATACATTGATAGTTCATATACATGCACATGCATGTATGATATATTCTAATAAACTGTTTGGTTTTATAGTAAATGAGCACACATCAATGCATGGTTGCATTACAATATTGTCTTGTCTACTGATATAAGAAGTTGCACATTACTTATTCTGATCAGTTTGAAAACATCTGTTTTATTAAAATTCCCTAAATGACAAAATCATTCCATTCAGGTAGCTAAAATATAGGCATAAATTGAACACTACATAGCAATGAGTGATTCAAAATATACTGTCAGTAGAATTTATCAATTTATCTTTATCAGAATTATTTTTTGGGGGGGAGGGGGGGGGGGTGTTGTGTCACATCATACAGTACATACATCTACTGGAACTAATAACTAGTTCAGGAATAATGAAAATTAAAGGCAGGCAGTATATACACTTCTGATATAATAAGCTTTAACTATCACTTATAAAAGTATTTCCAAAATGTTCAGCAATGGAATGTAAAATTGTCATTGACTTTGTTACTCTTGGTCCAAAAGTGATTTTTCCCGGGAAATCCATTTCTCTTATAGGCCAATTTATTTGTCATTTGCAATAGATCCTTAACGGTTTAATATTTACAGTCACACAAAATTAAACATTAACATTTCAAGCTAAAATTTAATATTACTTTAATGCTGTAGAAATAAAAAGAACATATATAGCTCCACATCTAACCTGTGTTCAGAATATTTTGTTGACATTTGAAAATATCTTTGGGTGTGTTGCTCTTTCGTCTAATAGCTTCTATAATTTGTCTAAAGTTAGACGCAGTAAATAGAAGCTTTCTTACAGCTGCTCACAAAGAGTTTTCTCTCCGACCAGTTGACTTGAATACTGCCTCAATAATTTTTTCTGGAGAGAGAATAAGATAAATTCATAGGTCCTGAACGTAAATGTACCCCACTCGTCAGTTATGACTCAATTAAAGGTACTAGAATTTCTACAGACTTTGGCTCCTCAGAAAAATCCAATGTAGAGCTACAATATATTTTGTTATATACATTAGTAATGATAAAAACAGTGATAAATACTTTTTTACAAATACATTTTTCATTTTATTTTATTTATTATTTAATATCGTGATTTTATCATTGTTTTAGTTTTTATGCCCCAAAAGGTCCTTGATTTCTGAATAAACACATTCCATATATTTGTAAATGAGAACCATGTACAATTAAATTAAAAAGCCCCCTTTCCCGCCTCCTTTTCCAGGGTGTACTTATGAAAGCCCATCTTTCTTCAAATCTTAATGTCTTAATATGGGTATTTTACAGTAAGTAAATGGTTGTCTCCCTATACAAAAGTATGCTCTTTGCTTTTTTAGTATTCACTATCAGAAAATTTCTAGAAAAGTGTAGAATGTTGACATTACCTGTACTTTGTACAACGTGTCTCTCATAAAAGCCTGCACACATGCATTAATAAGACACAGTTCGTTAACAACAAATCGTAGAGTTCTCCCGCTCTCCACCGCAGCATAGATTTTTCTTTGTTAACTTACATGTTTTTCACCATGTACCCGGAAGCTTAAGATACCTTTTACGCAAACTTTCTGTTGTCGCATAATAGGACTGACTTACAAACCCGAATCTTCTCAAAAACGATATATTGCATGGTTATACTAATATGCGAGAATCCTTATATATTGTTTATTCTCAATAGCTTTGAAGTGGTCCCTGGACATTTATAGGTCCAACTAGAGGCTTAAAGTTTGTTACAGGTTTAAATATATGACACCATATGAATAATTGATTAAGATCCTCCTAAGAAATGCAATGCTCAATACATGTATATGATATGAATATATTAACATTTAAAGGATATTGTCTGTTATTAAAGTACATATTGTAATGTGTAGTCCAATGCATCTCATCAATGACTATCTTAATATTTAGTTTTACAATTGCTAAAAATGATAAATTAAGAATCATTCTTTGAATATTATGAGGTGATCAAATACGGCCAGGGATGATAAAATATATCATAAAGCTATACATTATCCTGTAATTAAAGGACTTCAATGTGAAGCATGATAATATCAGAGAAAAATTTGGAATTCTATTCATACAGGTTCTATCTTACTACATTGCCCATATATTTTGTATATGCCTCCATAAATCTGATCTCATCACGGTTATGTTGCTTAGGTAAGCGATGTGGCCAACAGGCCTCTTGTTTTCTATATATTATATAATATTATATATATATATATATATATATATATATATATATATATAGTGGAAGACGATATCACACAGTATAAATATTCAAATAAAAAAAATAATGAAAATGCACAGTTCATTGAACAATCCTTTTCAATTCAAAGTCGTGCGTCAATGTCTGCTCTTTTTAAATACCCGAAAGTTGAAAATTCTAGGTTAAAAAAGATTTTTAATTCTACCTGTTTATTTTTCAAAATTAAATGACCCTGAAAGTCTCTCGCCAACTGTAAGTTTGAAATGCAGTAATCAGAGATAAAGAAACATGTTATTGTAGATATTAACGTTATACGCGTTGAAATATTTGAGAACTTAAGCATGTAAGACAAGGTTTGTTTGTTTACTTTTTATGTGTGAACTAAATAGTGTATCAGTAAACACTGTAAAATCAATTTTCAGTTTCGAATTTAGGAATGTAAAGCTTGATAATTACCATTACCTCTTTGAATAATAGTGTAATATTAATAAGATTAATCATAAAACAACAATTCACATTTCGTGTTACATGTATTACATGTACATACATCTAAATAAATTCAGATTTTGATCACCTCTTAAGCTCATGCATTGAGTCGTACATAAACAAATGGATTATTTTGATAACAAAAATGACAACTTACTTTACTTGATACTCGATACCATAAAAACTATATGGTGAATGAAAACAATCTCTGTATCCATACACTTACCCTTTCAGGAATAGGTAGAACTGTACTAGCTGCTTCTATTTATAAGATTGCGGTTTAGTTTGAACTTGTTTTTAATATTGTTTGGCTGGTTGCCAGTAAAAGAACTTTATTTGTCAGTTTTTTTTAAAAAACAGCAGTGAGACAATCATGGCGGACAATGTTTAAGGTAGCTGTTCAATTTGATCTATCATATTACAACATACAAAATAAAAATTGGCTATCAAAGTTCAAAGACCTTTTGAAATTAAACCATTTCCAATTTACAATGTTCACCACTGGGTTTGGTTGAAAAGAAAGAGCAGGTGAATATAGAATGATTCATCATTTATCATACCAAGAAAATCGATCGATGATGGCATCCGACCTGATGAATCATTTTTAAGTAGTAGTAGAGTACATATTTTAAACCATATGACTAGTAATATCTTACCTCCTACTTCATTGTAAGAAAATCATTGGCAAACAGCATTTACGGGGAGACCTTCTATTTTCCAAAACTGTCAGTACAAAATATTACTCCCTTTGAGCACTATGGCGTCATTTTTAGAGTATTATATGATGTCAGGTTTTTTAACAAAATTAAAACCTATACGCCTAACTTTTTATTTCTATTTCATTAATTGCCTTGTATAAAGACCAAAGGCAGTTGGTAAGAAATAATCGTCAAATGGTGTGTAGTTGACCGATTAATGTTTATCCGTAGTCAGTTAATTCCGTACATTTACGGACCATGGATAAACCATATTAGTCTAACTACAAACCATGTGACTAATAACACCCCCGCTACGAAACGGGATGGGACCAGACTGGGATTCGAATCCAGGCGCCCTGATCTCTAAGCATGTGCTCTACCAACTGAGCAACTTGGCGCCGGTATTTGAACCGGTCTGATCGTCACATTCCTCCCCCTTAAATAATCTTCGCCCTCAAAGATCACCCCCAGGCTCCTCCCCTAGAAGGAGTTAACCTGTCAATTCCAGTGGTTGGTCACAGCACCAAATGTAATGAGAAGAGAGAAAAAAAATGACGGACCAGACAGGGATTCGAACCCGGGTCCCCTGAATCTCTAGGCAGGAGCTCTACCAACTCAACAACTTGGCGCCGGTATTTGAACCGGTCTTACCGTCATATCTACTTACTTGCTCCTGTGTAGTTGACTCTCATTTAACCTCTGACCTTTGCAATTTAGAAACTATTAAACTAACCCCTTCAATTAAAGCAAACATGTATCTTAAGGCTGTTGACGACACCTTGAAATATTTTCTCAAATCAGCAGAAAATTACTTGATTATGAGAGATATCATAATGGATAAGAAGTATTTAAGTCCAAAAAGTTAAAGATGTGCAATTTTGGATGAAAAGTTACATTTTCAAAATTTTAATTCAGTTAACATGAACAAAAGCTCCAGGCAAATTTGAACTCATGATCTGCGGTTTAGAAGCCCAATACTTTAGCCACTGAGCTACGACGATATACGACCCAATCGGACAATATAAACAGTTTAACAAAACATTTAAAACGCCATCTTGTGACGTAGTGTCTTAAAAAGTATAAGTCTGGGTGCATTGAAGTACCTTAAAAAGGTATTGATTGAAGCTTAGCAAAAGACCGTTGAATAAAACGTTTAAATTTTAAAGCTCCGCTTCCACTACTACATGTATCCCTTGAAAGTACCGGAAAAGCCCTTTATTACTGATAATTTCTAATATAGTCACTGATGTGGCATTCAGAAGTTGGGGTTCTGTTCGCTTTTCGCTATTCACTATTTGAATAGCGAATAGAATTCTGTGGTCGGTTCGCTATTCAAATTACCGTAAACATGCTAATAAACGTAAATTCAAAATTTCATATAAACTTCCCTTTTTGATTGAAAAACAGCTTTATAGTAAAAATTATTACTTGTTGACCTAACCTGAACATTGACATAATGACCAAGACCAGTAAGAGGCTTAGCTAGCCTGGCGAAAATGGGACATTTTGTATAATACAGTTATAATGGGATAACTTTCAAGTGGCTGGCTAGCACCCTGTATCACACATTTGGGCATTTACATTTGGTGGGGATGGGGCACCTGCAACGCCCAGTTGACTCTCAAAAGGAATTGGGTTTACACGACCATTAACAGATTTAGCTAGCCTGGCGAAAAGGGGACATTTTGTACAATACAGTTATAATGGGATATCTTTCAAGGGGCTGGCTAGCACCCTGTATCACATATTTGGGCATTTACATTTGGTGGGGATGGGGCCCCTGCAACGCCCAGTTGACTCTCAAAAGGAATTGGGTTTACACGACCATTAACAGGCTTAGCTAGCCTGGCGAAAATTGGACATTTTGTATAATAGTTATTATGGGATATCTTTCAAGGTGCTGGCTAGCACCCTGTATACCATATTTGGGCCTTCAAATTTGGAGGGGGTGGGATTCTGGGAAAGCCCAGTCGACCCTTAAAAGAATTTCACGGCGATTAACATGCCTAGCGAAAATAGAAATTGGTATGATACAGTTAGAATTGGAATATCGGCTGTCCAGTCCATTGGGGTACACGACCATTTACAGACATATGTGTAGGTAGCTATTTGATATAACAAATATCATGGCTATTATGTATAATCAAAATAGAGGTTAATAATTTTGAGTATTACATGTTATATAATTTGCATGCACGTAGCACGTTTTTGATTCTTATAGTGTATAAAATCGATAACGAAACAATATGTTATGTAACATGTTTTTAAATTCCGTGAACAAAGGTCAACGAATATTCATATAAATATGGGTCATTGGTCGACTTGGGTTACCTCTCAATACATATACCGGAGTTCACACGGTGTGTTATTTCATAACGATTCATATGCTATATGATGTATTATATATTATTAGTGTTATATGAAAATATAAGAAAGGTCGATGGTTCAAGCCCCGGTGTGGCCACTCGCTGTGTGTTGTATCCTTGGACAAGATACCCTATCTACATTTGTCTTATCCCACAAAGACAAAATTGGGTCTCGGTTCAGGCTGGAAGTTAATCTACGATGGACTGCTGTCCCATCCAGGGGGAGTCTATGATTTTCATCCGATAAGCACCAAGATAATTAGGATTAAAAAAAATGACCCAAATTGGTCGGAAAAGGAATGGAAATACAATTAATAATGCAAATACTTCCAAAACACTTGCTCATCTCTATATTAAGCATATAGATATACAGTAAACACACAGTTATACAGAACACGCTTATAATGAATTGACGCTTACAGCGAAGTGATTTTCATTTCCCGTGACTATAAAACACGTTGTAAATTTGACGGAAATAACGATGTTCGGTTATAAAAAAGCAAAAGAGAGAGAGAGAATGCCTTCAATATCAAAAATATCAAAATTTTACCCAAAAGGAGGGGGCTGGAAAGTAATTTTATTTTGTTTGCCGGGGAGAAGGGGGGGGGGGTTCTGACCCCCTCCCTCTAGATATACGCATATAGATGCCCACTCTAGGTACAGTTGGTTTTTCTTTGGTACATGTATCTAAAAAATATATATATATAATGTTCTTTGACTCAATGTCATATACACACTACCTCCTTTACATTTTAATGTTCTAAACCATTGAGTAATTGGTCGAGGGAAAAGCATATGGGGGGTCATTGCTGCTTATAAACTATTTGGATCCGATGCATAGTGTTGATTAAGAAATAAACAAAATTAGGCAATTATGTGTCTTGCACGTTCTTTTCTAAATATTGAAGGCGATCTCGACTGTCATGTCAACAAACTGATACACTCTCTTAACACTGTGCCGGATAATTATGCCAGTGCCAAGGTGGCATTTTTGCACCCGCTTAAGATGCAGTTTCGGAAAAATCCATGTTTACCAAATGATAGACCATTGTCTAGAGAGTATATAACCACTTTTTTTAAAGTGTTTTTCACCTGACAGGTGATATATTTACCTTTAAAAATTAATATCCCATCGGAAAATGATAATTCCCGTGGGAGAATTGACTCTCCTTCAGGAAATATTGACAATCCTATAGGATTTTTAAACAGTCCTGTAGGAATTATATTTCCTATAGGAGAATGGTAATTCCTGTAGGAATTTGGTTCAGACATGTAGTTTTCCTAGAGAATATAAAGTTTTCCTATCGGATTTTATCAAATCCTATCGGAATTGAAATTCCTATAGGAAGTTCTTGTATTCCGATAGGAGATTACAAATTACCTATTGGAATATTGATTTTCCTATGGGAAAAATTATTTTCCTATAGGAATTTATTTTTGAAAGGTAAATATCTTACCTGACAGGTGAGATACACTGATAACAAAGGTGGTTGTTAAAGCTGACATGAATTCATTAAAGCATTTGGTCACCATATTAGTTTCGATCGCTCCCCTACTGCCACTGGGGTATATATACCGGTTGAGAAAGTTACGGTTGGTTGCTTTCCGATCGAGGCAGTCGCGTTGCACGGACTTCTAAATGCCTGAACTACACATTGTAGTAATAAAGAATAAAGAAAACAACAATCAATGAAATAAAACATAGATTTATTCTTTGAATGAATTCCAAGGTATCCGTACTATTTTGCACAGACAGTGCTGCCTTACTTCGCATGCACATCGAACACGTGTGTCGTTCATACAGAGTGCATAACGTCTGCATCTTCTTGAAAACCCCGGCGACACTACATCCAACACAGTAGCTAAATGATAGTAACTCCAAGAAAATAACAACGTTTCCATCCGTTCCTACAAAAACGCCCCGTTTCTAAAATCCATGCGATAATTGACATTGCTCGATCTGCCACAGTGTGTGGTTCGCGCATGTGCGATGTTATAACATACACAGGAAAACGGTCTACAATTATCGAAGAATTTTCGAAGTATCTGCGCCTGGATTTCAGTCTGTCTTGTTTCGTCGTTTATTGGATATATCTTGCCAGTGCAGTGGTTGTCATATTATTTTTGTTCAAAATGCGTTTTTACAAGTCTTTTCGTCCAAGGTAACGTATTCGGGTGTATGAAATTCCTGAATGCGGTGAAGCATGAATAGTGCTATCGGCCTTATTATAGAGGGTATGTAGCGATGAGCAGAACAATAGAAATCGACAACTAATATGGCGGTAGTCGGAGATAAAAGGGAAATAATGCGTATTTATGAATTCATGTCAGCTTTAACTCTTTAAAGCTGACATGAATTCATAAAAGCATTCGGTCGCCATATTAGTTTCGATCGCTCCTCTACTGCCACTGGGGTATATATACCGGTTGATAAAGTTACGGTCGATTGCTTTCCGATCGAGGCATTCAGGTTGCACGGACTTCTAAATGCCTGAACTACACATTGTAGTAAAATGTTGTAATACAGATTATAGGAAACAACAATCAATGAAATACAAAATATATTGATTCTTTGATAGGATTTCCAAGGTATCCGTATTATTTTGCACAGACAGTGTTGCATGCACATCGAACACGTGTGTTGTTCATACAGAATGCGTAGCGTCTGCAACTTCTTGAAAAACCCGGCGGTACTACATCCAACACAGTAGATAAATGATAGAAAATCGAAGAAAGTAACAACGTAACATCGTTTCTATCCGTTCCTAAAAAAAACGCACCGTTTCTAAAATCCATGCGATAATTGACACTGGTCGATCTGCCACAGTGTGTTGTTTGCGCATGTGCGATGTTATAATATACACAGGAAAACGGTCTACAATTATCAGCGAATTTTTGAAGTATCTGTGCCTACCTTGATTTCTGTCTGTCTTGTTTCGCCGTTTATTGGATATATTTAACCAGTGCAGTGGAGTGGTTGTCATATTTTTCTTCCAAACGCGTTTCTCAATGTCTTTTAGTCCAAGGTAACGTGTTCGGGTGTACGAAATTCCTGAATGCGGTGAAGCATGAATAGTGCTTTCGGCCTTATATAGGAGGTGTGTAGCGATGAGCAGAACAATATAAATCGACATCTAGTATGGCAGTAGTTGGAGATAAAAGGGAAATAATGCGTATTTATGAATTCATGTCAGCTTTAAGCAATGGTCTATCATATGAAATATTTGAATGTTTCGATATATGCAGCTTAAGCGGGTGCAAAAATGCCACCTTGGCACTGGCATAATTATCCGGCACAGTGTTTCTTATTTTGTTTACTAAGATAGGTGGCATGGGATGGTTTCGCAGGAAAGACCCGGTCAAATTATAGAAAAAAGGATAAATGTGAGGTTTGGTTGGGTATTTGAGGGTTATAAATTCCTAGAATATCTATTTCTTTTATTTTGTGGATAGAGAAGCTTATGTCTATATAATTGACATGCGACACTTTAAATGCGAAACTGTGTCCTTAAGTTTCACTTTCGATTTTATATATTGGAAAGGGGGGTGTCAGAACATTAAATCTCACTCGGAGGGAACGTGTATGATTTCAATTCAATCGTTGAATATTTACATGGATAAAGTTGCAAATCCTGTCGTAGTTTATGAGAATCGCCCGGAATTGGTAAGTATAATGAGACCTACATATATAAAAAAAAACGAATAAGGGACAAATCTTCAAAAACGGCCCTGGCTATTTAAGTAGATGTTTTATGTAAGTTTTACATTTTTTTTCTGCAGTGTCTGAAATGAGTTCTGACTATGTCTCTTCTACATTTAAACCTGTTTAATAAAATTAAAAAATGCGCTGAGAAATAAAACAAATACGACTAGTATCTGCTTCACATTTCCTACACAGATACAAAAAACCTACTTTTCAACCTCAAGTTTAATATGAGTGAACATCTTGAATTTTAGCACAGACAAAAGACTGAAATAATCAGACATATAGAAGAATTAAATGAATTTCAAATAACAAAGCGACGAGTAAAATAAGGTGTATATAATTTATTGCGCTTCATTATACTACATGTATGATGAAACGACAATAAATCCCTATAACAACAAAAGACAGGGCTTCCCCTGGGCCCAATCCCCACCAAATATGAAGGCCCAAATATGGGATACAGGGTGTAAGCCAGCCCCTTGAAAGATCCCATTATAATTATATTATGCAAAATTTCCTGTTTTCGCCAGGCTATCTAAGCCTGTTAATGGCCGTGTAAACCCAATTCCTTTTGAGGGTCGGTCTATTGGGCTTCCCCTTGGCCCCATCCCCACCAAATATGAAGGCCCAAATGTGGGATACTGTCGCCGGGTGGCGTTGCGGCTCCAAAATAATAACGTACAATAGGTTTACGTAGCTTTTATTCAGGTGATAATTTACAGATAAATTTCCAATTCTTCAACAGACTTGAGGTTAAGGTACAAAAAAGGGATCTGAAATATCAATGAAATGATGAATACACAGATAACATTATTTTACTCATAGTTGCATTTTACTGCGCATTACTCTACTAAATACATTTTCCTGTATTTACACTTACATTTTGCACATTTTGCTGTACAGAACTTTACTACTTCACTACATATACTTTACTTTACTCAATCACTAGACTCGTACACGTACTTCACTTTCATATACTTGTGTACTACATACATACATTTATTTTACGGCAACTACTACGCGCCTTACTCTAAAATACATACAACATATGTTTACATCACAACAATACACATACTTTTACTTAATAGTTTCCGTATGAGCAAATACTCATTATCACACATTACTTCAAAATACTTCTAAATTACTCACGGAAAATATAAAACAAGATTATCTGGCTATTTTAGGAATAAATACGGCTCTCTCCAATTGCTACGCCCAAACTGAATTCTTAAATGCACGGGATTAGAACCCGCCTAGTAAAACCAGTTGAGTGAACTTTAAACTATGGAAAGCAACTCTAACAATAAATAAGTAACATTATAAACGTAGCACAAAATGTATGGAAAGTAATTATGGACGTAAATTGTGACATACCTCCCCCCTTTAATAAAAAAAAATATATATATATATTTTTTTTATACACAACAATTTATGTACATGAACTATGTTTTTACGTATTTTTTTTTAAGATAAAAACAAGATAAAACTGTTCATTTCCTCATTTTATTTACACTGAAACACTCACTTCTACTCTTACTCACGTCTGACGACTTAAATAGTCCGCTCCAACATTGTCTTTTCCTCTAATTGCAATAATGCGGAATCGATATGGCTGTAAAAGCAAAGCCCAGCGCATCAATCTAGAATTTACTAACTTTGTTTTGTTCAGATACATGAGAGGATGATGATCAGTCTCTAAGATGAACTCTTTTCCATAAAGATATCTATGAAACTTTTGCACTGACCATATGATGCCCAGACATTCCTTCTCGATGGTTGAGTAATGTTCCTCACTTGTCTTGAGTTTTCGACTAGCGTAAGCCACTGGGAGTTTGAGATCACCTTCTTCCTGTAGAAGCACTGCTCCGAGTCCTCTATCCGATGCGTCTGTCTGCACTATAAAAACCTTAGAAAGATCTGGCAATTTCAAAATTGGAGATGTGGTAATTGAGGATTTTAAAGTTTGAAAAGCTAGTTCTTGAGCTTCCGTCCATTGAAGTTTGCTTGGTGAGAACTTCCGGGTGAGATCTGTTAAAGGAAGTGCAATTTCAGCAAAATTCGGAATAAATTTTCTATAGAAATTTACCAATCCTAGAAAAGACCGTAACTGTTTTTTCGTTGCAGGATGATTTGCCTCTCGAATAGCTTTGACTTTGTCGGGATGAGGGTGCAGTTTGTTGTCTCCCACTATATGTCCTAGACATTCCAGCTTTGGGTACGCCAATGAACAATGAGCACAGACATATGATGATCAAAAGTATCAGTAAAGATCAAAATATCATCGATGAAATTGTCCACATTTGATACATTTTGCAACACATCACGCATGAGACGACAAAAAGTTGCTGGTGCTGTGACCAACCCAAAAGGCATTTTAGTGAACTGGAAAAGACCTAAAGGAGTCTGAAAAGCTGTCAAAGGACGGGCAGAAAGAGTCAATGGAACCTGCCAATACCCCTTAGACAAATCTAACCGAGAAAAGTACTTATGACCTGATAGTTTAGCAAACATTGCATCGACATCTGGCATTGGTTCAGCGCCAAACATAGTGATACGATTGAGAGCCCTAAAATCAACACAAAAGCGATAAGTGTGGTCTTTCTTGACTACATGGACTATTGGGGATGAATAGGGACTATCTGAAGGTTCTATGACCCCAAATTCTAGCATCTTGCTCACCTCATCTTTAACAGTGTCCATCATAGCGAACGGGATTTGTCTTGGACTTACTCTTACAGGTCTATCTGTTGTCGTCCGTATCTCATGTTCGAGTACATGCGTATGCCCTGGTACGTCTGACAAAACATCACTATACCTGTACAGAAGTTCTTTCATTTTCTGCTTTTCCTCTCTACTAAGCTCTGGATTTACATCTACATCAACGTGTGTTTCTTGAGACTGAACTTCCAAGAAATCTGTTTCTTGACTACACTCAACATCTGAGTCATTAATCTGTTCTGAATCTACAACTGACATAACACAATCCACAACTGGTTCACATCTTTCTACATATTTCTTCAACATGTTTGCATGATATGTCTTTACTTTGCCCTTTACTTCTAACTGATAGTCTACTTTACCTAATCTTTTCACTATTTGGTATGGACCTTGCCATTGCATCAGGAGCTTGTTACTATCAGATGGCAAAAGAATCAAAACTTTCTCACCTGGTTTCATATTCCGCACTCTAGCCTTCTTGTCAAAGTACACTTTATGTCTATGTGTTGCTTTCTTCAGATTCTCCTGCGCTAACTCCCATGTTGATTCTAACCGCTCTCGGAGATCTAAAACGTATTGGTATGTAGACTTTACCTGCTGATCTTGGATTTCTTTTGTCCACAATTCTTTCAGAATTGTCATTGGTCCCCGAACAGTACGGCCATACAATAACTCAAAGGGAGCAAACCCGAGGCTTTCTTGGGGAACCTCACGATATGCAAAAAGCACAGTGGGTAAATATTTATCCCAATCTTTAGGTCTATCTATACACATACGCTTCAGCATTTGTTTGAGTGTACCGTTGAAACGTTCCACTAGCCCGTTACACATAGGGTGATATGGCGTAGTGGTCAGCTGTTTCAATGAAATGAGCCTACTTACCTCCTTCATAAGCCCTGAAGTAAACTGACTTCCCATGTCTGTCAAGATTTCCTCTGGTATGCCTGTATAAGAAAACATTTCGAGAAGAGCTTAGCTACCCTCTCGGTATCTATTCCAGGAAGAGCCTTGGCTTGTGGAAACCTTGTAGCGTAATCTACTAACGTTAAAATAAAGCGATTACCTTTATCAGTAGGAGGATGTAATGGACCCACAATGTCGACTGCAACTCTTTTGAAAGGTACATCTATCAAAGGCATGCTATCTAAAGAACTTTACTCACCTTTCCTTTTGACACTGTCCTTTGACAGGTATCACAAGATTGACAGAACCGTTTGATCTCGGACTGCATACCTGGCCAAAAGAATTCTGACAAAATTCTAGAAATCGTTCTCTGTATTGCTAAGTGCCCTGACATAATTGATTCATGAGCCAACTTCATTACGATATGGCGAAACTTTGCAGGAACAATGAGCTGACAATAGGTTTTACCTCTATCTTTTTCTAATCCTTCATATTCACGGTACAGTAAACCTTTCCTTTCAATCCATTTTACTTTACCATCACGTGATGTTCGACCTTCTCTTGCATACTGACGTGCTGTTTCTAGCGAAGGATCTGCTTGTTGTTCTCGCAGTATGTCCTCAGGACTGATTTCCTCTTTGACGATTTCAGGAACCTTGAGTGGTGGGTAGGCTTTCTGTTTGTCTTTTACCTGCTTTCGCGTCTCCACAGTAGACACAGTGTTTGGTTTCCACTCTGGATCTGGATCATGTGGTTTTCTTGCATTATCTACTTCACCTATGATCAAATCAAATACAGGGTTATCCATACACCAAACTTCATATTCACCAGATGCATAAGGGGAATCAATAACAACTTTTGCCACTGGGACCACTATCCTTGTACTATCTGCTAGAATACAAGTTTCCTGTTTACCTGTAAAGTGGTCATCTCTAACAAGACTTTTCCGTACTACAATGTTCCGACAACCAGAATCTCTAAGTAATGTTACTGGTTGACCATCAACGTAACCCGCTGAGAATGGCATTGGTTTTTGCACAGAGTGACAAGCAGATGTTAAGATAGGTGTATGGTCACTTACTTGAGTATAAATTGATGGACTTTGGGTGCAGATAAGAGCAGCGCAATTCTTTGCAGTAGCTTGACAAGTGGCTTGTTTGTCTTGGTCGTCCTGCGCATATACTGCTGCACTAGAGTTTCTGTTTCTGAATTTGCATTGTGGTGCTATATGACCGTGTTTATTACAAATATAACACTTTCTCTCATTTATTGGAACAAACCTTGACTTCTGGTGTTGTTGAGGGTGTCCTTCTTTTGGTTTCTCTGGTATTTTGTTTACTTCAACTGGTTTCCTCATGACTTTTGAACATAAGTTTATAGCACTTGTATTCCTTGCTTCCCTGAACTGATCGGCAAGTGTACACATCTCATCAGCTGTCTTTGGAACGTTCTGCTTGAGAAAGACTGACAATTCCAAATTACATACATGTAAAATTTGATCACGAAGCATAAGATCAACTAGAGATTCAAAAGTACAATCTATTTTCGACATTTCAATCCAACGAGTTAAATACGAAGAAAGTCTAACTGTGAACTGAGAAAATGTTTCTCCAACTTCAGGTCTGCATGAACGAAATTTTCGCTTGAAACCATCTTCAGTCATATCGTACCTACGAAGTAAAGCTGCTTTGAGCTCATCGTAATCACTGACTTTTGCTGTAGACATGAGAGCATAGACATCCAAAGCTCGTCCTTTTAACAGAGCACTTAAATGTGTAGACCACAACGATTTGTCCCAACCCATAGCGGTCGCATATCTCTCAAACCTTCTCAAATAGCTATCAATCTCATCTTTATTCTCTTCGAGTGGAGGAATTTTGGGAAGATTGGGCTTAACCATTGCGTCAACAGCCTTACCTCTAGCAGTTCTCTCTGTCATTTCTAACTCGTGTTCCTCTTCTAACTCCTTCATTTTCATTTCGTAGTACAAACGTTCCATCATAAGTTGATGTTCTCTTTCATCTTTTTCTTTCTGACGAATGTCTGCTCTCTCTTCTCTCTGAAATTTCTGTTGATCACTAACATATTTTTTCAACTCATCACCTAACCTTTCACCTGCAGCTATTAACTCTTGTACTGAATCCATATGAGACATTTTGTAAGACAAATACTTTACTAACACATTGGTTTGGACACAAATACTCCAGTACTTCTTTGTAATCTACTAACTTTTTATTTCTACCACTTTTTTTAGCAATTGACTTTTCAGAATGGGCGACACAATTGTACTTTGTTTTATTTACTTTAATACAATTACCCTGACCAGTTTCCACACACTCTGAGGAAGTCCAACCAACACCCTTTCTAGAGATCTGGATCCCAAATGACCAAATGACCGTGTCTCCTACTAAGACATACAAGACAGCCAAATAGATTAACAAATGTGCATACATTCATCAATTATAATAATAGAACACACAGCAAATCTAGATAAATATTGTACAAACTAATTCATCTGCTTTGTTTCAAAAGAAAACTTTTTAAGTCAAAATTCTGTTTCAGATTAGTTTTCAAGACACAATCATTTTTTTTTCAATTCACATAAAGTTTTGTTTTCAGAAACAGTAAAACTTGTTTAAGGAATTGTATCACGTTCCTGGGTTTTAATCAGGACATCTTTGAGGTAATTCTGTAGGTATCTGGTCTGCAGAGATATTTTCTCTTGGAGGATAACTTCAAAGATTGATATGGGTAGTTATTCCTGTAGGATCCTGAGTCAGTTGAATAGAGACCTGATGTAAATCTTGAAATCTTTGATTTGGTATCCTTGGAGACGTATCCCTGGATAGGTATCTCTCTGGTGTAGGTATCTTATACGATATGATGTAGGAACACTGGATAGGTATGTTTGTATAGATATTACTGGATCCTTGAAGAGGTATTATGGATAGGCACTGCAGCATCCCACTTCTGACACCATTTGTCGCCGGGTGGCGTTGCGGCTCCAAAATAATAACGTTCAATAGGTTTACGTAGCTTTTATTCAGGTGATAATTTACAAATAAATTTCCAATTCTTCAACAGACTTGAGATTAAGGTACAAAAAGGGATCTGAAATATAAATGAAATGATGAATACACAGATAACATTATTTTACTCATAGTTGCATTTTACTGCGCATTACTCTACTAAATACATTTTCCTGTACACTTACACTTACATTTTGCACATTTTGCTGTACAGAACTTTACTACTTCACTACATATACTTTACTTTACTCAATCACTAGACTCGTACACGTACTTCACTTTCATATACTTGTGTACTACATAAATACATTTATTTTACGGCAACTACTACGCGCCTTACTCTGAAATACATACAACATATGTTTACATCACAACAATACACATACTTTTACTTAATAGTTTCCGTATGAGCAAATACTCATTATCACACATTACTTCATAATACTTCTATATTACTCACGGAAAATATAAAACAAGATTATCTGGCCATTTTAGGAATAAATACGGCATTAAATCCGTTCCATTAAAATAAAAACAAACTTACCCAGAATAGTTGGACTCTGGTCAGAAATACTTATACATTACATGTAGGATGAAATGAGGGAGCTGGTAGAAAACGTCCGCTCTCTCCAATTGCTACGCCCAGACTGAATTCTTAAATGCACGGGATTAGAACCCGCCTAGTAAAACCAGTTGAGTGAACTTTAAACTATGGAAAGCAACTCTAACAATAAATAAGTAACATTATAAACGTAGCACAAAATGTATGGAAAGTAATTATGGACGTAAATTGTGACAGATACAAGGTGTTAGCCATCCCCTTGAAGGATATCCCATTATAATTGTATTATACGAAATTTCATGTTCTCGCCAGGCTAGCTAGGCATGTTAAAGGTCGTGTAAACCCAATTCCTTTTGAGGGTCGACTGGGCTTTCCCGGGGCCCCATCCCCACCAAATATGAAGTCCCAAATATGGGATACAGGGTGTTGGCCAGCCCATTGAAAGATATACCATTATAACTGTATTACACGGATTTTTCTATTTTCGCGAGGCTAGCTTTACCTGTTAATGGCTGTGTAGACCCAATTCCTTTTGAGGGTCGACTGGGCTTCCCCGGGTCCCCATCCCCACCAAATATGAAGGCCCAAATATGGGATACAGGGTGTAAGCAAGCCCCTTGAAAGATATTCCATTATATTTATATTGTATTTAGCTTCTGTCAGATAGCCGTTACTTTTTTGTAAATGCTGTTCCGCTGAGTTGAACGCATCGAGCTCTACTGCATGCCGGATATATGTAGCATCATTCAGGTCCAATGGTCTGGCCTGCTTTACTCTTAATCACATGTCACTATCCTTAAGGGCATCAATACACTGCTCCATAGCAAGGGTTTCTCTAACCTCCATCGGGGCTGTCTTTTCTCTCGTAACTGTGCTCTGTATAATTCTGTCTGGTTTGCAGGTGCAAACCTTTCTTCCAGTGCCCAGCATAAGTATCTATAGTTGCATTTATCTTCCTTTGACAGATTTAAAAAACACCCTGTGCCTAATCTCTCAGAGCAACAGCTAGGTACATACCTTTTTCTGCCGTAGTCCACTCATTTAAATCAGTACACACATCAAAATGGGACTTAAAATCAATCCACGAGGAATTTCCATCGTATTTGCTTGGCTTTAAACAACCACTTTTTTGACTTGTCTGTTCGAGTCGTACCAGTGCCCCAGCGAATCGTAACATTACTCTCCCTTGGTAAATTGTAATCATATCTGGGTAGATCTGCATGATAGGGTGTACTAATAAATGATGGTCCATCTGTCATTCTATCAACACGTCTATCAGGATCTAGGGGACTTTCAGGCCTTTGATTTTCTATGGTGCCTATCCTAATGTTTTTAGGCCTTGCGCCTTGTTCTAAGTAGTTTTGATCTTCAGTGGAATTTCGCATACTTTCAGGTAAACCTGAATCTCTTGCGGCTTTGCTCCTACTTTTATTCATGCCTGTGAAGTCTATTACACTCATCTTCAAGCCCCATCAATTCATCTTGTAGGTCTGTCATGATGTCAAAATATGCTTCCCAATATAATGATACAATCTAACTACCAAAATATAAACAACGCAAATAAAACTATGCAAGCGTATCTAATTGTTAACCCAAAATCCCGACGCTGCCACCAAATTTCTGTAACGTACCGAGCTACTTATACTGCCAGGGGAAGGGTGCGGGTCTGGTCTTTTCAAGGGTTTTGGTGTACACTAACAAGTCTTATAATACAATCATTTTCTATTGATTGTAAAAAATGATTGGTATAGCCTAACCTTACTTAGAATAATAATCAACAAGTAATTTCAGGGAATCTAGAATATTTACACGACAAGGGTACAATAAATATATAAGTGGTAATATGTCGTTTGATATGGGATTTATGACGTCTATTTAAATTGTTTTCATTAAAATTATTTCATTATTTCAAGCTTGTGGGTGGAATGAAAACAGTCTCACATGTTATATGACATAAAGATTAACACTATTCAAGGCCTTTCCGTCATTTTCGAGCAATGATAAAAAGGACTCTCAAAATAAGAAAATAGACGCAAAGTAAATTGCATTCACGGTACATGTTCACATTGTATGAATCAGATGTGTTTCAAAAGTTTCTTGTTTGGACTCGTCCACTATAACTGCAAAAAATTATTGAATGAAACATTCTGGCGCGGAATTTGTAAATGAAATTTCCATTGGGCAGAATGGATTCTTTCGTGCGGGTCGGGGTAGGTATAAAAACCAATTTAATCGTTCAAAGTTTTAAATTGTTATAAACGATAATATCAGATCGAATGTTTTAGAACGATGGATAAATCGAAAATAACAGTCGTTTTTTATCGGTTGACGTGAGCATATGTATTTAGTAAGCGGGCATCCTTACATTCTATTAATTTAAGACAAATGAAATCGCGTCCAGCAGATAGAGAAAACAAAACTCCCTGGCATTTTAGTTCTTCCATTTAACTTTCCAGACTGCATGTTATAATAGATTTATGATTTTGTTTGTTAATAATAATTCAACATCAATTATTAATTAACAATGTACACTCTATTACGCTAGTACACAATCTTGTTGCAATGACACCCACCTCCCCCGGCCACGATACCTATTTCTAAATCAGGATTACACACGTGCTTGCATTTGGCAGAAGACAAGCTGGAACTTAATCAACTATTAAATTAATTATTAGTTACCGTTATCATCTCTTTGGAAATGTATTTCTCCTTAAGAGCATGTCTACGAGAAAACAATGCAAAAGGTGGTGGGAGCAAGGTTCTCTGATCAACTTCATATTTTGTGTGTAACAGTGTGCATCTACATGAATTAATTTGCCATAAAAAATTTTTTGATGTGATCAGTCTAAACTTGGTTCTGCAGCACTGTTACTAAAAATAGCATTTTGACCCTTTTAATAATAAAATTTTGTATAATTCACCAAATTATTGTTAAGAATTCTGAGTTTAGTTTAAATATGAATTCAAAAAGTCATTTAGAGTTAACACTAACAAGGTACACTTGTGTAATTCATTTTGTGAGAATTTCCATATATTCTTTCTGTTAAGTGCAGATAGGTCACGAATCTGGCATGTTTCCAACTTTTTGTAAAATTGTGAAAATATACATTTTTTAAATGCTTTAAAGTCAGAAAATGGCACTTTAAATTCACTAAATCTGTTTCTAGTTATAAAAGGACATTTATCTTTACAATATATCAAAAATCTGTCTTTGGACTCTCAATAATATTGCAAATATATTGTCTTAAAGTTGGACATTTTTCTTCTTTTAAAACTCCCCAGAATCTGTAGTTTGGCATTAGCTTACATTGTAACATGTATATTATGGGGAAAAAACCAGACATATTCACGAGCCAAACAATATTTTACTGAACTGAAGGATTGCTTCAATACGTTTCAGGGTTTTTTTTTTTAAATCAATGTCATTAAAACACAAGAAATCATGGGAAAATGGAAATTTGAATATACATGTAAGCTGAAGTTGACTTATTTGCCAGTGCTACACATTAAGACAAGCAGAGTGCCCATTAGATACATGAATGAATAATTACAGGGGCAAAGCTACAAAATTCAAAGTACTGAGATACTTAAAGCCGGGCTCTTTTGGTGTATAATTTTACATATTGTTTACCACAGATTGACAATCTCTCTCTCTCTCTCTCTCTCTCTCTCTCCTCTCTCTCTCTCTCTCTCTCTCTCTCTCTCTCTCTCTCTCTATCTCTCTGTGTGTGTGTGTGTGTGTGCATGTATTATGTATTGATCTTTTCATTTTTTATACTTGAACTAGTGATTTTTTTAATTCAGGAAGTAGGACCAAATTTCAAAGCCCCCCCCCCCCCCCCCCCCCAAAAAAAAAAAAAAAAAAAAAAAAAAAAACCAAAACAAGCAACAAAAAAAATGATTAAACATATCTTTGTTGAATTTAACAGAAAATTTTTAAAAATGTGGAAGTGGTGTGGTATCAATTGCCAATGAATGTCCATCACATTAAATGATCATAGAATAAGGTAGATTTGGTAATTATTTTTGTCCGACATTATAAAGACTGAACTTTTATTGTTTGAGGGGTAGAGGGACCTGATATCAAGCTTGAAAAAATGTTAATAAAAAATATGATACATCATAAATTACGCTTAAAATCAGTAAATTTCAGCAGAATATCAGCGTATTTTAATATAGAGACACATTTTATTAGCATTTCATTTTTTCAATTTTTTTAATCACAAGGCAATAAGAGAGTGTAAAAATTTTAACTTTTTTATTAGACTGCTTCATAACTCTGGGACCAGGTCTTCTTATGATGGGTTATAATTAAATAACATCCCAAATAACAATCCCACAAAAACAAGTTATGATGTCTTTATTAATATTTGGGATAACTTTTTTATACCGGTAGTTTATGTTTATATTCATATGTGGTTTTCGCAGGTTGAGATCCCCGGGGGAAAGGGTAACCTAACACCTCATTTTTTCCTTTACAACTATATTTTAATTTAAAAAAAAAGGTACAAACTTTAATTTTTTCCAAGAGGAGATCAACTGCTAATAGAGAGGTAGGGAGTAGACCTCTCTATTAATTTCAGATGTACTTACTGTGTTATATTCTCAAGATTTTAAAAAACCCTGGCCCCATCCCCGACATTTCAATATTCCATGAAGTGTAACCTTAACATCTAAAGGGTAGTTTTTAGATTGCCAGTGAAATGTACACGTATAGAAATGTGATGTCTATTGCAACAGACTCCAATGATAACGATGAAAAATTGCACGAGGCATTCCTAGTGAATTCCGAATTATTTCAACATAGAAAGAATAATCTTAGAGTGACCAGGCTACGCTCAGGTCATACCCCATTATAAATTAAATCTTTGTAAGAAATCAGTTATCGTTTTTGTGGATTTTTCGAGTTAAATATGATAATCTGTGAATGAGATTATCTTGGAAAATTTCCCCTTCATCTATTTTAATTGTACTTCTATCACAAGTTTGTATATTTTGATTAAAATTTCGTCCAAATGTGCTGCTTAATTATTTCGGGGCAGAAAATAGCAATTTATAGACTAGATACAACTCTCCATCAAACTTCAATATGTGATATAGTGAATAACACTAACAAGATGGGGCAATTTTTGTGCAATTAAAATCATTCAATATCATAACATATAATATGTTTTACGGTGCTACCGTTCTGGCGAGCGCAGCAAGAATTACACACACATTGCATCATTGTCAACTTATAGTTTTATTTAGGTATCAACGAATTTTTGAGAGAGTATTGCTCTACAATAAGTATGCCAAAGGTACTAATTTTAATGGTTATGATAAATACAGCGCAACCCTTTACCCAGAGAGAGAGAGCGAGAGAGAGAGAGAGAGAGAGAGAGAGAGAGAGAGAGAGAGAGAGAGAGAGAGAGAGAGAGAGAGAGAGAGAGAGAGAGAGAGAGAGAGAGACCGGTTCCTGTTTGTTGGTGTGTAATTTTCCACTTTTAAATTTGATGGTCTGACTATATGCAGTATCTACATAATTTTTTTAACTATTTATTTTATTTTTTCATTTTATTCCTTTTTATTCAGTTCAAAATGTCCTATTGTTTATTTCCTCCCTACTCATATACTTACCTGCCTACTGTACATGCATGCACAATTAGCTTAAAAATGGATCGGAATGACAATAAAGTATGGCTCTTGCTAGTATATATACATAAAATCTCTATATTAAAAAAAATTAAAAACAAATCATATGTCAATGAGGCAGGTATTGCAGTCTATACTGAAATAGCCAGTACACTCATTACAGATATTTGATCCACCATTAAATTTATCGCGGGAAATATAGCGCGAGTGCACTGTGACGTCATCCATGACTTTGTTCGTCTTTGTTTACGTTTCTCGACTTAACACGGAGGTATGGAAGCATGTAACGGATCTCTTGAGTCTCACCAAAGCATATGCGGTACTCAAAACGTGTCTTCAAACTTTAAGTCACTGTAAATTACGAGTTAAAAGCCATTTTTGGCATAGCACCACGGGCGAAAACATTAGAAAGCATTATGGGACGTAGACAAAAAATTTTGTTTGATGAACTGTAGGTTTAGCTCGTTCTTTTTCCCGCGCTCACTGGTTCTTAGAGCTCGCTTCGCTCGCTATTAACAACACTCACAGCATTTCTCAATACTTACTGTTACACATGTAGCCTGAACTTGAACTTGTATAGCTTTGTCAACATTCTGACTAGTTTCTCTTCTCTACAGAAGAGCGCAACAGGGGAGACAATTCTAACAGTAGTAATGAAATGCAAATATAATGAATGAGAATTCTATGAGAAACAATGATATCCACTAATTTTTTTAATTAAAAGCAAAATAGGGTGGGTTTGTTCATGTTTAATTACAAATATTGACTTCAGTGGATTAAAATCGCTTGTAAAATAAAATTTCAAAAACCAACAAATTTTTACTTTATTTGAAAACGGGATGTTTTTGTTAATTTATTACTTTTTAGTCCTTGAGAGTCCAAAGATGGATTTTATATATTTGTAACAATACATCAAATAGTTTCTGATTAACACAAAATTTCAAAAAATAATGTGCCATTTTCTGAGAAATTCTTTCTGAAAAATTGAAACAAATGTATAATTATCATTTCTTGGCATCCTGCCAACATTTTCACCCTTGGGACGTCATGGTGTAAATAGATTTATGAAAAAAATATGCAACGATTTAAGGTTTGAACTTCCTCTTTAAGAATAAAGTCTTATTTTTTTCAAACATTGTTTATACATTTTGTAATTAATTACTGAATTTGACAATTTTAATCTTAACTTTTCTGGATTTTAGAGGCTAATTAACCAGAATGCAATACTGGCCGTTACTATAAATAGAAACATCCAGTGCAAAACAAACATCATATATCTGACTCTAGATGGGTATCCTTTAAATCTATGATAAAATTCTGTTCATTCTTGAGACTTGCTGCCGCAGCTTTTTTCGATATTTGCATGGTTTTCTCGTAGACATGCTCTTAAGTATGTACGTGTATTAACTGATACATGTGTATTTTGTAAAAAAAACAATAGAGGAATGCATGATCTGCGCATAAAAAATGCTAGATACAATATAATTTCTTTTTTCTAACATGCTTTAAGTCTATGATAATAAGAAAATATATGCTTGACTTCATATAAGAAATTACTCATTTTCTGTATTCCCCTTTTTAATTACAAAACAAACCAACAAACAAAATTGATCCAGATAAAAATATAATTACATGTATCAAAAATAAACCTCAAAAACAAACTACACATTCATCCTTTACCCACAATATTGCCTTTTCGATATTTGTCATCGTTGTAGACCCGTGTAACAAACTACAGTGAAACTTCTCAAAACTGGCACCCCTGAAAACCAGCACCCCCTCAATATCGGCCAATTTAAAAAGTCCCGGCCAGCTCTCTCTTTATTTCTTTTATATAAACCCTTAGAAAACCGGCAGCCCCTGAATTCCGGACACCGGCAGTTTTTTATCGGCCGGTCTTTAACAACCCTCACAAAACCGGCATATAGCCAGAGGACATTTGACATATGAGTTTGTACACACGTAAATGTACAACGTTGGTTCTATCTTTGTGATCATATTTGTGCAATGCTTTTACATATTGACTTTGAAATATTATACAATCATTAATATCATGTTTAGTTCATTTTCACTATAATTTTTTTTTAAAAAACCAAATCTTAATATGTTTAACGGTGCTACCGTTCTGGCGAGCGCAGCAAGAATTACACATACCTTGCATCATTATCAACCTAGTGTTATTTAGGTATCAACGAACGTCAAAGAATTTTTGAGAGATTATTTCTCTACAATAAGTATGCCGGGACAAATGTATTAATTTTAGTGGTCATGATGCATACAGTGCAACCCCCTGCCCGGGCCCTCTCCAGAGAGAGAGAGAGAAGAGAGAGAGAGAGAGAGAGAGAGAGAGAGAGAGAGAGAGAGAGAGAGAGAGAGAGAGAGAGAGAGAGAGAGAGAGAGAGAGAGAGCCCGGTCCCTGTTTGTAGGTGTGTAATTTCCCACTTTAGAATTTAATGGTTTGATTATATGCAATATCTACATAAATTTTTTAGCTGTTTATTTTTTTTTTCTTTATTCCTTTTTATTTAGTTCAAAATATCATATTGTTTATTTCCGCCCTACTGATATACTCATATACTTACCTGGCTACTGTACATGCATACACAATTAGCTTAAAAATGAATCATATGGCAGTAAAGTATGGCTCTTGCTAGTATATATTTAAATAATCTCTATATTAAAAAAACCCCAAATCATATGTCAATGAGACAGGTATCGCAGTCTATACTGAAATAGCTAGTACACGCATAACATATGTGTGATCCACCTCTAAATTCATCGCGGGAAATATAGCGCAAGAGCACTGTGACGTCATCCATAACTTTGTCCGTCTCTGTTTACGTATCTCGACTCAATACGAAGGTATGGAAGCAACTAACAAATCTCTTGAGTCTCGACAAAGCATATGCAGTACTCTAAATGTGTCTTCAAACCTCAAGACACCGTAAATTACGAGTTAAAAGTCGGCCATTTTTGGCATAGCACCACGGGTGAAAACATTAGAGAGCATTATGGGACGTAGACAAAACATTTTGTTTGATGAACTGTAGGTTTAGCTCGTTCTTTTTCCCGCGCACACTGGTTCTTAGAGCTCGCCTTGCTCGCCGGCGCTGCGCTATTACTGACTATAGGCTACACAAAACATTATACATGTACATCTATACATGTATTGTATTTATATAAATGGCTTAAACAGAGGCATAATTTCCTTGACAATGGCTAGTTTTAACTGAACCTCAGTAAACCAGCACCCCCTGTAAACCGCCCCTTTTGTCCGGTCCGGTAGTCTGCCGGTTTCACTGTATTAAGTAGGTGCTTGCAAGAACCCCTGCTTATCTACGTTTACATTAACGCATATAAAGAAAAAACATTTTGAATTTTTCTTGAATTTCTTTTCATGTAAAAAAAAGAAGAAGAACTAATTAGTTCTCAGTCTCTCTTTATGCTTGTTTGTTAGCGATTAATCTAAGTTCATTTTGCGTATCCTTTTGTTATTTGAAAAAATGCGATGTAAATCTTTTTCCTATGCAATATTTCGGATAAAGCAACGAAAAGTTGTACCTTGAAACCTCGCTAGCAACTACGTTAGTCTTTCTCACTGGAATACGCATGCTCGACGCCATAGAAAGGGATTCTGGGAATACTGTACTACTATAGATAAACTGTACCATTTGAATTTCGTTTTATCATATTCACATGAAATTTTGTGTTTTGTTGTAAATGTCAAAAAGTAACAGTAGCTTTGGTCTTATAATGCAAAGTTATTTCAAATATTATAATAAATAGCTAGCTTTATCTTAAATTCCTTCAAGCTCGGAAAACCACTTCGGATATGTTTTCCGAGCTTGCCGGAAAGGCCCGAGAAGACACGATTGCTACAAAACAGTACCAATGGTTCTTAAAAATGTTCATCTCGAAATTGAAATTACAGTAGACACATAATGATTAAGGCACAGTCAGTGAGCTATGCCACTGCCGATGTGAAGCCCACTCTAAGTTCACAATTCTAAATTAAGAAAATGATACCCCACTCCAGCACAATTCCAGTACATCACTGTGTCTTCTTATTGTTAATTAATCGATTCAGAAATTTAAACCAATGTTTTAGAAATCTGCTTCTGTGTTTTATAATGGCTACAGCGCTAGCTCACCAATCTTTTTAAAAGATAAGCTTGTTAGACCATTAGATTATAAAATGCTAACATCGAAAATTGTGCCGGATTTCTTTCTTTTTTTTAAGGTAAAACTTTATTGATTAAAAAAAATGATTCTTTGAGACAAAATGAATTGACATAATCAATAAGAGTTTGACATTCTCTAACTGCAGGTCTGTAGCTCTTAGTCTGGAAAAGAATCGGAAGGACGACCTAGGACCTAGATCGTCCATCCGAATTTTTTCTTCATATTGTCATTTCTTTCGTACGCAGACGCAATACTCACCGAGACTAAATGGTTCGTATCTTAAGTTTTAACTGCGTTGAAAGGTAATATTGGCATTTCGATAATTTTGAAAATTATTAATTAGATAAAAATGGTTAAAACTACAGTAAAATTACCGGCATCGGTATTCCCCATGCGCGGATCTAAAAGGGAAGGGGAGGGTTGCAGATCCCCCCCCCTGCAAAATTTCTTTCAATTACATGTACATTATAAAATTACCACAATATGACTCAAACATCCCATGGCAAACTCAAATAATCGTCAGACCCTCAACCCCCACCCCCGGAAACATTTTCTGATCCGCCAATGCTGCCCCTAATCGAAAAACAATTATTCTTCAAAACCCCCTGTAAAATTGCAAGGATCTCCGCATATATACTACAAGATTCATTGGCGCTTTCGTTCAATAAAAATACGTTTAAAATGTTTGCCAATGGTATTTTTACCTACATACCGTGCATACCCACTGTGTGAATAACATCCGGCGAATCAAAGTATAGACAACGTTTAAAGATCTGTATTTGCTTATATACATGTAGTATAGTACTTTGTTTCTTTTAATCAGTGTTTATTACGGGCCTCCGGAAGGCGGTCCGTTATTTGATATACATTTAAATATTGTTACTGCGTTTCTGCGGGATAGTTCTTTTTTATAAGAATTAATAATATGCCTATTTTTATGAACTTAAAGTAAATTTGCATGTAGAAATATGTTCTATGACTTTTAGAAAATATCACATATTTTTTGTTTTACTCGTGATTGAAAAGTAGGCTATACTTAGTAGATTGTCATATTTGGCGCGTTTTTATCGAGACTATAATCTATTTGAAAAATTTCGGAGTTCTTCATTCTTTTCAAAACAATGCATCAGGATCGGTATGCGGGACATACTTAAGACCTGAAATACTAAAGACCTGAATGTCATTAAATTTTATATAAATGGTACATTTAAATTTCTATGTGCCGTGTCAAATAAAATGACTAATGCATTAAGTTTTCATTCAATACAATGCAACAAAAAAACCCAAAATGGTTTGAAATACAAAATCTCCAAGAGAAAAATGATAAGTTGAACTTTTTATTAGAGTAATGTAAAAATCAACGTGTTCTCCATTACCTCATACTATGGCAATAATCATACAATTTCCGTTAGCAATGCTTACTGTAACGAAATCGATTCTTTATGATAATAGTAAAATGTTAAACTTCAAAACAAGTTGCTGAAAGTATATTAAAATTTACCATAAAAATTAGTACAACCAACTCTTATTTTCTTATTTGTGGTGTGTTTTTATGTAAACAACCAATGATTTATACAACAATTATATTTTTTGCGGCCCATTTGGCGCTTGCGTCAATATGGTTTCTTGTACATCTGCTACTCTACAATGGTCAGGTATCAATTTGTTTGTATTACGTCACAAGTATGACGCAGCCACGACGAAAGACCTAATCGTTGCTTGAAACGAGCTCGTCTCTAGTTTGTCTTTACATCCTCGACGATACTTCGACTTGCGATCGAGACGATATACTAAGCCTTTCTCAGTATGAGTTCTAGGTCGGAATCGGGTGAAAATTTCCAGGCTTGTTTTTTAACCACATGTGTTACTTTGGTAGAAACAAACATTACACGCTGGATGGACTTTTTTTGAGTGAGAAGATATGGGGTTGAGTGGTTTTTGTTGTTGTTTGTTTTTTTCTTGGTATTGTAATTTTTTGTATGTTTGTTGGAAGATGGTAGGTTTGGCTGACATTATTTGAAGGTAGTATCGTACTTAAGGTGCGCAAATGTTATCTACAATTCTACTACAGTTGTTGCCGAGATCAAAAAGATGCCACGGACATTATTCTCCAATATAACGAACGTCATCAGTAAATTATCAAATAAGAAATACCTATTTGTCTCGCACTGATCATGAAAATACAACTTTAAACAGGAAAACAGTTTTAAAACCATGTCAATTTCACTTGTTCCAGTCAAAACGATGTGTATTGCCTCATATGTTTACTGTTTGCTGATGACACAACGCTATACGTTATTGTTGATGACCCTAAGTCAGCTGGACATGTTCTTAACAGTGACATAGAAAAAATCAATATATGGGCTAAACAATGGCTTGTTACCTTCAACCCAACCAAAACCGAGACTCTCCTCATAACTAACAAAAAACACAGGAATCAACATTCGAATTTGTACTTTAATGGAAGTCTAATACAAGAAGTGTCTACGCATAAACATCTTGTATTAAACTTCTCAAACAACGGACAGTGGGCAATGCAGATAGATGATATAGTTAGAAAAGCCTCCACACGTCTACAAATCTTAAGAAAACACAAGTATGAGCTTAATCGTAAATCATTAGAAACTCTTTATTTTTCGTACAAGCATCCAAGATCTCTATACAGAAACGGGATGGGAAACCCTTCAAAGAAGGCGTCGTAACCATAAGATTTTGCAGTATCACAAAATAGTTCACGGTTTCGCACCACCTTACCTAACCAGCCTAATCCCCCCGAGAGGTAGTGATACTCACAATTATCCTACAAGAAATGCAGAACGTATCACTCAGGTCAAATGCAACACAATGTACTACCAAAACTCATTTCTTTCATCAACAACCAAACTCTGGAATAATCTCTCTTCTGCCACGAAACAAAATCCTTCCCTATCAAACTTAGAGCGCATACCGCATACCAAAAACATAATTCCCAACTACTATTATTTGGCACCGTAGAGAACAGATTCTTCATACCAGGCTTAGACCTTTTCAGTCGCAATATAGTTAATAACCCACTCTGCACATGCCGTAAACCCGAAACTAACGAACACTATCTTCTTGAATGCCCCTATATACCAATGCAAGAATGTTGCACCTGGATACTATACCTTTCCAAACTGACGTCTACATATTACTATATGGGGATACAAATCTTTCTTCAGCAAATAATGAAACAATTTTCAAAGCAGTTCACAAATTTATTTCAGCATCAAAACGTTTTCAAACATAAACATTTCTCACACATCCTACATCTTTTCTATTATCTTACTCACCTTGCATCTTATTTTTTTCCCATAACATATTTTTTTCATACACATTGTTTGTTTAGACGTAAATTTTTCGTAAACGTGATTACAAAGACATTCCAACCTGGGCACTTCAGTGATTCATAATTTGTAAATTATATTTAAGGAAACGGATTAATATAAGTGTTTACTTGTTTCCGAATCCTTGCCTAATTATGCATCATTGTATATATGTTGTACGTCGTATTCATAATAAACTATGGTTTACACTAAATGTTTATTTTTAAGAGATCGATGCGGCTGTTCCTAGGACCTCCCTAACATATTTTTACTGCAGGTTTTTACATAAAATATATAACGTGTAGTAGTTATAATCGTATTAAATTAGGAATACGATTCAAAGATATTTTATAAATAAGCGAAGAGTATCAAAAATTTAAAGAAAAATTGTGTCGTCTGCATGTGATTCCTTTGATCGATACACATATAAACATTACTAATAAAACCGTTGGGGTCACAGTGAACATCCGTTAAAATGACCTAGATCGTCTCTCTATATGAGAAACAATCTGTAGAAATACTTGGCTGTTAGTAGAGTAGAAATAAAGTTCTTCTTATTCTAATGTTGCAGGATAACCTCCTCTCTCTCGAAATGGGGTTTGAAATATAAAAGTCTCGGCTTTTATATTTCAAAACAACATTTCTCGACTTCGGAGTTTATTCTGCAACATTCTCGAAAACTCGTACTTTATTTCTTAAATATATGCTTTAGTAGGAAATATTTAGCGATTTTTGACATTGTTATACAACGAAGAACCACAAACGCAATTTAAATTATTTCATTAGTTTATTTAGATCATTATTTTCATACTACTTCATACAATGTCTACATTTTAGATAAAAAAGATACGGCATTATCAGTTTCCAAACTTAAGCCCATAAACAAAATAAATAATTATTGATTTTTTTTATTAAACACTAAAACATTATTGTCCTTATTCATGCGAGCTTTTCTGCGTCCGAATTAGTCAATGCTTTACAATTTATTTCTGCCGATGATTAGGTAAACATTTATGTTTTGCTAGAGTACTCTCAGTCTTTCGGGCTAAGTGGTCCTTTGGTGGCTGCTAGCATAAAATTTTCATTAACAGGTTTTCCGCGTTCTATTAATGACTTCAATCCGAAAGGTTGGTGGTGTTGAACATGGTCCGCCTAAAAAAAGTATTGTTTATGTTGTTCATGTATATATATATATATATATATATATATATATATATATATATATATATATATATATTAACATTTTAAAAATCTTTTTTGATTATGCAATTTTTGAGGACATTTTTAGTCTATCGGTAGTTTTTTTTCTAAGTTATGTTTTTTTTTTAATTGTACAATGCATGTTTTTCTTGTCAAAGGATATCACCGATCTTGTGGGTTCATTGCTTAATATTTACATCCAACAAGTATTATTCCTTCTATTTCTTACGGAAACTTAGTTAATTCATAGCTCTATAGAAACAGCCAGACTGAAATCTATACGCCCCGTTTATCGATTGGCCGAAATCTACAGCGGCTGAATCTGACAAGAAAATGACAGGACAGATATTGACACGCCCTGTTTATCGATTGGTCCAAACCTACAGCGACCTAGGAAAGATCACGGACTGCACGAGATAAACATGACGATGTCAGACTCAAAGTCTCACAGGAGACGATTTGTTTATTTCTTTTAGCTAACGTACTTACGTACATTAACAGTAATTTAGTAAATTTTACTTACACTTCATAATCAATTTATTAATTAGCTAAAAGAAGGATGTTTATATAAACAATAAAATGCAATCTTTGATGATTCATTCGGGTTATGAAGGTAGCGATCATTGCAGAAATAACGCGGGTTATGTATTTTTTCTGCAATGTCGCTACCTTCATATCCCGAATGAATCACAAAAAAAGCATTTTATTGTTTACATGTTTTCTTCCCTAGTCTACTTTAAATCATTGATCGTTTATTATTTGTCATTTAGTTTACTTTGTCTTGAATAAATGACAATTCCTATTCCTGTTAGCTATGAGTTACTGTTATGATTTCATAAGTCAGGTCAAACGAGCATTAAGTATTGTAATGTATGCATTGTTCTTTTTTTTAAAAATCATTTATAACCACTTTCGGATAAATAAAATTGGCAAAAGTAGTGCAATAAATCCAATGATTTAATTAAATTGCAACTAATGTTTGTTTTAAACATTTATATCAAGGTTGAATCACCAGCAAATGGATTAAAAGGATTTTTTTAAACATAGACAATTTTGCGCTGTGTATTGAATGCCAAACATGGATATTTTGAAAGCAGCACTCTGGCGATGTGTAACAAAAGTAATTTGTATTTATGAATGGAATTTCAATAAAACGATCTAATGCGATCAATGTACATTTCTAAAATTATTTTTAATCATAGTTAAAGTTTAAAATGTAAGTTAACAAAGCCCTGCAATTTGAGCGTGCCAAGTTTGATGCAGGCGTCCATGAAACCACAAACATGTTGTCTTGTTCACAATTATTTAAAAACAAACATTTCATACATATTTGTAATTTAACTTCGAGTTTTGTAACTTATTTTTTCATTCCAAATTATTAATTATTTTATATATAAAAATGGGATAAACAAACCGATTTATTCTTAAATCGGCCAATGCATGTTTAATTGTTGCATTGTTTAATCACAATCACTATGAAATTAAAACTAATTGTCACATCGTCGTTAAGTTGAGACCCATAGCATCAGAGGAGAAGTGGGCGATATGCCTCGGATATTTTTTTAATTCAAATATTTCCGAATATTCGAAGGAGTTTCCTTTGTTTCCTTAATTTTTTGAGGGGCAGATGGTAGTGAAAAAAGAATAAACGTTTAGAATAGAAGGTATAGGTACTACGACTCTCTCTCTCTCTCTCTCTCTCTCTCTCTCTCTCTCTCTCTCTCTCTCTCTCTCTCTCTCTCTCTCTCTCTCTCTCTCTCTCTCTCTGTATTAGTGTGGCTCTTTGTAAATGTGTTTCCGAGAAAAAAAGAGGCGCGGGGTGGGGGGGGGGGGTGGGTGTGTAGTGAATTTGAATTATACATGTACGGCTTTAAAACAATCGAATTTCAGATATATTCCTTCAATCTTTTTTAACTCTCTTGTTTAGCTTTCTTAACACATCAATATATTATTTGGATGATTAAAAAAAAATTGAGAAATATGACCTGAAAAAACAACTTACGCTTTCAATTTTTTATGTAGACTTTTTTTTAGTGAAACGGAATATTAGTTTGACTGTGAACACGATATTATAGACAATAATATTTGGTCTCAATTGATGTGATATACAATTCAAATAAATACATGCAAAATATGTTTTAGTAAAATGTTTCACAAAAAAAAAATAGTATGAAAATAAAAATCGCTGTTTGTTTTCTTAAATTTGATATCTCTCAAATCAATGAATATTTTTTAAAGAATAACTCATAGTCTTATATAGCAATTTATGAAACTATGATATTTTAAAGGAAATGCAGAATATAGGAAACATAGGTTTTCAAAATATCCATCTACAATATACATGTAGTGTATATATTTTTCTATAGGATTCAATGTTAGACCCCATTCCCCATTTAACCCCCCCCCCCAAAAAAAATATGGTTGACCAACTTCAAATTAAAAAAAAATTCAAACAGAATGCACAACTAGATATGCAGGTCTACCATATCCTAGAGTTTTGTACAGTTCTGTTCAGCCATTTCTAAAAAAGACAATAGACAATTTCGGAGGCGAGAAAGAAGAAAAAGAAAAGGAAGAAGCTGTACAAGAACAATGTCCCCAAACTTCGTTTGAGAGACTTTATTGAAATGAAATTGTGCAGTTGACTCAGCGAAAATAATTAAGGATGACATTTCATTTTATATCGTATAAAACTAATGAATATTGAATTCATTGCATATAATTTGATATTTTACTACGAATTGTAATTTAAAAAGAAATCGCTTAACCTTTAAAATGACGTTCGATTTTGTGACCGATCAAATAATTTATTGGTGTGTAGAGACTTCTTAATCAAATTGTCATTTTGTGACACATTGTTGTCAAAGTGAACTCACTTGGTATTGTAAAACTTTTTTCTGAAAAGTTGTGAAAATTTGGTTTTACTTACTACTACATTTGCAATGTCTCCACCATTTATATTGCGGATATTGTCCCTGTTAGGCACTATAACAGCAACCTCCAATCTCCCATCTCTTGAAAGATTTTGAGTGAAGATACGTTTTAAGCTTTCGGGATTAAGGTCGCTTCTCTTAATGTTAGTTGTTATTTCTTCAATAGCTCTGCGACTCCCCCCACCCAGAACCTACAAGACAATGTATTCACTGTAAATTATTGCAAGCTGTACACAATCTGGCTAACAATTAAAATATTAAATTGTGTTAATTAATTCAACAAAATTGCTAGGACAAAAGAGTTTATGATTCCATAAAGAAATTAGATGAATCATCGAACCTGGACCAAGCATTCGAACTTTGTTTTTATTTCCTGGTATAATACTGTTGTACGCATTATCCTCTTTATGTACCAAAAGTATCAACAAGAGGCCCATGGGCCACATCGCTCACCTGAACAGCAGTTCCTTGTAACATTCCATTTCGTAGCATATGCTATTTCTGTTTTAAACTTTGAACACTTTCTGGGGTCCCAAGTATCGGTCCGAGGTTTATGATTGGCTTTAACAATTTAGAATTTACACTATTCGAGGATCTTTGCATAGTAATCTCACAAACTGTAGCCTTATAGTTCTCGAGAAAAACTTTAAAAACATTTCCATATATATTTCTATGTTACACTTTGAACCTCTCTTGGGGCCCCAGTATTAGTCCAGTGCCAAAGCTTTATTAATTTGTAATCTTTACTATTTAAGGATGCTTGCATAGTAATATCACAAGTTGAAGCATTGTAATTCTCTAGAAAAATATTTTTAAACATTTTCCCTTTATATTTCTATGCTAAACTTTGAACTCCTCTTGGGGCCTCAGTATTAAATCGAGGGTCACGGCTTTTATATATAACTTCGAATCCACACTACTCATGATGCTTATGTAGCTTTCTGACAAACGGAAGCATTGTAGTTCTCGAGAAGATTTTTTAACATTTCCCTATATATGTTCAACTTAAAACCCCTCCTTGGGTCCCACGTTTTGTCCGGGGGTCACAATTTAAACAATTTAGAATCTTCACTAGGTATACAACCTTTTGTATAAATAATGGCATGTCTGGTGCAGTGGTTCTTGAGAAGATTTTTAACCATGTTTCCTATGTTTTTTATGTTAAACTTTGAACATCGCCTGGGGCTCCAGTTTTGGTCTGAAGATCACCATTTTTACAATTTAGAATCTTCTCTATATATCTACATATCAATTGCCAGCAGAGCTGACATTTTCTTTAATATAGATATCATTCATTTAAATTTCTGTACCAATACCAACATATGAAGCTATATTTTTACATGCCATTTCAACATCACCATGTGATTGTATACTCAGTATATTTCCTTATAAAATACGTAGTGATGCCTTTGTAATAAAATGAATCACAACTCATCATGGTTACAACAATCGAAGAAATTTCAAAGTTTAAAAATGAATTATCTTCTTTCTGCTTTAAACAGTCTTTAAACAAATTTCACGGGTTCATCATTTGTATATACGAGGGGAACACATCAACAGTGTTTCCCTAATTATACCAAAACATACTTTTATTTATTTCAATTCCCGGGTGGAACAAGATTACTTATGGCATACGAGGGTAACACATTAATAGTGTTTCCCTAAATATACCAAAACATACTTTTATTTATTTCAGTTCCCGTGTGGGACACGATTACCTATGGCATGGTATTTTACAAATAAATCCAAACCAAGTGCTTTGATCTGCCGTATCTACAATGCTTAACCAAATTAGCGGCAATATTGCAACAAAATCACAAGATACATTTATCGTTTACATTCTTTTGGAGACCGTGCCCGACAACAAATAAATTTACAAATTAATTCTTATTTTGTTCGGGCACAGTCTCCAAATAAACTGTAAGCGATAAGCTAAAATAATCTTTAGTGAATTTTTACACCTAATCGTATTTATCCGTCATTTCTTGATTAAACAAACTAACTTGTATACTTATGCAGTGAGTTGTCAATAATCATGAAGACCGATTGGGTTTTTTGGTGCCAAATTTAGTTGAATAAATGGAACAAAAATCTTGTAAACAATTTTCCTTTATATTTCTGTTAAACTTTGAACACCGCCTGGGGCCGCAGTTTTAGTCGAAGGGTCACGATTTTTATAATTTAGAATCTTCACTATACATATAAGCTTCTGGTGTAAATATTGGCATTTCTGGTGCAGTGGTTCTTGTGAAGAGGATTTTAAACCATTTTCCCTATGTATTTCTATGTTAAACTTTGAACCGCGCCTGGGGCCCTAGTTTTGGTCCGAGGGCCACGAATTTTACAATTTAGAATTTTCAGTAATACAAGTATTTTTGTAAATATTGGCATTTCTGGTGCAATTTTATGACGGGGACATAAAAATAACTTTTTGCTTGAATATATACCATATTAGTTACTCGGTAGACTACGTAGCGTACAGACGGTCGTTTGATGCTTTGCATTTACTATATTGCTTCAAAAACAGAACATAAAGAGAGTAATTCAGAAATTTCGGGATTAAGATGAAACATCATTGAATAATATCTTTGTCGTTAATTTGCTCTTTGTTAGACTATAGACTGTTGATATATGTAATTGAACGTCTCTACCTTTAACAATAATAGGGTTCTTTTTTAAAGGTTATATTGAATTCTTTTTTATTTATTCTGAATATCCGTGTTATTTTAAATATAAATATTCCTCTATCTCTTTCTGATTTTTAAAGATTTGTCAATGAATTTGATTTTTATAACAATGGATTAACTAGGTTAACTTAATGGCTGAGTTCATGTTCACCTCATACGTTTAAGTACCGGTTTTTTTTATTATCATTGGAATTTACTTCGTTCTAATCCCAAAACTGCTGGTAAAACTAATTCTATTTTCTGTCTATATTTATGTTTTACAACTGTTACCGTTCCAAGACTTTGCTTCTAAGTGGCTTCATTAGTGTCGTTTTGAGTTTCACAGCTAGTCTGTCTCAGCTTGTAGCTGTATTGCTTTTATCAGTTCAAAAACAAATTTCGAAATTTCGAAACAAATTAACCGGATTTTTGTCATTAGAAATACTGAACGATCAATCCTAGCAGAAGGACTTAAGAAACAGAAAAAAAAACAAATATATTTCTTGGTTTCTAAATAGCTTTGATGACTTGATAACTTGATTATTTATTTATTATTACTTACATGTGCAAGTTTGTTTTTTTACCAGCAATATGTCGTTAAATATAGATACCAGTATGAGGATTTTATGCAAGTGTAAATACATGTTATGCCCTCTAAAAATGCATAACAGTATAAATTTTAAATAAACAATTAAATGCTACGTAAAACGCCATAATTTTTGCGCATTTGATCCGATTTAAATTATGAGTAAAACTTCAAATCATATTTTAACATACCGGGTCGCCTGTCTTTTTCACTTTTTTCAGAAGGTCATCCTAAATAAAGGAATTAAATAACATGAATAAAATTTAAATATACTTTTAAAGTAAAAAAAAAATAAACATTGTGTTATAATATTACAGTTGATGGAATATTTTCAGTCTCAATTTTTGCCAATAATTCCTTATCCATCTTTTGAAGAATCTCCAATTGCTCTTTGTGAAATTGGTCCAAAACAGCTGACATATTCATAAGTTGATTTGTCATATCATCCATCATCTTTTCTTTATACTCCTCATTAAGTTGTGATAGTTCCTAAAACAGAAATGAAACAGAAATGAATCCATTTTTTTTATTTAGAAGCTTACTTCTTTCATACCTCGGTAATGTACATTTAAAATATTCGCAGGGTCAACGAACGCTTACACTTGACTTACATGTATACATGTAGAAGTTTAAATGATACAAGTTTTGAAGTTACCTTAAAGCCACCCTTAAGTCTTTTAAAGCTTGAACATACACGTCCTTAATGTGCAAACTTTTAAAAGTAAAATTTCAGTCACATTTAAGCAGTATTTAATCCATTGATGATAATGAGAAACCATATATTGTATGAAATAGACATTGGTTATAGTGTAGTTTTACACTCTCAAAAAAGTATAACTTTTCCCTTTCAAAAACGTAGGTCAATGACCTACTTTTTGAGTTAAAGGCCATTGAATATTATGTGAAAAATAAAATGAATTATTAGAAACAGTTAAACTCTTTTAAACAGTTTATAAGGGACAATGACACTTAATTGACAGAACACATTAGGTTTTTGACCAATGACAGTTTAAACAAAAAAATTATCAGATTTTGATTTCCTACATATTTTTGATCCAATTAAAAAATGAATAATAATTATACTAAAACATTGTATTTAGCAACTTGTATAGACTTTATTCTGCTGGCATAAAATATATATTAAATCAATGGTAAAAAATTTGAGATATGATGGCTTTTATCATTTTTAATCATTTTTCAAAAATTTTTAATGTGTGCCATAAAATCTTTATGAATCATGACTTAAAACCAACAAAAATTATGGATTAACATATAACAGCTCACCTTTTAATATTATTGTATTATATACAAAATGAAATATGTTTAGTTCAGAATAATTGAAAAGTTTTCATATCAATAGATCTAGATAGATACAATGTATATTTAATCTGGTGGTAATTGCATTTAAGAATGTTAGTGTGCACCTGAACACACGACACGCCTATTGTATATATCCTGAATATTCAGTGCTAGTTTAGTTTATATTTAGTATATCAATAGAAAGATCCAATGCATATTGAATCTGATGGTAATTGTGTGTAAGAATGTTACTTGTACCTGGGCACAACACACCCCTTTTTTATATATCCTGAATATTCTATGCTAGTTTCAACCAAGGTGGGTTCTCAAGTTTAACAAACAATATATTTTATTTAATTACACAAAGGAAACAAGTTTTGATTTAAGGCATTGGCTTTTTAATGATATGACATCGTTTGTTGATATATATTTACTTTACAAAGTTGAACGTTTGGATTTTGTTACTATATAGGGTTAAGACTAAGCCTTTTAAAAATCCAACTGTGCAGTGTTTTAAAAATTGAATCTTGGAGGGGTGTTCCTTACCTTCTAAATGACTGCCAGATTCGAAATGTACTATATTAATCTATTAAGTCTGGCGACAATATTTAAACCCTTTTCCCGAGAAAGAGAAATCCCACGTTTGATATATGTATGCACTAAATTAATGCTGATCATACATTAAAACTTTTGTTTGCAATTTTATCAATACCCTCTAGATCTGATGAGAGTGAGTAGATTTTTACATCACAGCCTGTATCAGCACTCGAACATTATCATCCCTTAGGCTGATATTGGCTCTGATATGGAAAACAGTATGTTTTATTCTCAATATATACTTAAATTACAGGTAACTGTATTCAGGGGTTTTTTTTCGCCCCGTGTAATTCTCACCCTTTTATATTAATTTTGCAAATAGTATACAGTAAATATATATTCTTATATTTATCAAAATTGATTAAATTGTCGTAAAATAAATTCAGTTTATTGATAAAGTACGCTCATTATTGACTTAAAACTGATCAATTCTGAACAAAAAAAAGTTTGGACATAAAGGACCAGTAAGTTGTCATCAGAATGTGGATTCGATGTAGCTGAAAGATTGTCTCTTATGCTGCAAAGCCATCTTTCCTTTTTTCATTTAAGCAGCATTGCTACACTTAAATAAAGCTTGAATGTTACTTAAAGATCGTCTTTAGCCTACCTTAAATTATATATAAGCTACCTTTTATGCGAACTTAAAGATGCTCTTTGAATGTAAGAAACAATCCTATGTGTTGTATTTGTCGATTCATGTAAAATAAGGAACAATTGAAATCTAATATGTACATAGTCAATTAAAAACAAAGAATTAAAACACTTCGGTCTTTACAAAAAGTGGAAAAATAATGATTACCGTTCGGTATTTGTATCTTATGCTGGCATCATCAAATGTGTTGGAGGAGTTTTGAAGCTGTTTAACAAAACATGAAAATCATTTTAATGGAGTAAATAAATAATTCGTTAATGTTTTAACTCTATTTATTAAAGAGATACTAGAGTGCATTTTGCGTATATTCCATTAAATGACAGTTTTCCTGTTGCTAAAACTTCGCTTTGTAAAAAATTCAAATTCTCAATTTGCCGCTAAAATTAATAATCTTAGATGCCTACATTTTTTGAATATTTAATTGGTATTGAAATGATATGACGTAATCAATCAGATATGCTATCTTTAATCAATATTGCTGTGGGTTTTTTTTAGGTATAAAGTCTACGTGAGTATTAAAAATCGGTTGCGACGCATAGTTACCGATTTTCTTTATGTTTAATAATTCTATGCACTGTAAATCTGCTAATACAGATATGACAACCATACATTTTTGCTGAGGGGACCGGCAGCCATGGCGGCAGAAGCAAACAAATTGAAAAATAACAAGCTGAAGCTATTTTATAAATGGTTGTTTATTTTTTTAGAAAACAGATCTACCTGGTCTTTTAAATCCTTTGTTCTTCCAATGTTCAACTTTGCAATAGCATTTGTTTGCTTCTCGAAATAGGTGTTTAACGTTTCTTCTCTATTCTCCTCAGATGACAAGTTGTCGAACAGAGCATCCACGTTTTGAATTGTCTGTAATGCACAAATAATATCATTAAGTATATAGATATTGAATTAACGGTGAATCACAAAAAAATATGTCACATATGTAACAGTCGTTAATAATACAACGCCGCTAATTGCTAAAAATTGTTGAATTAGCAGTTGATACCTCCAACTGTTAAAGATAATCGCCACTTAATGATAAACTTTTATCATTTAGCGTTGCAGTTGCACTCTTTGATGATACAAAATTGTAAAATGGAATGCAAGTCTTTGACAAAATAGCACCTTTTCATTTCCCTAAATTTGCTCAACATCAATTTAATAATATAGTTTGTTTTTACTGTTTTAATTATATGTATTGTTTTTGCCCAAGTTTCAAAAGTATCATTAACAGTGAGCGCAGCGAACCGGCGCGAAGCGCCGCTCGCGTAGCGAGCTCCATAGACAACGGGTACGAACGGAGGAAATTCGAGTTGTAATCTGCACAGTGTTCAAAGAAAATTGTGTGGACCTGCGTGAAAATGTTCTACTATCCCAGTGATCCTTTGCGGTGCATAGCAACATGGCGGAACAGGAAGCGTTTCTATTGAAAATTCTTACCTCTAAATCGCATACGTCATTTTCATTTAACAATAAAAAATCCTTTTAAAAACTTTAAATAAACAACACATATGCTTACGTAAAAAAAACTGTATCTATCTGGACTTTTGCTGACATATGACGTCATTTCCTTACCCGAATTTGTGCGACAATATACAAAAACTGTCGAGCGCAAAAGAAAGTTAAGTATGACGTCACAGTGACCTCGCGTTTAAATTTCCCGCGATACATTTAGAGGTGGATCAAGCATCTGTACTTGATGTCACGTGTAGGAAGTACTCAGTATCAGTGTCAACGGCGACTCTTTTGCTAATTAGTTTTGTTTTGATGATTTTTTTTTGCTTTGTAAATACACATGCAAGTTCCATATTCTAAATTTACTGTCATATTGATCCAATCATATATGCATACGTTAGGTAGGTGACAAAAAATAATTAAAACAGAAAAGTCCAATCATTATTAGATCTACGTGCATACATGTACGTGCAGCCACGTCATTTTGTACTGAATGAATAAATAAAAGAAAAAAATCAAACTGTTAAAATATCTGCATTGTACACGTATTTGTTATACATGTAGTTGCATACGTGGTCAAGCCTTTCAATAATATTGGATATCACACACCAGAAAAGGGTGAGGGCACACGTCTACAACGCTTATATAGCGTACAAAAATTAAAAAGATTAAAAACAAAATTGATGTCACAGAGGAAAATACATGTAATTAAAACACAGGTAACAACAAGGAACAAAATGAGAAATAACACAGACACACAATCTATTGTTTTCTGATTTTAATGATCATTATCAAAAGGAAAAGGAATGATAAAACATACTTGTATTTACATTAACATTACACTTAGCCTAAGGTATTAGGTATTTCTTGATTTGGGGGGAAAATTGGTTTAGGTAAAAAAAAAATTGGAACTATAAGTATACTTCCACCCCCCCTTCCCACACGGATTAGGATTTTCATGCTTTTGGGAATTAGATTATTTTGTTTTTGCTTTTCAAGATTTCTGAGGATTAGTCTAACCCCCCCCCCCCCCCCAACACTGTCAATTTGCTTCCGACGCCTCTGAGTGGTAATTTGTTTAAGTGTATAAGCCTAGGAAGGGAACATATGAATAAAAGTTTTATAACTTCAGGTTCCTTGCGGTGGTAAAAGTTTGCGAGACAAAGCCAAAGTTTGTTGGTTAGGGCAGGTCTGCGGGTTGCATTTAACAATGATGACAGATGTGTGGTTCCTTCTGCGCTCGCCCCAACGGTCACACCGTAAAACATATTATTCGAAAGCCAAAGTTCTCAGTGTTCAACCACTGTTAATAAATGGTAATGGTTCCATGTCTAGTTTGAGAGAACCTAGTCATACTGAACATAGTCTACTAGTATTTATTATAAGATAACTTTGATTAAAAGGCTCGGAAACATCAAAGCTTCTACCTTATGGATTAAAAATTCCATTTTATGGTATCATCTTTAGTATAAGAGGTCTGGGGCTTTCAAAAGATACACTATTTATTATAAGACGGTTCTTAACATCGGGCTTGGTATCGAAAATTTCGAGCGCTACTTTTTTTTTATCTTAATACCTTCATATTTAATTTATAGTCTTTATCTTTATATTGCTTATTCAAAATTTTAAATATAAAACATTTTTATGTCAATAAAACATTTATGGATATTGAGCCTGTTTTAATATTCATAATATTCATAAATATTTATTTATATAAATAAATGACCTTTTCTAAGCATGCGCTATATCTTAGCATCATTCGCCATTTTGTTTGATTCATTGAAGAAGCATTTGGAAAACCTAAGCAACCACCTTCCACCCTACCTCCATCATCGCTTTATTTGTTACACTTTTTTTTACTTTCCTAAGATGCATTTAATGATATCCAAAATGTTCATGTTTTGTTAGCTAATGTCCTCTTTCTATTTTAGTAGTTTTCTAAATGTTTTGATATTTTATCTGGCGGATGTGCCCGTCCTTTTACACAATTTTGTGTTACTAATATATAACTTGATATTGTTTGTAATATGCTAGTCAAAAAAGTTGTATATAATTGTTCTTTTTTCGTAACACATGGTATCTGAGTTGTTGCATAATTGTTTATAAATTGTGCTATGACTCAATTTGTTTATTTTGCAGCAGTTATTATTTTATACATTTAGGTGTGTTATATATTTGTCTATTAATTATATAAATAAATTACCTTAATTTTCTATTCCTCAGATTTGTGTTACGTTGCTTATTAAAATCTACGAGGTGTACCTATCAGGTATCAATAAAGATTTGTACTGCATTCATTAATTATAGAATAAATCGAAAACAATTTAAATTTTGATATATTCAGAAATATCAAAACTCACAACAATATCAATCACAATAATATCAAATATGAATGTCTAAAAAGCATTTGCAATAAGCGTCAACGGTCGTTACGTTTAGGATTAAATTGAAACTATTAAAACATAATTAACAATGTAAAAGAAACAAAAGCATTATGTCGTACTATACGCTAATCCTATCCTTTACAAAAACCAAACACACAAAAACAAAATAAACAATTAAAAGCAAATTGAAAAAAAGTCAGTTTAAAGAAAAAAAGACCATGAGACATATCGTTCACCTAAGGAACATTAGTCAATACTCCTCGTTACGAGCATCGAGGTCTTACATACGATTTATAAACAATGAATCCTGAAGAATTTTTTCAACTTTCTAGCGAAAGCCAAATTTCCATAAAAAATGTTAGCTATAGTCTGCTTATCTTAAGAGAAAAGACTCACTGTTTTGGCCTCCTTTATAAAATTATCAGTAGTTTCCAAAGGATTATGGTCCTGAAATATACAGAAAGATCCTATTGTTTATGTCATCAAATGGATATTGAATCTTTACATTAAGAAATATTGCAATATGTAGGTAGGATTTCTGTTCTATTTTGTTTTCTTCATGCAAGTATATGCATGATGTTTTACCCATATTTTCAAAAAACGAGTTTTATTTTAATCAATGCTATAAACGAAAATATATTTAAAAGTCAATCATTTTAGATACACAGTATATGGACTAGGAAAAAAAGGTATATAGGATTTTCATCAATCCGAAATTATATGCTCAAAATCACATTACACTATGTAGACCTATAGAAGTCACATATTACATAATTAGTTAATTTATGATATTCATTGTCAATTTAATAGTTTCAACCATGTGTATATATTAAGCAATTAATGTAAAAAAATGTAAAAAAGAAGATACAGCATTATATTTTCTTTTCATACGTGTAAAACCAAGATGATACGGAAATTGTTGCCAAAATATATCGATACAATGAAATTGTTTTAATGTATTTGTATAGATTATATTCAAACTTTTTAAAACTGCTTAAGTAGATTTCAATTATTCGTTTGTAAACATGGTAAACGTAGTACGTAAAATCATTTGAGAGGTCAGCAAACCTGCGAGCTACCTTAATGAGATGAATATTAATAATTCATTAAAAAGCCACACATATTTTTTTCATATTGAAGATAGGTTATGTTACTATAATTTATGTATATTACACTTTATAAACCAATAGTTCAATTATAAGCCAAATATATAAAATAATAACCTTATCCTACCGAGAAGGGAAAGAACAATATGCACTTACCGTCAGATCTAAATCGGTTAGTCGTGTTTCATATTCTTTGCGCAGTGTTCCTTCTTTCCAAGACCAGCTTTTCTCAGATGCATTGAATGTAATTATATCTGAATGTTTCTGATGGAGCATCAAAAGAAGGGCAACTTCTACTGGTTTCATGTCCTTATGTAGAACTTTTTGGCATTCAATGTCCAGCTTTGTGATAAGTTCCACGACCTTTACAAATAAATATTTCATAAAGTAAAAAACAAAACCCAACAATATCTCAACAATATAGGAACTTGAAGTTGGCAGATCCGAAGATTACTTAAAGCCAGTCACTAGCTGTAATTTATTATGAGGATGAGCTTTTTCAACATGTACGTATATGTATCTCTGGTCTCTAGAAGACATTCATAAAAAATACGCATTAATTGATATTTATTCTAATACGAATAATATATTTATTGCTTTGATACCGGTCATTTAAAAAACAAAGGATGACTGCACTGAACGCCGTATTTACGGTCCTTTTTCGGTCACCATTGTTAAGTTTATTCCCTGATTTATTGTTTTAAACTGCGTTGCAATTAATAATTCGGTATTCCCTAACACTTACTGCTCTACAAATATCTGGGATTTAGACGTGTCTGCCTTTGATTGAAAATAAGATTAATGATATGCATGTTGAGTGGAAATAATATTGTAATGAGTGGTCTATAATGAGACTAGTGGCACTGTAATTCAAAATATCTCTCTCTTTCTTTCTCTCTTTCTCTAAAATGATATTGGCCTGTATAAGTAGCCATTGATGATTGTGAATCAGTTGCTGATGTTAACAATTTTAGCATTCGAAAAGTAAAATAGTCTGCGACGCAAAGGACCGACAATATTGAGTTAACACCATTTAACAGTGAGATTAGCAGACGAAATCTCATTGAATTTTTTTCTTGTACATTCTTTATCAGGCGTCATTTAAAACAGCGTTTTTGTGATTCTCATGTAGAATTTCTTTGAAAAATGTTCAATCAATTTGTTCAAAAGTTTATAAGAAACTTAAACATTAAAATTACTGCCAATAATGAAGTGTTTTTGGAAAAATGAATAATTTAAATTGCTTAATGTCAGTCGTATATATCTACGTTTTATATATATAAATACCGTTAGATACAATAACGGCGAATATAGCGTAGGGGTAAGGTGTTGGGCTTCAAGCTGGAATGATTTTAGCGTCATGAGTTCGAATCCCGATGTCGGCGCTTGAAAGATTTTCGTTGAAAATATTTGCCGTGCTCTATTTCGGCATAGTATGCTTACGCTATATAAATCCTTTGATGCTATGCGAAAATAGATGAGTATTGAATATATAGTGACAAACTGACAGAAGGCATAATAATCATTCATATGGCTAATTTCTACCTGTTAATATATATTAAATATTATTATACTTTCATGTTAAATACTGAAATCGGATTGTGTTAGTGGCACTTATTATCCGTTGTATTACCATCAGCGTTAGCAACACACTTGGCAACGGGAAACAAAGAATTGTTAAATGCGCGTAAATTATGAGCGTTCGGTTCGCCGTAGAATTCACGTCATTCCAATATAAGAGCAGTTATTTTTTCTTTAATTGACATTCAGCATGATAAAATAATTAGTGCCTGTTTTGGAGGGTAACAGTTGAAATATATATCACACTCTAGTTTTCACCGTCGTGATGTTTGGGGAATAGCTCAGCAGATTTGTGGCTATGTGAGGAACTCACGTTCACAATACAAGGAATCAAAATCAAAATCCGTAGAAATTAATTAAAAGGTGTTTACTTCGATGAGCCGCAAGTTGGAAAGTGATTTCGTAAAAATCACTTACCAACGCGGTCACTCTACGAACTTGAAATTGACCAATTAGGTAACTCATTTCAAAAAGGTTAATGCCTAATTTCGGCAAAATTTCTTTGATGCTTGACACTGTTAGCTAAGCCAAAAAGGTGTTACAACAATTACTCGCATTTCTGCAAAGAAGACCTGTAACAAAGACTGGATTAATTTGAAGCCGAAACAAAATAAATAAATTTATCTACGTGGAATTTCGAAGTGTCAAGCTAATGCGCCAAAGAATGTATTACCATAGAAACCGAAAAACGAAATGTTCACATTACTACCTAACAGCCTGTCACAAATTCTTTGATGTAAAATGGCATTCTATATGTTACATAAGATGTGCGAGTAAACCTTGGGAGTGAAAATTAGTCTAAATAAGATTTATGTAAGAATACCATTTTAAGTTAAAAGAATGTATGATATATTTCATCGCACTAAACGAAATTAATTAATTAAACTAATTTCAATTATTAAATTTTAATACGTAACTATAGGTCATAAAAGCACAAATTTCTATTTCAAATAACAACATGTTTCAATTAATCGAACAGTGAAATATCATGAATTGCTGATTCTTGTTACTGATAGCATATACACCCCTTAAAAACCGTTGTCAACCTCTGCTTTTTGTCGGTTGACAATGGGTTTCTCGGGATGTCATCTATATATATATATATATATATATATATATATATATATACATGTATATATATAAAGTACAAGGAAATTCACTTTTGTTGGAGCTGTTGGGCAAGTATATGTCAATTTTAGAGTTACTGCAAGGTGTGTGCTTATTATATATGTGTGTATCTATGGAATGTGTATCGTTCCGATCCTCTCAAATGGTCGTTTAACTGTATTCCACTTGTATCTCAAGCGATTGTGTAGTGCGCGGCCAGCGCGCTAGGTTCCGTTTATCATCGAAAGCAAGATTTTTGTCTTGCCTAGATGGCCGAGTGGGTAGCACGGTGGCCGCTCGCTGCTAGGAGAATGGGTTCCACAGGTCGTGAGTTCAAATCTCGGTCGGGGCGGAGGTGGAGCTCCAACAAAATTAATTTCCCCGTGCTTTATATATATCTATTTCATTCACTATGGGCAGCTATATGTCAATTTGGGAGTTATTGCAATGTTTGTGCTAATTATATATGTGTGTATCTATGCAATGTGTATCGTTCCGATCCTCTCAAATTGTCGATTAACTGCATTCCACCTGTATCTCAAGCGACTGTGTAGTGCGCGGCCAGTGCGTTAGGTTCCGTTCATCATCGAAAGCAAGATTTTCCTCTTGCCGTCTTACATAGATGGCCGAGTGGGTAGCGCGGTTGCCGCTCACTGCTAGGATGGGTTCCAGAGGTCCTGAGTTCAAGCCTAGGTCGGGGCAGAGGTGGAGCTCCAACAAAAGTGAATTTCCCTGTGCTTTATATATATATATATATCTATTTCATTCACTATGGGCAGATATATGTCAATTTGAGAGTAAGTGCAATGTTTGTGTATATATACAGTGGGGCCTCAGATATCCGGACGCCAGATAACCGGACGCTTCAGTTTACGGACGATTTTATTTGGTAACAGATTTTTTTGTCTCATTTATCCGGAATTCCGCGTTCCGGATCCGGACAGTCTGTTTTTACCACAAAATACTGATTTACTACTTATTCTGCTTCATTTAACCGGACGGTAAAATATGATTATATCCTACTCAGTACAAAAGAATACCCCTGTCAATTAACTTTAACACCTTTTCTACGTGCTAGATCCTCATGAGTAGCTTGTATAAGCACACTGACTTCCCGAATCACTTTCATGGAAAATTGCAAACAACAGTGTATCACACACATATCACAATTGGACACAAAGAATTTAGCTAGATTCGGTTATCATTATTGTCCGGTTAATATTTCATGACAAAATAATAAAATAAAGCAGAGTTCTTTATATCTAAAAACGTTCATATCGTCAGACAACTCTAGCATGTGTTGCTATATGGAATGAAAGGCAAATAAAACCTAGTATCAACACTGGGAGCCATTGTATACAAATACATTATCATTCATGACAAAAATAGACACATTTCAGATATCCGGACGCTTCACCTATCCGGACGATTGGACTTGGGAACCAAAGCGTCCGGATAACTGAGGCTCCACTGTGTATATATATATATATATATATATATATATATATATATATATATATATATATATATATATATATATATATATATATATATATATATATATATATATATAATTGTGTTTTATAATTATCTATAGACTTATACTCACCAGTCACTCAAATCACTCAAAAGTATAGCCTATATAAAACTAACTGATCATCACCACCAAATACACACAAAAATATATTTAATTATAAAGAAGATTCTTTTGAGATGAATATAAAGATTCTCTTAAAGATATCTAAGGGAATTGTTTTTATCGGAATGGATTGAAATAGGCATGTACAGAACAATTAACATTATATATATAAAACAATAGAAAAACATGCGCGGATTATGTATTAAGTCTGTTGAAAAGTGGGCGTCCTTAATAGCCTATAGAGATTCAAAAAAATGTAATGACACCTTCCTATGGAAACGACTTCGATCTTTGTAAATAAGAACTTTAATAACGCAGGCATGTTAGGGCTTCCCGATTGATTTTACAGTAATGTGTAGAAAGTCACTTCTCTGTATGTCATATATTGTGACGTCATAATTAACTTTGACGTCAAGATCTGCATTCCTGTCGATAGTTTGTATAAAACCAATAAAAAAACCACATTTTCCTTTACATGGATGCTGCCGTTAATGCTAGACGTACAGTATTCATTCATATAAAAACCAGTATCAAATGATTGGCAGTTTTAAAGCTTAGTTTTAAGTAAAAGACTATTTATAAACTAGTGGTTTGGAGACTCTCCCCACTACGTGTAAACATCTGAATGACGACATTTTAATGCATGTAAAAAACCAGCTTGGTGCAGGTGAAAGATCAACACAATTTTGGAAAATCTTTCGTAAAAATGGTAGATAATGTAAATACCAATGTGAATCATGCTTGGGAAAACTACGGATTTACCCCAATTTTTTGTAAATCGTGTTTGATAAGTAAAAATGTGCATTATTTTGATGATTTTGTGGAATGTTTTAACAATATGTTTCATAAACGAAATATCTATTTCGAACCCAAGCAAAAGCCTCAACGTATATGACATAGCAAAGGATTTTTCGTAAACATATTAATGATTTAATGTCATTAATCACCTGCACCGATGCAATTTAAAAAATTAAAAATATCATTTGCACTATTGGGATTCGCCTGTCAAGTGATTACAAAGTACATATGACCTCACGAAAATGCATCAAATATAATGTTTTAAACCATCGTTGTCAATAAATGTAATAGATATTTTATGAAACTACCGGTCAAAGTATTTTTGCAATGATTAAACAAATATCGTTTTCCAGCCTTATTTTAGCCCCGGGACGCCTTAACATTGCTGCGTAATGTAATTTCATAATGTTACAATTTAGACATTGATATTTCGCACAATTAAAAAATGCCAATTTCTAAAATTCATTTGTCGCATATTTTAAATGTCCCTATGTATAGTCACCCTTTACACAATTTAAAATATTTTAAAATTCAATACAGAGCAGAAACTGTTTATTTCAAAATACCAATGTACGGTACCTTACCTGGTGTATGTCATAAAAATATTTTCTTTTAATTCATATAATCATCTATTTCTGGGGTTATTAAAAAAAAATTGCAGATTTAACTGATAGATTGTTGTCGAACCTGTAGTTTTTCTAGGTTACATGTACAGACATTTAAATTCCAATTGATTTGTGTCGATGATCCCGGCAAAAGCGCCAATTTTCTTACCTTTAATTCATGTTTAAATGCAAAGTTCTAAACTGCTGTGGTGCGTATGAATTGTGTTTGTAAGCATAAGTGTATTCGCACTTTTCGGGTTTTATTGTTTGAATTAAAAAAAACCAACAAATAGAAACTGCCAGGGATTTTGGGTATATTATTTTTAATAAGACCTGGTGGCATATCATAAAACATGAGAGTTATGAACAATGTCAGATTTTGTGGTTCACTGATATCAAAATGATGTTGAGTAAGTAGATAGATGGTTGAGACACCGTTTAAGCAATCAAAACGTATGGGGTTGAAGCTTTCCTACACGTACGTGTACTTATATTTGTCTTGATTGGACATTTATTAATATTTAAGAAATGAACTCAATGTCTACCCAAGTTATACTCGTATAACCTGGGTTGGGGCAATTTACGCTTTATAATCCGCGAAGCGGATTATAAAAAAGCGTAAATTGCTCCAACCCAGGTAATACGAGTATAACTTGGGTAGATATTGAGTTCATTCCTTATAATTAAATTTTCTGGAATTTGCTGTACAAATTGAGTCCGTTTTACTTTTAAAAATGATATAAATCTGTTCAAAATTCGAACGTAACGTCAAGTGAATTAGTACGTTGGTGCATTGTGACGTGTCTTGTGACGTGCAAACCAGGTTATACAAATTTAACTCAATTTTTCTATCCAATCAAATGCCGCGTTACAACCAGAATTAAATTATAAGAAAGTAACGAAACGTTACTGGCGCATAAAATGACATTGATATTCATTTATATATATATATATATATATATATATATATATATATATATATATATATATATATATATATATATATATATATATATCTGATGTATTTCTATTTACTGCTTTTAATTATTATAAGTAGACTCATGTTTAAGAGACAAATATTAAACAAAACACTAACCTTTGTCCTTATTTCTTCATCTGAAAGACGTTTAGAGAGGACAGGTCCCATTTTGAGGAGGAAGTTAAAATGAGAAATAACAGAGTTGGTATTCAGAAGTTATTGGTAGTTTGCCAACACAGAATCTTATTTAAAACGATTTTAGAGCAATACATTGAACTGTTAGATAAGTATTTCTTCGAATTTGATGGACTATTCATATCCCTTATTTTCGCTTTGTACATGGATAAATGAACTTAATAAAAAATGTTCACGCGTTTAATTAAAGAAGGAATAATAAAATGACTAGTATTCTAATTGTTCTCGAATAATTATATGTCTTTTTACCGTAATATGTTTTAATAAATTGCTAGATTGCTTAATGAGGTATACAAAACATCATTATGCCTGTGATATATGTTGTACTAGAAAATGGGAAAACCACAAAGCCATTAATGATTTTTCAAGAGACTGTTTTGTATTTCAAGCCATTTCTTTAAGAATTCCCTGTTGTTGATCGTTAATATCTTTTGAATTGCTTTTCTAATTTTTTTTTCAATTTATTCTGAACAAAGCTGAGCCAAGTAAATACTTTTTACACAAGCATATAAACAGAAAACCTTACAACAGAAGAGCGTGTTCTAACGGCTATCTGTCTTTGTACAATATGAATGGGTTAACAGTTGATAAAAACAATTTCAACTGAAGTAACCACAGGACTTGATGTGATACCTGGCTGGCCAAATTGAATACCTTATTGTGCAACCCAGCAAGCTATTGAATCTCTTACTGTAATTCTGTAATTTAAAGATTTCCAAATTGCCTTTGACCTTAATGTCAATTGTTTGTCCAAGGTAGACGCTTCCATCCTAAATGGTCCGAAGTATCTTTGATAAATGATTCAAAAAGTTAAAAGTGATTCTAAGGAAATTGTAAATACTTTCAGGGGCAATAACTGGTAGAAAGGGGCCTTGGACCCTTTTGGTATGAATAGATGGAAGGATCGTCTCAATCTGATTAAAATCAGATCTTTGATCTGCTCCGACAAATTCTGAACTTTGTTCAGCGACTATCAGAACTTTGGAGCGTTACAAAGATCTGATTTTAATCAGATTGGGAGCGTCTAAGTGAACTACAGACATAACTAAAAGTCATTTTGTACCATAGCTCTATCAGTTTCACCTGAAAGGTGGAGAATACTAAAAAGGTATTTTGGTCCTGTTAAATATTGAGAAATGAATAGAAAAGTTACTGTCCTTTTAAAATGAATGCGTAAACCGTCTGCATGTGTTTATAGTAACAAAAATGTGAACGGCTTAAGAATTGGATGCGTGTACAGAACAATTATTCTTGTATTTAAAGTTTTAAATTATTTAACTCTAAAACATATCTTTTAAAAATCTGTTAAATATGTATTTTAGAAGATCTTTTACAGTTCACGGCGGGCTTTTATGGAATTATCTATCTCTATTTTTAACAGGTCACCCAACTTTAGAATCTTTTAAATATGCTTACCTCAGAGGATATATTCATTTGGCATTCCAGTGATAGCCTGTTTTTTTCTTTCATCGAATTTTTTGTACAATGCATGACCCTATTTTAATCAATAACACATAGTTTAAAACAAATAATGTACCTTTATTTATCGCTCAAAAATACATGTTTTGTATGTTATTGGTTTCTTAATATAGCTGTTGTCTGTAAATACGTGTTCAAGACCACAACGTGAACTAGTTTTGTAAGGTTATTTGATTTGCAAAAGTGTTATAATGAATATAAGAAGCATCTTGGATATAGCTTTTTACCTCTGAATAACGTTGTATAGCTCTTACCTTTTAACTTCAGAACTTAAAAGAGTTCATACTTTAAGCATAATCATAATTTATGTTAGTGCTGGTTACATAAAAGTATTAGGCATTTGGTCAACTTCGCTGATTGCACATACAATACGCTTAGCGCTACTTTGTTAATTAAAGCTGACATTGATATCAAAACATCACGATTTATACTTTCTAAGCATTTTGTAATTTCGACATAACATAAACTTACAATATATTTCATGATGCTGACACTTGATATTAAATGCCGATCATTTCTTTAACATGGACATTTTGTTTAAGTACTGTTTACCTACAACTTCAAACTCTTAATTAAAGCCTATGAACTTCAACATGTGCTCATTGCATGGAATCCTGACTCAGATAATCGTATGCAAGCCCGGCTTCCTTGCTTACCATTATTAACGACAGAACTTAACTCATGCCGAAGCTGAATTGTAACCATCAAATTTGGTTTTAACTTGGTTATATATTGTATGCTTGACTGCAAATCAACGCAAGAATATATAATTATGCTTATCGTTGATCATTTTTTTTTGTCAAGAGCTGATCAACGTACTGACCTAATTTAAACATTTTGCTGCGATAGTTCAGTAATATCTAGAGCATATATCATCGTTTGTCAATTGATAAATCATGTGCTGTGACTCTATTATACACAGGTATCCAAACACGTAACCAAGTTAGAAAAACATAAACATTTAAGTTTTCAACCTTAGAACAAGCATTTAAATTTTTATTGGCTCACTACCAACATTGAATGCTTGTCTATTGCGTTTTTTACCGCGACTATATTTGAAAAAAAAATATGGCAGAACATGTGAAGGTGGCTGTTCGGGTTAGATCAATCATATCCTTTTTCTATTTTTCTATTATTATCGGATGAAGGAAACAAAAAGGATTTGTTTTTACTCATGCAATGGCGGTAAGCAAATTGTAGATAAAGGGTAGTTGTTTATTTTCTCTCCATATTTAAAAAAAAAACATGCTGAAGCATGCGCTTTGTTTATTTATAGATGGCGTCGACTAGTGCGCTTTTCTTTTTGGTACGCTTCGGCAAGGCGAATGTCAAAATCCCAGACTAGTATTCAGTGGAAATATGTTTGTTTTTCGTGTCAAACGAATGCAACAAGCTGAAGCATACGCTTTGTTTATTTATAGATGGAGTCGACTAGCGCGCTTTTCTTTTCGGTACGCTTCGGCCAGACTAGTATTTAGTGAAAATATGATTGTTTTTCGTGTCACACGAATGCAACAAGCTGAAGCATGCGCTTTGTTTATTTATAGATGGAGTCGACTAGTGCGCTTTTCTTTTCGGTGCGCTTCGGCCAGACTAGTATTCAGTGGAAATATGTTTGTTTTTCGTGTCAAACGAATGCAACAAGCTGAAGCATGCGCTTTGTTTATTTATAGATGGAGTCGAATAGTGCGCTTTTCTTTTCGGTGCGCTTCGGCCAGACTAGTATTCAGTGGAAATATGTTTGTTTTTCGTGTCAAACGAATGCAACAAGCTGAAGCATGCGCTTTGTTTATTTATAGATGGAGTCGACTAGTGCGCTTTTCTTTTCGGTGCGCTTCGGCAAGGCAAATGCCAAAAGCCCAGACTAGTATTCATTGGAAATATGTTTGTTTTTCGTGTCAAACGAATGCAACAAGCATTCTGAGAGTATTGGATAAACAACACACGTCCACTACCGTTTTGTATTATTCTATGAAAACTTCGAACCATACAACTATTTCAGAAGTAATATTAACGCGATGTAATGTTTTAATAAGAGATTAAAGAACAGAGGAAATTCAAACAATACAGCCGATATCGAAATTGAAAACGAAGTGGGCAAAATAATACTCTTCATGTAAACTCCTGTATTTTAGGCAAGTCCAATAAGTATTCGGTGGTAAAAATTTGTGAAAACAATGTTCTGTTATGCACAATATCATATCTTAACTTCTTCTGTACCCCGAATCAAGCCAAACAGTTATACACCCCGGCCCGATAACGAATCCAATTGATAATAATGCAAAACATGACGATTAAATTAACAACACCATTCTCGACACTACTTTACCTAACTGATTTGTTTGTTAGCAAAAATGGTTAAGTAATCTTACAAGTAACACATGATATTATTACTGACCCGAACATTAAAAAATAAAAATAAAATGTAAAACATTAATTTTCTAAAAAGTATGTCAACCAGACGCTAGAAAACTGTAAACTTAATCTGTTGCTTGACTCTTTCAAGCTGTCAGCAAGTTTCATATTAACCTCAAACGCATACAGAAAAAAAAGTATGGTAAACTGTTCAAGTGGGACAGAGGGACGGATAGACAGACGGACCGACGGACGCAGAGAAAAGCTATAAACACTGTGTCGGATAATTATGCCAGTGCCAAGGTGGCATTTTTGCACCCGCTTAAGATACAGTTTTGGAAAAATCCATGTATACCAAATGATAGACCATTGTCTAGAGAGTATATAACCACTCTTGTTTTTAGTGTGTTTCACCTGACAGGTGAGATATTTACCTTTAAAAATTAATATCCCATCGGAAAATGATAATTCCCATAGGAGAATTGACTCTCCTACAGGAAATATTGACAATCCTATAGGATTTTGTAAAAGTCCTGTAGGAATTATATTTCCTATAGGAGAATGGTAACTCCTGTAGGAATTTGATTCAGACATGTAGTTTTCCTATAGGATATTAAGTTTTCCTATCGGATTTTATCAAATCCGATAGGAATTGAAATTCCTATAGGAAGTTCTTGTATTCCGATAGGAAATTTCAATTTACCTATAGGAATATTTATTTTCCTATGGGAAAAATTATTTTCCTATAGGAATTTATTTTTGAAAGGTAAATATCTCACCTGTCAGGTGAAACACACTAAAAACAAAAGTGGTTATATACTCTCTAGACAATGGTCTATCATTTGGCATATTTGAATTTTTCGATATATGCAGCTTAAGCGGGTGCAAAAATGCCACCTTGGCACTGGCATAATTATCCGGCACAGTGTTCATAGTCCCCTCCGGTGAAAACGGTAAGGGACTTATAAAGAAAAAAAGCCGGAGGAACATTTATAAATTGAATTCAAAACTATTTCAGGTCTAAATTGTGAATACTGATTTTAAGGTTACATACCTCAGTTGGTTTTCATTACGGACGCTTTTGCACATTTCAGTAAAAAACCGCGTATATATTTACTTCTTTTTAGAAATTGGTTTAATACATTTTTTTTTCTATAATCCTTAACTTTATTTAAAATGAAAACAGGCCCGAAAAGTGCATATTGCAGTTAAAAAAACCAAACTCCATTGTCATTTCGGGTGACACTAAAACTTACGATCATGTCTTCTGGTCATGTGATGGATACAAGAAGACAGAAGATGGATATTTTGAACCCAATGGAGAACAAAGTGTTTATGCTGATCAGGTAGATTATATGTATATTTTAATTGTGACTTATTCTTTAAAAATTATTTGATGACTAAACTTCAAGTTTTTTTTATGCAATAAAACCCCCTCCCCCCCCCCAGTATTTTGAAGCTGCTTGGTCCGATTTTTTTGTTAATACAGTATCATATTTTTTTTCCATACAAACCATTTATCTTAGAAAGTTACGGACTTTCTCCTATTTACACCAGCAGCACCAGTCTCCTTTAAAAGTTACAAATATTCAAAGTAAATAAAAATAACTTCTCTTTGGGCAAATGAAAAAAACAAACAAAAAAAATCATGGGAATATTTAGAAAAGGAAACCGTTTGGTTCCGTCCCCCGAATGATTGGGGTTATCCAACCCGCATGCTACGCATTGATTGTAAATAAAGCAAACTTCATAAATATTGGCGAACAAAACGTACACATGTTTATTTGTAATTTGTCTGATCATTTCGACCTTTATTTAAAGCGATGTCAAATACGTAATACAACATACATAATCATAGAATTATTAAGCCTTGTGTAAAATATATTGTACTCACTTAATCAATACATTATTCTTTTAATTTCTAAGATCTTACATTTCAAAATGTCGTATTTGTCTATCCACCATAATATGCAATTACTTTTTACACAGAATTAAGTAAACACATTTTATCTTAGTGTCACACTAAATAACTCTAAAGTCTTTAAAAGTACTCTAAATTAAATTAAGCATAAATTTAATTTCTCTGGTGAAAACAAAATTATAAAGGTCTCAGGTATACACAATGATTATTTTATTAGAAATATTATTTATTTTTTTTTCATTCAAACCTTGATTCTATTTACACTACATGTCCTCCAATGTGTGATACAAAATAAAAATAGCTCCCCCAAAACAGAATTGAACTGATTAAGACCATCCTTTATCTATAATAAAAATGTGCTATTACATAATAGCAATATTTTCTGTAAATATAAGTTTGCAAGTGACATTTAAGCCTGCATGAAAAAAAAAATCACAAAAATTGTTTTAATATCATTTAAGAAGACGGTTACTCAAAATAGCTGTCTTTAAAAAAAAAATGTGGATAAGGCGTGTATAATGCCTATAAAAGGATAAAAAAGATTCTGAAAAATGAAAGATATCATTTAATAGATTATATTTTTAATAAACACATTCAAAACAATGTATATTTCACATAACACCAATGTGTTCAAGACTTGAATATGTTGATTTAAACTGGTGCATTCTTATCAAAACCTTCAAATAGTGTCATGTTCTAGATCTTTAATGCATATTAGTTTAATTGGTCTGTGCTCCATGAGAAATGTCCCTTTAAGAATGTTCCCCAATCGTACATTTATGCCCCTTCTCAAGAAACCCTTTTTCTAGAGTAGTCTCCCCTTTCTCGGGAGTATTTAGTTTGATAAAATGAATGTCGTCTCTCTAAACACAGATAAACGAATACACATTCATATTTGTTAAACAGTAAAACATCTGAATATTATTTTTAATTTGGTTTTTTTAGAAAACAATATTTGAAGAAATCGGAAAAGATTTGTTGGATCATTTATTCAGTGGTTATAACTGTACGTTATTTGCATATGGACAGACAGCAAGTGGAAAATCTTACACTGTGATGGAGCTAGGAGTAAATAAAGGTAACTTAATAAAAGCAAATTTTCGTAATATGAAAACTACTTATCTTTATGTAACCCATTTATCTTTTTCAAATATTCCTTTTAGAAAAATCATTATTTAAAAATATTTTGCTGGGAATGAGAAACTAATAACTCCCCAAAATTTGCTAAAACACAAATCCTCAAAAGATTATTGGCTTAACAAAAAAATGCTGAAACGTTTCAATAAGAATAGTAAGGTGTCTTGAAGTTAATACATAAATATGACAGGTAAACGTTAGTTTTTTTTATTTATAACGAAAAATACTTTGAATTGGAGTTCCTCTTTAAATCGTTGGCATATAATTAAAAACGACGATTTGTACTGTTTGTTACATCTGCTAAATGAAGAATAATACAGAATACTGACCCCCATTGAATAATGACCGGGGTTGTCAATTTTTCGACGTAGAATGACTGGGATAGGGGTCATTATTCTTCGTAGTAAAAGTATTCTTTTTTTTCCTGAAAAATAAGTGCCATTTTCATAGATGAGTATACTCTACGTGATCCTTTTACAATGACTCCTTTATAAATTTAAGATTTTCAGTATCATTTCTTGTAATTTGTGAAAAAAATACTGTAATTTTCACTTCGGTAAACACAAACTAAGTGAAAGATGGGGTATAATTTAGAAATAAAAGATCCTGAACCTTTCGTTATACCAAGATACTGACACATTGTACATAGTATCATCTTAAAAAGTAACATGTACATGTAAATTTTACTGCTGGGAGGGTCATTATTCGAAGTAAAAAATAACCACCCCCCCCCTGTCAAATTTCTACGGGGATCATTATTATAAAAATCGACTATTCTAAAGAATAAAATATAAAAATTCTAAAAATAAATCATGTATTATTGTAAAAATTGTGTTGTCTACAACTAGATGTTAAAAAAAACATAACGTACATGAGCACATATCCCACTAGGTCACAATAGGTTGGCACGTCTCATTTACAAGTTTCGTGACATTGTTTAATCGTCAAAATCTCACCAGTTTAGGAATTACTTAGCAATAAAGTTTACCACTTATCAAAATGAATATTACAGACATGCTATAGGGAAGGCGTTGGAACCTGCGATCAATTGTTTTTTTTTCAAAAAAAAATTCTAAGCATTAATTAACAAAAAATGCACACGGCTTTACAAAAATTTTACAACATTGGGAGCTTATATGCTTCTTTCGACACCATAGTGCTTTTAACTTGATTTTTCTGCCCTGAATTTGCGACATACACAGTTAAATTGCTTTTCTTTTCTCGTTCTCTGTTTTTTTTTATCGGAATATTCCATTACATAGAATACAAACAAGTTAAAATAATTAATAAATTAAATGCAATACACCCATTTTGATTTCTTTCTTAACTACTATGGAATCATCTAAATTCGTTGGGGCCAATTTTCGAGGATTGTATGTTCTTTGCTTATTCGTGGGGATGTAATTTCGTGGATGAGTTGGTTTTCAGCTTTAATAAGAAAATTTAGTCTTTCAAAACCTGTTTTCGTGGTAGACGTAAATTCGTGGGGGAGGGCTACTCACGAAAACCACGAAAATTGACCCACCACGAATTCTAATGATTCCACAGTATTTAAAATATATATATATCTAGAAATTTTTATGTTGAATTGACATATTAGCATTTACTATCAACAAAAGTGATAATTCACAGATTTAGAATGATACCCGATTACAAGTACAAATCTGGCCTTACATGTAGTCTACAGCCAATGCAATCGTTGAACAAACGTCTATAGGTTGAATGCAAATACAGTACCGATCAGACCCAACCAAACACCAGAGTAACTGTAGCTAAACCCCGGTTTTACTTTTGGGGTTTACTCTGAGTTTACTTTTTGAAATGTTGGGTTCACTCGGGGTTTACTTTGGGTTTTGACGGGGTTTACTTTGGGTTTATTTTTGAAACGCTTTTGAGGTCAACTGTATGCAAAAACCTGTGTCGAGACACAATGTCGCATATCATATGAAAAAAAAATGTTTGATAATCATATGTTCATTACATACAGTATTGTAAGATACAATAGTATGAAAGAAAGTATTGCATCCTATGATACTATTCAATATATATCATATAATACAATATGATACTGTAATATATGATGATACAATATGATATTGGAAGATAATACATTGTATCAAGATATGATATTGTAAAAATAATTCAGAATTCAATTTAAGTCTTCTTTCTTTTTGTGATTGGCTTCGGCCGATCACTATTGTGTCCATATGAGGCATCCGGCAAATACTTCCATATGCGCACACATTCCGCTTACATAAGTAGTTCTTATAAAAAAATTTGGTTTAGTATTTATATAACATTTTACTCAGTTTTATTTCAATTCATTTACTTTAAGAGATGCAAACTTATATAAAATACAGTTCGACCTGTTAATTCAGGAATGCACATTTTGTCTCACGCGTAAGAATTTTGATCGAAAGTTTCATTTAGTAATGCAGTTGACCTCGATGAACTGACCTAAATCATTAGAAGATGCTCCATGAACTGACCTCGATCTATTGATGTTGCATAATAGTAGCTAGGAAGACGGCTTGATTTATAAACAAGGTTACGTTATAATGCGACCTCAATAGCAAGTTATGATGGCATTCAATGTTTTTCAGTCGCATTAAATTATTTAAATACAACTCTTTCTTTGTATACGTGTTAATGTTCTTTTCATGGGCGTCGGAACCGGAGATGGGGGGGGGGGGCTTAGCACCCCTTCCCACTTTTTTTGCAAAGTTAGACCTAACTATTAGGGACATAGCATCATCATAGAGGGTTCAGCCCACACACCCCCCCCCCCACCCCCACTTTTTCTCGCAGCAAAGATATTTGTTCCTAAATTTACCTTAAAAGATTGAAAAGTTTGAGTTATAGGCATATAAGAGCCCCCCCCCCCCCCCCCCACGGATAAGGATTTCCATGATTTTGGGAATTTTCTGTTTTTCCTCAATATTTCTGAGGATTAGTCTAGCCCCCCCCCCCCCCCCCCCCCACACTTTCAATTTGCTTCCGACGCCAGTGCTTTTAGAGCCCTACTCAGTATTCTGAAGAAGAAGATACATGAAATTAACATTTAATAATTACGATAAAGGGGTCAAATGCTGGTATTGGTCTCGAGGGATGTCACTAAGTGTCACTAAGTGCCATTATTAAAACCTTGAGTCAATGCCCACCGTCTCAAATAGGTTCTGCCAGCAAGTCACATGTCACACCTCCACGCCATGGTGACCCTGGAAATGCCTCCGCAGCTGAGTGACAGTAGCGAAAGGCGAGCCTCCGGCGCCTTTAAATAACCGGAACCAGTGACTAAGGGAAGGAAAACCCTAACAGAAAACCACCGGCCCTCCGGGTCCAGGGGGTTGGGCGTGGGGCTAGCAACTCCACCTCATAAAAAACCCACAGTGCTACAGAAACCGCAACAACACCACATCAAGAGCGAGACCTAGATCCATCCGGAAGATGGCTCGCAAGATGAGCTCATGACGTGTGCAGGTGAAAGCCATCAGGAAGCCAGTGCACCGACAAATCTTCTGTCGATTAAGGCCAACACCAGGATAGGGACCTGGAACATCAGAACCCTATACGAGGTCGGAAAAGCTGCCCAAGTAGCAAAGGAGATGACAAGGTACAATATCAAGGTACTTGGCCTAAGCGAAGTTAGATGGAATGAAAGAGGACAAGTTCGCTCAGAATCAGGAGAAACCATCATATACTCTGGACATGAGGACCAGGATCATGCACACACTCAAGGGGTTGCCCTTATGTTGTCACCAGAAGCAACAAAAGCGATGATAGCATGGGAACCAGTGTCGCCAAGACTCATGTCAGCCAGGTTCAACTCAAAGGGAAGGAAGATCACAATCATTCAGTGTTATGCCCCAATAAATGCAGCAGAGGAGCAGGAGAAGGACGAATTTTATGCTGCACTACAGTCAATGATAGACCGTGCACCTCGCACAGATATAAAAGTTGTGATGGGAGATATGAATGCCAAAGTTGGAGAGGACAACACCAACAAAGAACTTATCATGGGAAAGCACGGCATTGGTAACATTAATGAAAATGGAGAACTTTTTACAGACTTCTGCAATTTCAATGACCTAGTCATAGGAGGCACCATCTTTCCACATAAGAAGATACATAAAACAACCTGGTCTTCTCCAGATGGAAAGACAGAAAATCAAATAGACCATATTACCATCATGCGAAAATTGAGAAGTTTGCTTGATGTAAGGACAAGACGAGGAGCAGATGCAGCCTCAGATCACCTACTTGTTACAGCTACGCTTAGAATGAAACTCAGAGCATTTAAAGATAAATCAAAAACACCTCACTACAAATTTAATGTCCGCCTTATTAAAAACAAAGAAAAAAATGATGAGTTTAACATCGCAATAAGCAACAAGTTCAATGCACTAGAGGGATTGACAGTAACAACTATTGAAGACCATTGGGTTAAGCTCCAAGACGTCTGGAAAACTGCATGCAGTGAAGTTTTAGGAAAGAGAAAGAGGGAGCACAAAGATTGGATAACAGCCGAAACATGGGAAATAGTTAAAATAAGGAAAGAGTTGAAGCAGAAAATTAACCAGTGTAAGGATGCTCAACAAAAAGAGGAACTGAAAAAAGAATATGGGGAAGCCAACATACAAGTCAAAAAGAATGCTAGAAAAGACAAGAGACAGTTTGTCCATGACATGACTGAAGAGGCAGAGACAGCAGCCAGACAGAACAACATGAAAAAGCTGTATGAAATAAGCAGAACTCTGTCAGGTAAGAATGTGAACACTAACACCCCAGTAAGAGACAAGCAGGGAAGGATTATCAGCAGTGATATAGGACAAAGAGCCAGATGGGTAGAGCACTTCAAGGAAGTTCTAAACCGGCCACCACCACCCAGTACTGCAAACATACCAACAATAATGAATGAACTTCAAATCATAACTGGACCCCCATCTAGAGTAGAAATTACCAAGGCAATTAAAACACTGAAAAACGGAAAAGCAGCTGGTCCAGATGGCATTCCCCCAGAGGCTCTTAAAGCTACCCCAACAAAGTCTGCAGAGATGTTACAACCTCTACTACAAAAGATATGGGAAGAAGAAAAAGTTCCAGATGCTTGGAAAACAGGATACCTAGTTAAACTACCAAAGAAAGGTGACCTGTCGCAATGTGGAAATTGGCGAGGTATCATGCTTTTATCCATTGCCAGCAAAGTTCAAACAAGAGTAATCTTGGAAAGAATGAAAGAAGCATTGGACAAGGAACTAAGACCAGAGCAAGCAGGGTTTCGCCAGAACAGATCATGCACAGACCAAATCGCCACCCTTCGAATCATCATAGAGCAGTCTATTGAGTGGCAGTCCCCACTATATTCAACATTTGTGGACTTTGAAAAAGCTTTTGACAGTGTGGATAGGTCAACCATCTGGACACTAATGGAACATTATGGAATACCACCGAAGTTCATTAGCATCATTAGAAACCTGTACGACGACGCCACATGTCACATAATCCACAATGGAAAACTAACACATCCATTTAAAGTAGAAACAGGAGTAAGGCAGGGCTGCATTCTTTCACCAACAATATTTTTAATTGTTATTGATTGGATCATGAAGGAAACAACGCAAGGCAACAAGACTGGAATCCAATGGACCTTCACCAAACACCTCGAGGACCTCGATTTTGCAGATGACATTGACCTGCTATCCCACAAACAACAACATGCGCAGGAGAAATTGTCACGCCTCGCAGCAGAAGCAGAAAAGACTGGCCTAAAAATAAACATTAAAAAGACAGAGGTGATGAGAATAAACAACAAACAGAATACACCAATCCAGTTAAATGGAGAGAACATCAGAGAGACCGACAAATTCACCTATCTTGGGAGCATTGTCAGTAAGGACGGGGGCGCTGACAACGACGTTAAAAGTCGTACTAACAAGGCAAGACATGCATTCAAAACCCTACGTCAAATTTGGAATTCAAAAGCACTCTCCATCAACACCAAAACAAGAATCTTTAATACAAACGTAAAATCAGTCCTGTTGTATGGCTCGGAGACCTGGAAGGTAACAAAAACGATAAACAACAAACTCCAGTCTTTTGTCAACAAATGTCTCCGCCATATTCTTAACATCAGATGGCCAGACACCATATCAAACACAAGCCTATGGGAAAAGACCAAACAAGATCCCATCAACATTGAAATAAAGAGGAGAAAATGGGGATGGATAGGCCACACTCTACGTAAATCCCCAGAAAACATCACAAGACAGGCACTGGATTGGAACCCACAGGGAAAGAGAAAGGTGGGGAGACCTAGGCAAACCTGGAGAAGATCAGTAGAGTCAGAGGCAAAAGAGGCAGGCTTCACCTGGGCCCAGTTAAAGAAAGTAGCCCAAAACAGAGTCCGCTGGCGAGGAGTGGTTGCGGCCCTATGCTCCCCAAGGAGCGAACAGGAATAAGTCAAGTCAAGTAAGTCAATTACGATAAAGATGTAAAACTAGACAAGGAGTTTACGTACGGCTTTCCCCAAATTTATTTCAAAATTAAATTTGTTGACAGTTTATAATGATGAAATTATGGTGTACAGATTCAAAATATTCTCTATGTTTTAAAAATACAGTACTTTTTAAATTATTTTACATCAAACTGATCATGTTGAATGCTTCTTGCTATCAATATATCGTTATTGCCGATCATTCCTTTAAAAGGAATACTTGTTTACAATTTGCAACTCTATGCAAAAGTTCAAAATGCATAAAGTTTATGATCAATTAGACCTCTATATCGCTCTAAACACTGGGCGATGCGCTGTTGCATAATGTCTACCAAACTGTCTATTTAGTTTTGATCCAAACCCATCCATGTTTCCATAATTGTAACTTTCCAGTCTGTGATAGATTCTTGCTGAATTTTCCAACACGATCTTTCATTTCTATTGGATTTGAATCTGGGGAAGCGGCAGGTCATTCCATTACGGTCACGTAATTCAGTGTGAACCAGTCACGGATATAAGCCTAGCGTTGCCCTGTTGTAAAACACAATTATGGTAAATTGTTTCTCACAATATAAGAAAACAGCAATCCCCTCCCCAAAATTTCAAAGTACTTGATTTTGGATATATTTCCGTTCACAGAAACAAGTAAAATTGAACTTGCTTATTCCTTCCCATTTTGTAACAGCTAGTCAGACCTTCGGCGGTATTTTTTGACAATGTCAAAATTTTGCCAACTTTTTCCGAGTACTTCCTACCAGATCCCGGACACCCTATCTCGGACTTCCCTTTACGAATTCTTTTCAAATTATAACACACTATAGTCTTAGGTATATTTGATATTTCACACTGTTTTGTGATGAAGTGATGCAATATAGTATCATATGATAAAATATCATATCACATAATTCATCATTATATTGTAATATATATTGTATGTTATGGTATGATATTGTATTGTGTGACAAAATACAGTAAACTATATATAACAATATCATTAAAAACGATATCACGTGAAACATCTATAATGCAATATCAAGATAACATCAAACAATGTCTGCATTGATGACATCGCAGTCAGCGAATACATGCTTGGGTGACTTCACGGCGGTCCTAGTCGCTTCAGTTCAATGACTTTTTAGTCGGCCAAAGCATGCATTAGAAGGTTTTACAGTGGGCTAATATCTTCAATGGAAAACGTCACAGTCGGCCATTGCATTCATTGGAGAGCTTTCCAGTTGCTCAATGCAGGCATTTAGCGACTCTTTAGTCGCTGAATACAGACTTTGATCAAGGAAGGTATCTGTTTATTCCATTGAAATTGCGCTGCATTCATAAATGACAATATCCATATTTATTTGTAAAATCTCGGAAAGTCTGCATTGCCTTAGTGCTAAGATTTAACTGTGAATCAAGATTACAAAATAAGAATACCGGGGCTAAAATAAGATACATGAAGATAGCTAAAATCATATTGAAAAGAAGTTTGTAAGAGGTTATCACCACAAAGATGTCATAATGTAGAAATGACGTCATGAAGATTGTCTTATTTTGAAAAATATATGTTGAAATCGTATTTGAGCAGACCTGCGCTTTATACTTCCGAATGCATAATATAAAGAAAACATGAGAATATTTTCATTTGTTTGCAAAATTGCGGAAATTTGGTCATTTATGTGACGTCATAGATAAACAGCGAATGAGAAATGGTGATTTAAATCAAGATTAAATTAATAGACATCCTCTGTAAATGATTTATGAAAATATGCTTTTTGGGGGCAAATATATGACCATACCAAAAAGATTCCTTACGCTTTAAAGGTCAATTGCATAACAAAGATGCAAGAAATCCAAAAAGATATTTTTTTTTACCGGCAGGGTAACAAAATACAAACGATTTGAATAATCCCGCCTTAAATGGGTCACGTGGCATCTATCTTGGTCAATCAATAACAATGGCGACGACGAGAAAGATTGGTATACCGTTAATTTTGACAGATTTGGCAATAAAAGAAAAATGAGCCAGACTGTCGAGGTTAGAAACAAAGGGACGATTGTCATCAGAGACCATGTACATTGAAGGAATAGGAATTAAAGCCGTATTAAACTTCAGATTCCATCATGAAGTTGTAGGGGTTATGCTAGTCAGGTTCGGGCTGTATGTGTTCCGTTTCCTAACTTATAAGTTATAAACCACAACTGGACTTCGTTCAGAGGAATTTTTGAGTAAAGAATAAATAAACACTCTCAGTACATGCATCGCTCAGGGAGAGGGGTATTTAGTACATTTACCGTGTCGATGATGCTAAAATCGTGTTTCATCTTTATTGAATACAATTAACAATTAACAATTGATATCGTTCTACATTAACGAATTTCAGAATAATAATGCTTTGAGTATCATCTGATATAAGAATTATCTAATAAAAGGCATGAAAAAAGTTAATCTAAGTCATACACAAACTATTCTTCCATTGTGTTCTCAATGCTAGGTTTCCCCGCACTCATGCGCAGTGTCGTTATTAATGGCGGATCACATTAATATTCATCAGACGTGTAGCATAGTTTAGGGACATACAACTAAAGAGAGAACATGTTTTATTGGCCTGGTGTTTGTGAAACGTCTAATTATATAAAATATGATGTATGATTTTACTCATGTCAAAAATTTTATTCCAATTATGCCACATATACCTTTAACGCTCAGCACAGATGAATAAATGTTGACCAAAATGGTGACCATGCCCCTTTAATGAAATACATTGACCATCTGAAAGAGAAAATGTACCTAACTGTGCTCATAGATCATTAATAAGCGGGAAGTCTAGGGAGACTGAATTTAAACAGTGTACATTTATCATGGATAATAATGTATATTTTTATTATGCTTGTTCTTTCTTACCAAATAAAAAAATACAACATTAGGGTTCATATCTTAAATGAATAGTACATGCATAATGATTTTTAAAAATTCCGATCTTTTTTGAAAATATACTTGGACCGTTTTTAATTGTGGATTTTTCTTAGTACTTGTATTCTCAAATTAACAATTGCCGCAAAATAGGAACGCATACGCTCTTCTACATACATGTAATTGCTAAGAAAACTTTTTAAAAATCCCAAAAAACCACCTTGAAAATGAGCAATCAACAAACATAATTTGCCTGCATCTACCGAATTTAAAGCACATTTGTTTGTAACTTCCAATACTATTTAAGCGTTTTAACACGTGCTGTATGATTATAACATCAAGTAAAATAGAGTGTTTCCATTTTCTTACGTAATAAACAGTACGTTGTGTTGGAAGGAAAATATGTAAACAAATAATAATAGTATAGTTGTACAACACTTGTTTTTACAGGATTACTTCCAAGGATGATCGATAACATTTTTGAAAGAGTAAATGACAATACTGATCCAGACCTTGAATACCAGGTACATGTATATTATCTTGTTATCATTTATTGACAGGTGTGGAAAAAATAATAAATTATATTTTAAAACTAATTTTGACAATAATTGTAATAAATATCACAGACCAAAAGCATTGTGAGCGAGTGAAAGAGAAAAAAAAATAAGAAATAAATATTTGGATTGCAAAAAAAACACGGAGCAAAAATCGTCTTTAAGCAAGTCCTTTAAGGCACCTTTAAGTCACCTTTAAGCTAGAGCTTATAGGACCTTATTGTTCAAACTTCTTTAAGCCATTTTAAAGCCACCTTCAATTATCTTTAGGTGGTATTTACGTTCCCTTTAAGTTGTTTTTACATCGTCTCAAAGTTCCCTTTAGGTCAACTTTGATCGATCCGAACAGTGTCATATCAAATTCATTATTAAATTGATTATCGGTTTTTGGCATGTATTTTTTTTTTTACCTTTTAATATTTCCAGATCTTATTCTAGATCTGCTAGTTGCATGTTAAAGATGAAAAGACTCTCAACTACCTTTATTGATATCGGGTGGAATATTGTTGTTTTGTTTGTCACGACATGGGTTTATTCCCTTGTGTATATCAAATGAAGTCTATTGTTTGTTTAAATCGAGAACACGCCTTGAAATCACACAAAATATACAAGATATACACATATTATACCATATGGCTATTGAAATTAAAGTTTTATTTTCATTTGTAATTCATTTTCAAAATAATACCTTACCTTGGGTTTTAAAAATATAAAGTCTTAAAATCAAAGATACATTTATGTAAGGTTCAATTTTTACGCTTTCTTTAAGCCACCTTTAAGCAGCATATATAGCTTAAAGATGGCTTGAATATCGTTTTTAACTTACCTTTAAAAACCTTTAAGCTATCCTTCAGGAGAACTTTAAGATGGTCATTCATCCTGTTGATTGGTAACAAGTTAACTATCATACCGGCCTTTACTTTTAAGATATAATTTGTTAAGCGAAAAAATATTTTTTAGGAAATAAAAATTAGAAAAGTTATCTTTTAATCTTGGGTAGTTCTATTTTTTAAACATGTAAAGAACTCTTCTTCTAAAGGAGATCAAAAGAGTCTTAACATAGCCATGGCAATTAAGCATTCTTAAAAGATACTAAGTACTATTTATTTTACAGGTTTATTTCAGCATTTTGGAGATCTACAATGAAAAGGGGTATGACTTATTTAAAGAGGTCGATAAAAACCAATCCAGAAAAGAACTTAGAATTGTGGAAAATGAAGGTTTGTGTAATTGCAATATCAATAAAATGTTAACTGAAATAGTATGACACAAGCATGTGTTAAACAAATTACATGTGTATATTTTTTTCACAGGTATGAATATTTTTGTCAACATATTTTTATTGTGGAAATTACCATTAAGCTTTTTTTCTTTTATTATATTTTTACCAGAAACTGAGAAAAAATACTTTTGTGATTTGGATACACACACACACACACACACACACACACACACACACACACACACACACACACACACACACACACACACACACACACACACACACACACACACACATATATATATATATATATATATATATATATATATATATATATATAAGCTTTTGCGTATAAATAAGGTAAATTAGTCGAAAATTAGCGCACGTTTTTCTGCGCAATAAATATATAATTTTTTTCAATGGGTGGCCCTGTAGCTCTCCGGTCTGTCAATTTTTTTTTTCCCGGAGAGCTACAGTTCTGCAGCTATCGTCACTTCACTTGCATCTGATAATCTTTTAAACACCATCACCAGTCCCGTAAAGTGAAGTGGGGCAGTTTGTTTACACGTGAAAATAGCGACTCTCGATCTCGACGTAAATTAATATACTTCGTTTTCCGAGGTCGGTTAGCATGGTTAAAAGAAAGTCTGAGGCAAGTAAAGTGACGTTATCAGTAGTAAATTTCCTGAAAAATGAATGGTACTAACTGTTTTCACAGAATTTGTGTGCAAATAAGGTTAATCAGTCCAAATATAGCGCATTGTTTGTGCGCTGTAAATTGTAGATTTTTACTATGGGAGGCACTGTAGCTCCCAGGTCGTCCATCCGAATTTTTCAGACCGGGAGCTACAGACCTACAGCGACTACGGCAGTATACATTAAGAATTTTGAACATAATCAGTGATATATTATTTTTACATAATTTTTACGTAATTTCTACAAAAATAAAAGGATGGAAATCAAGGAACGATGTAACAGGCGAAGCCGTTTTCATAAAACATCGGTAATTTATGGATTTACTTTTTACTTCTAAAGGTTTCAGAAATAAGATATATAAAATGACATACGCTAAGAACTACATATGATGAGAGAGAGAGAGAGAAAGAGAGAGAGATGAATTAATCAGAAATCGATTTGATAAAGAAATTTATAATTGTTTTATCTGCTTTTTCATATCGATTATATTTTTTTTTTGTCTCAAGTTTTTCTTCGCCGACTATAACTGTGTGATAAAAATTCTGGTAAGTCGGCAAATAAAGTAACCTACATCTCTAGAAATTCAGAAAGAAAAATGAATTGTTTTATCAACAGTGATTTTTTTTGTTTTAAGTATAATCTCCGATCGGTGATTACATCTGTTATTTCTTGGGTTCCAACACACATACATGGGTGCTCAGTTTCCACACCTTAACACAAGTCACCCGGTCGTTCGCATAGTTCTGTGTGTGAACTTCGAAGGTTTTTCTTAATCCCAGACAGACAACAGATTTGTATCTGTATAGAGAGAGAGAGAGAGAGAGAGAGAGAGAGAAAGAGAGAGATATATTTCATAATGTTCAGGATATCAATATAAACACAATATTTGTCAATAAATGCATGTATACATGTAGACATGTATAAATGTTTGAATAAGTACGAAACAGTCCTTCTTTTAAAGCCATGTAGAATACTCAAAACGTTGGTGCATTGCTAAATGTTGTGTGCTTACAGTCATTGAGATGGCGGCATTTCTTTGATGCCGGCAAAGCGACCCCGTGAACTCTACTGTGGTCATATTGCAGGGGCAATACGGCGGCATATCTTTGATGCTGGCGATGCGACGAGCGTCTGAATTTAGCTGACAGAAACGAGCTCTATATGTGTACTAAAAGCCGCTATATTATTTCTATTCATAATAAAAATAAAACGGAAAACATTAAATTCCATCATTTTAAATATAAAATCTTAAAACAAAACAAAATTAAGGAAGAAAAAATATTCGGCACTCGGGGACTGAACCCGGGTCGCCTTGGTACAAGTCCAACATTCTAATAATTGAGCTACGCGGACTCTCGCTTCAGGACTTTCGAGCCCACAATCTCGAGAATGCATAGATCATTTCAAAAACAAATTTCATATTCGGAAGTTCTGAGAGCGTTTTTATCGAATACAAACACAAAAAATCAAGTCGAAAAAATTTAAAATTAAGGTTTTTCGCTTCCTTTCTGTGACGAATGGAATTGACGGCGGACAATCGGATATGCGAAAGGCACTGCGGCTGTAAATATACTACCATCTCTGGCAATGGGATGGTTCTATATAAAATACTTTTTGAGAAAAATTGTTAACAAGCAAAAACATGAAATCTTTAATATCTCGGGACCAGAAGGGACGACCTTATTCATGTAATTTTCTTATACATTTTGTCATAAATAAGATCTTAAAGATTCATGAAAATCGGCTGAAGCGTTTTAGAGAAAACGTGACAGAAAAAAAAAATGAATGATAATAATAATAGCGAAAAAGAAGCAAAGCAATAACAAGAAAGTCTTCCGTTGAAAACAAAAAGACAACTTAAAGACAACCTTCAGATAATATTATTTTAACGTAAACATGGTATAATGATAACATTTAAAAATGGCGGGAGAAAAGTATGTGCCAAAACATAAAGATACAATATGCAAGAAATATAACAACCTTAATATTATGCAATTATACAAAAGTTGTTGTTGCTAACCTACCTGTACCAATGTAGTCACACAGAAGAATAGTAAAACATATACTTTATGTAGTTCCGGATGCAGATACGGAAATCAAACATTTCCGGAAAATATTTATACGTAATTAACATATAAGGGGAACTAATTATGATTAATAGCAAGCTTGTCCACACTTATTTCCAGGCTTGGAGTAATGCTAAATGTAATGGCAATACATTGCACTGCATTACATGTTTCAAAGTAATGCTAGTAATGTGTAATGCCACAAATTTAGCATTAAAAGCAATGTTAATGTAATGCATTACTTTCCAAAATCTAGTGTAATTCTGGCATTACATGGTATTACTTTGCATTACTTTGCTTATTTATGCATGTTCACTTAAAAAAAACGCGATGAATAAATGAATAACTGAAATTGTATTTCATTAACATTATTTTAAAGAAGAGATGACAAATTAGAAAAAAAATGTTAAAAATGTACATGTATTACATATATTAAGAAAAGAGTTTAAACTTTCATTTCTAATTCTTAATGTGACCGAGTAAATAATAAAGACACGGTTCTGTGTTCAGGATGTTTTATATGTACAAAAAGGTGATTCTGTAAATAAATATAAACACATATAAATATATATACAATTTATACACAATAATTCGTTACGGTTTAAATAAAGCTTTAAACTTTATTATAATCTTAGTTTACTTTATGTAGATACTAAGAAAAGTTATGTCATATAAATTAATACAATAAATACCTTGTTCGAGGTGTTGGTGTACAAAATCGCCGGACCCACAGTGAAACAAAATCAAAAGTAACCGGGATTTATAATAATAGAAATGATTTGATTCGATAATACTAGCCAATGGGAACAACGGCCATTAGAAAAGTAAAGAAAGTGTTCACCAACTCAATCCACCTGCGCACAAGAACAAGCGTAACTTGGTAAATAATTAGATATTGCAAATTTTAAATCTGCCCACATACTCCCCTGCTTTGAATTTTATCGTCTCGATAAAAATCAAAATTCAAACACACACTAATCAACATAATATCAAATATAAATCAAATGTTCAATATACGTATCACATTCACAGTTTCTGATTCTTAATCCCACATACTCTTCTGTTTATCGCGTAATCGCAAACTCCGACGAAGAGATAAGGATGGCTTAACGTCACGTGCAGGGCAAATGTCACTGCTTATATATTTCGGCTGTACGCGTTTGATATCACGTCTATTAAGGGTACGCTGCTGTCCAGTGTCTGAAACAACTGTATACACACTGTCTTTGGCTGTTTGAACACGGTATCTTGTTGTATTCAAAGGTCTTGAAGTTTGTGTCTTCCTGTAAAACCTCTGTTTCTTATGAAAACTTCGTCACCCACACCAATCGGATGATCCACCATTTTTGCGTCGAAGCGATCTTTCCTCTGTAATGCATTTTTTTCCAGGTTTCTTTTAGCATGCTGGAATAATTCACTAGCATTATTTCTGTGCTCTTGAATGAATTCATCGTAATTCACACCATTATCCGAGACAGAATCCGACACTGTTGACGACACAACAAAATCGACTGGAATTTTAGGTTTACGACCGAAAAATAAATAGAAAGGACTGTAGCCAGTACTGGAATTTGGAGACACATTGTACGCAAAAGTAACATCAGATAAATGATCTGGCCAGAGTTTCTTCTTCTGTGGTGGTAGAGTTCTGAGTAAATCGTGAAGTGTACGGTTGAAACGTTCTGTCTGTCCATTGCCTTCGGGATGGTAAGCTGTTGTTCTTGACTTTTGTATGTCGTAGATTTTGCAGAGTTGTTTAACAATATCCGACTCGAAGTTTCTTCCCTGATCGCTATGAATTCTATCCGGTACACCATAGTGATGAAACCACTGTTAAATCAACCACAACGCAACGGTAGAAGCTTTCTGATCACGGGTGGCCACTGCTTGTGTGAATTTGGTAAAAACATCTGTCATCACAAGTACATTTTCCTTACCCTTAGATGGTTCCAATACTGAGAAATCAATGGCTAGAATTTGCAGAGGTCGGTTTGCTAGTAAGTGGTTCATAGCTGGTCTAATCTGTTGGTTTTCTGATTTGGCTACACAACAACGTTCACAGTTCTTGCAATATTCTTTGATCTCACTAAACATTCTAGGCCAATAACACCGGTCTTTAATAACACTGAATGATCTTTCGATTCCCTGGTGACCAAGGTTGTCATGACACTGTTTAAGAATTTCCAGTTTCAGTGAAGATGGTAAAACGCACTGTTTGGTTTCTCCATTAACAGGATCACACACAGTTCTGTAAAGTATTCCGTTATCCATACTTTAACGATTCCACTGCCTGAGAAGAATATTCACAGCCTTTTCACAGTTTTTCCTTTCTTCTTTCTTTGGATATACCCCCTGTTTCCAGAACTTTAAAAACTGATGAATTTCTTTGTCCTGAGATTGTAAGCGTTTCAGATCACTTTGACTGTATTGACAAAGAGAACATTGCATTTCAACACATATCACATCGGATGATTCTTGACACAATCTCTGTTACACACACATAACATCTTTTGGAATTTCAGAAGACCAGAGATTTCCTAGACTGGTTAATGAGGTAAGTATTCCTTCTTCACTCACTGACTTACGTGAAAGAGCATCTGCATTCGAATTGTGTTTTCCACTGCGATATTTGATTTCAAAGTTGAAGAGAGCCAACTGTGACACCCAGCGTTGTTCGTATGCACTCAATTTAGAAGACTGTAGATACACAAGCGGATTATTGTCGGTATAAACGGTAAAAGAAGAGTTCACTAAATAATCCCGGAATTTGTCGGTAATACTCCAATACAATGCTAAAAGTTCCAGACGTCGCGAACTGTAATTCTGTACATTCCGTTCGTTGGGACGAAGTGATCTGCTGGCGTACGCAATAACACGTAATTGACCATCTTGGTGTTGCGAAAGTACCGCTCCGAGACCGTTGAGACTTGCATCGACTTCAAGCACAAAAGGTTTTGTGTAATCGGCATATTCTAGAATTGGTGCACTGGTAAGTAATTCTTTTAATAACACAAATGATTTTTCACATTCACTATTCCACTTTTCACAGAACAGCTTCTTAGATGCATTCGGAAACTTTCTGATTAAATTGTACAATGGCGCTGCAACTTTCGCAAAAGACTGAATAAAACGTCTATAATATGACGCCAATCCAAGAAATGAACGTAACTGTTTTGGTGTTGACGGTGTTGCCCAGTCACTCACAGCTTGCACTTTTAGAGGATCTGTGTTAATTCCATGCTTTGATACTATGTGCCCCAGGTATTTTACTTCCTCTTTGAAAAAATCACATTTAGATGGTTTTAATTTAAGTCCATGCTGACGAAGTTTCTGAAATACTACTTCCAATCTCTGAATTTGTTCTTCTACAGTCCGTGAAAACACAATAATATCATCTAAGAATATCAGGAGTATCTGGAAAACTTCATCACGGAAACAGTGCTGCATAAGTCTCTGAAAGGTGGCGGGAGCGTTACACAAACCGAACGGCATGGTGTTAACTTCGTATAGTCCAAATGGTGTAGTAAATGCTGTTTTGTGTGTGTCGTTCTCTTCTACTGCAACTTGGTTGTATCCTGAAAACAAATCCATGGTCGAGAAATAACGGGAACCACACAGTGTATCAAATGATTCTTCAACACGGGGGAGAGGATATGCGTCTTTGATTGTCTTAGAGTTTAACTTCCGATAATCAACGCACAGACGTAATTCACCATTCTTCTTGCGAACGATAACAATTGGTGATGCATACGCACTGGTACTTTCTCTTATAGCATCCCTATGTAATAGCTCTCTAATATGTTGGTTAACTTCCTCAAATTGCGTCGGGGGAATGCGTCGGTTCGGTAGATTGACCGATACTCCATCTGTCAGCGTTATTTTGTGTTTTACCGTGTCTGTAAATCCTGTGTCTAAATCCGACTTTGAAAATACGTCATGATATCTGTGAAATAGTAATTCTATGCTTCGTTTCTCTTGGTCGATCGCGTCAACTTTGTCCAAGTTTACAGGAATACGGAACTCTGGATCACAGGAACGTTCGTTAGTAGATTCTGTCACATAACACTGCACAAATATTTCCTGTACTGTGCCACAATTTGAAAATTGCACAGGGTCACTAATTTCATTGATAACTTCTTCTCCTCATGATAATATAGCAATGCGTGTTCGAGGTGAAATCCAGACATCAGAATCAGTTATGTTCGCTAGCCGCAAATAGAAATGGCCTTTGATCACTTGAACGAATGTCCGGACTATAACAATGCTGTCACTCAGGTGCTCGCTATGCGACAATGGTTCTGCTACGGCTGAGTAATTTCCAGGTAGTGGCGGCCCAGTAGCGTTGATCACGATCACAGATCTTGCGGGAACTCTAACGGGATGTCGCGCAGACACTTTAGCAAAACCATACACAGTCCTGTTTTCTTGATCACACACTCGGAATGCTGACTTAATTTTCGAATTGCAGGATATTTCAGACACTTTCTCGTGATAATAATTTCCATGTTTTTGAATAAAAATGTCTCTGCACTGTCCAATAATGTTCATTCCTAAAATGCCCGGGATATTGTGTTTACGTTTCCGAGTCATTCCATCTTCTGTATCTTTAATTATCAGGATACCGCGATCTTCTATAACGTTTCCCATACATTCAACATCAGCTTCTATGTATCAGATATAAGGGATTCAAATTCCATTTGCTGCTTTTAAATTCAATTTAACATCATTCTTCATATTCTTACAGAGTGTTTCGATGTTGTTTCTATAAAAACTTTCCGTTATTGTAGTCACCATAGACCCAGTGTCTAATAAACAGTTAATTTCTAAACCAAACATTTTAATTTTAACTGTAGGGCTTTGACCAATAATATGATTGACACAGATGGAGTCCTCTTTATTTCCTACTGATGTCGGACTCTGCTCATCAGCAGGATCTATTTTCCCGATTGTTGGTAATTTGCCGAAGTGAGATTTCGTGGACAGTTTCTTTGTATATGATTTTCGCTTTTACATGTATAGCAACGGCGGCGGTTTAACTGTGGATATGGTAATCGGTATTGTTCTTTGGATTTGGATACAGTTTGCCGTTCAAGTCACTTTGTAAGATTGTCGATGTTTTCTTCCTGCCGTTGTATGACTTCTAAGTATTTGTCAATTCCGTGAGTAGTTTTCTCTGACTTCTGTGAAGATTCTGCGGCCTGTTTTTCTGTAGTATGTCTGTCTGTTGAGCACTTTGAGCGGTTCTTTTCTTCATCCTCTGAAAACAATATTGCTTCGTCCCGGAAGTCCAAAAAATGTATGTCCGGCTGTTGACGAATAAGTCGTTTTAATTCTCTACGTTATGAGATATCATTCACATTTTGCGCAAATTGTTCACACAGGGTCAAATCAGGGTTTGGAATAATATCTGTGTTTTTCGTCGTAATTTTCTTGATAAGGTTCATCAGAGCGTAACTGTATTCTCGTAAAGACTCTCCTTCCATCTGTTTTCGCTCAAAGAAATTTCTCTGTAGGACTGTTATTCCTTCTTTGTCTCCAAACGTTTCATTTAAAATACGCAACACTTTTGTTGGATTGCTTCTTTCTTCATATGGCCGATATTTGATTTCTTCTTTTGCCAATCCAGTCAGATTTGAATATATGAAGTCGGTACTTTCTTCTCTATTCATACGGTGACTTTTGATGACATGTTCAACTTCTTCTATCAAGTCGTCGACATGAATATCGTCTTTATCTTCATTTCCGCTGAATTTCTGCACATTACGGACTGGTTTTAGATAAGTAGTTTTGAAACTGTATTCTTCGTTGTCCTCATCTATGCGTCTATCGAGTTCTTTTTGTAGAGTTTTTATTTGTTGTATTAATTTCTTTGTCGTCATGGTTCGGCGTTTAAAGGTATTTCTATCAAAAAAAGGTAACGGTACGTTCCGGACTTTTCACAGGTGAGTTGTTTTCAGCGATGACTGCTCACTGGATTTTGTAGACATTCTTCCTCACACAAGAATCACCATTGACTGTAGATACCGGCGACGCCATTTGTGACCGAGTAAATAATAAAGACACGGTTCTGTGTTCAGGATGTTTTATATGTACAAAAAGGTGATTCTGTAAATAAATATAAACACATATAAATATATATATACAATTTATACACAATAATTCGTTACGGTTTAAATAAAGCTTTAAACTTTATTATAATCTTAGTTTACTTTATGTAGATACTAAGAAAAGTTATGTCATATAAATTAATACAATAAATACCTTGTTCGAGGTGTTGGTGTACAAAATCGCCGGACCCACAGTGAAACAAAATCAAAAGTAACCGGGATTTATAATAATAGAAATGATCTGATTCGATAATACTAGCCAATGAGAACAACGGCCAATAGAAAAGTAAAGAAAGTGTTCACCAACTCAATCCACCTGCGCACAAGAACAGGCGTAACTTGGTAAATAATTAGATATTGTAAATTTTAAATCTGCCCACATTAATATTAATAGATATAACCACACAATTTAATAACGTTATAAGAGTGTTGTTATTAAGAGTTAGAAACCATTTAAAAAATTTACTCCAATTAGTTTGCACTTTAATAAAGAATGTGTAACATATTATGCCCCCAGGATAATCTAAGAAACAATCTATTGTTTAAAGAAGTGCTAAACACACCGACCCCCTTCCCTTGGCTTTGTTCCAATAGAATAGTGAACAGTCATGAACCTTAAGCTTTATAAACAACATGAATGCATTGTCCATCCATAATAAAATCAAAATCACTTTCAATATCATAACCCTTTTGAAAATTATTACCCTCTCTCTCTCTCTGTCTCTCTTTCTCTGTCTCTGTCTCTCTGTCTCTCTGTCTGTATGTCTGTCTGTCTCTCTCTGTCTGTCTGTCTGTCTGTCTGTCTGTCTGTCTCTCTCTCTCTCTCTCTCTCTCTCTCTCTCTCTCTCTCTTGTCTTTTAAGAATATTTGTTTGGACTGATAGAAAATGCAAGATTCATGTATTTTCCCCATCATTCCACTTAATATATTCTAAAATAAAGATAAATTTGAAAGATGGACCCTTTGAAACTTTGATGATCATTAAGTGCAAGAACAATTACTCTTTGTATAGTGAAATAAGTTATTTCACTATATAAAGAGTAATTCGATGAATTTCACGTATTCCCTGATAATCATTATAAAAATGATTTTCTGCAAAACAAACCGATTCCCTGCACACACACCATTTCTAAACACTTAGGAATTTCTGTAAACCAGCAAAGAGTTCCAAAATATCATTCGTTAATCATCTAATCTACGTCATAAAAAGATGAACGTACAATACAGTTTTATTTGTTTTGTTATAATGTGTTGTGTACGCGAAGAATTAAAGTAAAAATAAATCTTCAATTGAAACTTTATTCTGATAAATGGTTGGTATCGGACTTGAAAAACATGATATACTATATATTTTGTTATAAGGAACACACATTTCAAATCTAAACTATGTAACTAAGGAATGTTTCTTTACTTAATGATAGTTAATCATAGTAAATATCTGCAATTTACTGCACACACATTTTTGCGGTCGTTTTGGACTAATTAACCTTATCTAAAAACAAATTCTGTGGATAACATTAGTACCATTGAATTCTTAGCCAGTAGTTTACTACTAATAATAGTCCTTTACTTGCCTACAACTTTCTCTGAAACACGCTACCCGACTCCGAAAACTGAAACATGTCAAATTTACTTCGAGATTAAAAGAATAAATTTTTACATGAAAACAAACTGCACTACTTCACATTACAGGGCTGTTGATGGTGTTTAAGAGAATATCAGGAGCAAGTTAAGAGTACATATATGTAATGACATGTCCAAGGATATTTTGAGAATTAAAAAATTGTTTAGAATATTAATGTATTAAGGAATAAGGATAATCGATCCAAAACTGGGTATAGTCCACTAATGCATTTTCCAAAGGCGGTAATGTTAACGTTAGGGTTCATAGCTCCGGCCCTAATTTTCGTTTAGCAACGAGGGACCTCTTGAATGAAAGCTCATCAAATTGTCTCTTTCCTGTTAAAATTTCGTGGTTTGAAGTCAGATTCGTTTTCCGGCAAAATGCGACTGTGTTGAAAAACTCTGAAAATGAAAGTAAAAGTAGGGAATTTCTCAGTTTTGGAAAGGGTGTACATCAAACAATTTTAATTCTTTTCTTCAAATGATAATTTAATTTTGACACTTGTTTTTAAAATTGAAAATCCTCTTTTCTGACATATGTCAAGCATTCTGATTTAAAATGTCACAATAAATGTATATTCACTCTGCAAGTATAGGGACTATTTTGCTTAAAGGCACTGCTTTGTTGTCCTACCGATTCTAAAAATAGTTAGAGGGATATACCCAGCTAGCAAACATTTTTATTCGTCGTAAATTGTAGAAATTTATTTTGAAAAGCATTGTAGCTTCCAGGTCTTCCATTTGGTTTTTTTTTTCAGACTGGGAGCTACAAACCTGCAGCTAATTTATATCTAAAGAAATTGTCTTTGAGATTTTAAGGTAGATGTGATGGTTAAGGTTCTATGGACCATCTCCATTGTGACATACTATTGAACTAAGCATTCATGTAAAGTAAAATTTCATAAGTACTAGTATCTATTTTTTTCTAATTTTGTTACCAAAATGCGTAGCGCATTGGGTCAGATTGTTATCATCAAATCCCTAAGTCTTAAGTTGGGAACAAAACTTAGGCAATTTTATTTCATAAAAACACACCTTCAATTCAACTGAAACTATGATATCATTTGAGGTAAAAATTAATGATCATGTTTGCCAACCCGACTGCAAATGCACATTTTGATTGCTTGGTAATTCAAGATATATCTATTTTATCAACGTTTTATACCGGCTCTCTTTATTGTGTATCGAGATTCGCTGGGCCAATTTTCGTAATTATTATTCGTTATTTTTTTTTCTACAGGTTACTTGGTACAAATTTTCGTGAGAAAACTTGTATGAGTATTGAATTAATACAGTTAACTATAACTAATGGATTTATATACGGGGATATGAGGATACACAAAATTATGAAAAATGATCTAACACAAAACTAGTGATTCCGCAGTATCGTCACTTGTTAATATTGGTCTGTTCTATAGCTATTGTATGAAGTTGTATGATCATGAAGTTGTATTGTTCTACGTCTACATTTCGTTCTAAGTATCACTTTATCATCTGAACTCAATTTCAAATTATAAAATTAAGTAGTCTGTATTTTGATAAAGTCGATATTACGGTTATTTAGAAATTTCATTAATTACAATTACAATAAGGTGATTAATTATTATAAACTTCACATTTAATAAATATGGTGTATGGTTAAGTAGGCATACTTTATTCTAAAAGTATGTCAATGTAAATGTTTAGTAAAGCATACTCTTTATTGAAAAAAAGCGTTAGCACGCCTTTTACGAAAGCCCTTAAAAGCCTTTTTTCGCGTTACATATAAAAAGGCGTTTTAGCGCAAATCAACGCCTTTTTCACACCATAACGCATTTTAAGAAAGCGTTGCTAGGCCTTTAATTTTATGTATACAATGTAAATTGGGATGAGTAATGATTGATTGAGGGAGGGGAAGAAAAATAACAAATAACTGTTAATCATATGATTTAAAGAGTTAATAGCCATTACTTTTCCTTTATTGTCATGGTACAATAAGTTATTTCTCTTTCATACCGTACTCTACGCAAAGTAACATGTATATTTTATTTCTTTATTATTTTGAATAGCAAAGAATCTGACTTGTGTTAACGTATCTGGCCCAGAAGACGTTTCAAGTATTTTACAAAAAGGATACAAAAACAGAAGCATCGCGGCTACCAAAATGAACCAATACAGCAGCCGGGCCCACACTGTTGCAACAATATACTTAAAGCAAATACGATCGAAGGACAAAACTACATTGTCATCACAAATAAATGTCGTGGATTTAGCCGGAAGGTACAGATATTTTTTTTAGAATCAACTTTGTTTGAGTCAATTAATAACAGAATCAAACCACCGTTATAAAACCTGGACTTAAAGCAATATGAGCTGCAATTTTCAAGTAGATTTTTTTTTACGAAAATGTTATTTCCTGCTAAAATGACAAAAAATATCATTGCTTTTAAATTTTTGTTGGCTTTATTTTTGGGAATAGCCTTAATTGAAGCAAAATTGAATTATTGTCGCCCTGTAAAAAATATCATTGCTTTTAAATTTCGGTTGGCTTTATTTTGGGGAAAAGCCGTTAAGAAGCCTTAATTGAAGCAAAATTGAATTATTGTCGCCCTGTAAAAAATGATTTGCTATTTATTCCTTAGAAGAGAAATCTTTCTTTTGACAAAAAATTAATGAATTTTCAAATCTTATTTATCATTAAAGTTTAAGTTACTTGCAAATTTTTAAACCAAAATAAAACTCTTAAAAAATATAGCTCATATTGCTATAAACAATTATTATACTGTGTTGTTTTGTGTGTTAGCATGTTTAGCTATGAATCTATTTACCCTTTTATTTTCCCTCTTTAAAGTGAAAGAGTTGTTAAGACAAAAGCAGAAGGAGATCGCTTGAAGGAAGGATCAAATATAAATAAATCTCTTTTATACCTAGGTAACGTTATCAGAGGTAAGTGATGCTTAATTGCCAAAAACGTCCCTTTGAGGTGAAATGCTACACATAATTTTATTTTATGAATCTATAGAGTATGATAATGACTTCTTACACATGATTTCGTTTTTCAAGGAAGAAGTTATTACTTTTCAAAATAGATTGCCTTACATTTCTTATATATAAGGCATTGAAAGAATATTTTATCCATATGTTTGCAAAATATAAAACACAAGAAGCAGATTTTTAATGTTGTGACCATAGCAATGGATTTCAATTTTCATTATTTTATATTATATCTTTGTTGCCAAAATAAAAGAACAGTGTAGCAATTTTTTTGAAGTGCTGTTAAGGAAGGAGTCTTCTCTGGTTTTCGACTTGTGAAAAGTAAAATTTGATGACATGTTTATTAAATCAAGATGAATTTTAGATTCTAACAAGACTTATCACATGATGAATCTCTGCCATTCAGTAAACGGAATGATAACTGAATGGTCTGGAAAGGTGACTGAATGGCACAGCTATCCCATTCAGTCACCTTTCAGTTACCGTTCAGTCACCTTTCAATTGACTGAATGGCAGAGATTCATCCTGTGTATTTTTTGGCGAAACATTGGCGTAGGAAAATATCATAACAATGTTTGTGTATTTCAGAATTGCTGTAGATTCATGAATCTATTTAGCATTTAAAAAAATACATTAATGTTGGAATTCTTTAACGTAAGTGAACTAATGATAAGATACTTAGGTTTCAGAATATGTTATACAAATATGATTTGCCATTCAAATTACATTTTATAAGCTTTTTATGTACTCCTAATACATAGATAATGTAAAAAAATTGCAAAAATCAGTTTCTCTCTCTTTTAAAGAAGTCAATATATTAGGTTTTCTGTCAATTTATATCTTTATATAAAGTCTTTATAACATGTAAAAATCAGAAATATTTTGATATTGGAGGCATACAAAAATAATGATAATACGTGTATTTTCGAATTTCAAAAACATTAGATGAAATGCAGGGTACGAACTATCAATTTTAGTTTTATTATTTATTCCAATTTAGTAATATAAGCTTATAGACATATGAATATTCTATCATTTCATTTGAGAAAAGAAACTTCATATCTTAAACAGATGTCTGCATAACTGCAAATAACTTCCTTTATTTTTATCATCTCTTAAGTTGGGGAAAAAGATAGTAACCGTGACTTGACCTTTATGCAAAAACAAGATGGTCTAATATGATTAAACTGATACAATCATTTGTTTGACTGGGTCAAATTAATGAATTTCTTAATATAAGAAGTATGTCAGTCAACGAGAAGACTCTTTCCTTAAAGATCCATTTTTGGTCACCTTTAGTATTGACATTTGGTGTCATTTATGAATTCTACTTGTAAATTCATTTTTTACAATGCCACTATATATATATATATATATATATATATATATATATATATATATATATATATATATATATATATATATATATATATGTATACATATATATATTAAATAAGATTATTAAGGAAAAAATACACATTTTCAGGGTTAAGTAAGTGACTACATTTTGTGGAGGAAGGATTTTATAAAAGAAAATGAACGTTTTTCATAACTCAGTTGTTTCAAAGTATCTTTATTTATGATTCTTATTTTCAGTGCAGACCGAATTCCCAGATAAGTTATGCGTTGGAATATCTCCGTTTTGTTTCTAAAAACAATTTTTCAATATTTGTATCGATATATATTGGAACATTTAACTTAAATTTCATAAAAGTCATGAAAATAATAAAATGATAAACTGATGCTTCCCCCTTAAATCAACTTATTTCATGTCATATCTCAAAATTTACATTATAGACCTATTCTTTTGGTTTTATTTTCAGAATTTTTGAGTTTCTTATTACAAGTCTGTTATAATTTGAAAAAAAAAAGTTTGAGACTTTTAAATAATTTTATTGCATCTTGAATCGTTTATGAATAAAAAAGGTCAAAATATCATTTAGGTGAAGAAATTGCATATTTTTTCTTTATGATAATTATAATTGTATTCATTTTTGATAATGTAAATTTGTTTTTGATAGCATGGTTCATTTCGATAAAAAATAAAGAGGGAAAAGCGATTCAATTCAAATTTGCACTTTCAGTGCAGAATAGTCATATTAAATACACTGTAGCACCTAAAGGAGTACATAGACCCCAATATTGTGTTCTGAATTTTAGTTCAGCTTTGTGTGCAGATGTAAAAAAAAACTTTAGAGATAAACTTAAATACTTTTGATCACAAAATCCAAAGTATATGGTTATTTTTCAATATTTTGCTTCTGTTACCATGACAACCGATTCCCATTGCAACTTTTTAAGGTTGTCATCTCTAATCCTTTTTATCCAAACCTTATCAACATACGATACATGATGAAAATCGTTGACTATGTGTAGCCAAATTCCGAATTTTGATATTTACAGACAATTGGACTTAGTAGGTTATTTTTTTATATAACTTGTTACTTTATATAGTAATTAAGCCACATGAATCTAATGTTTTAATTTTTGAGGAGCCGAGGTGTCCAAACCCCTACCCTACGACACAACTATGCATTTGTGCATGAAGGCAATTACATAAATATTGTGTCACAAAATAGCGGAGACAAGTGAGGTTATACAGTTAATCGAAAACACAGGAAGATGAAATTTGTGCCACAAAGGGTTCAAGTAATTTTCATTCAAATAATGTTTTAAAATCAAATATTGTTTGAGATTAAATTAGTGAAATGAAAGCATGTTAGATCAGAATTTCGACATGCAGCGCAATTTAAAAAAAAAAGTTGAAATCAGCATGATAAATGAAAATTGCAAGGAACAAGACTTTTCGAAGGAAAAAATACAAATAAACATACATTTATGTTTGATAATAATTCTATCATTTACTCAGAAAATGTTTTGGCTTTAACAAAACTTTTAGATATTTTATAGCGCGTTTTGTGACAAGTTGAAGAGTTAACTTGGAATAAAATGACGACTTCAGCGTTTAAAGCGGCGCAGCAGTAACTGATAAAATTCTGAAAAGACCTTGAAACTATTCATAAGTGGCTTTTGAAGTAAATAAAAGTAACAAAATCAATTAAAATTGCATGATGTGAATAAGTTATTTAACAGCATTGAAAATATCCGTTCAAGTATAATGACAATCAATCGAAAAAAGAAACCCACTGGGCGTCAAAATGCTGAACGAATAATACAAGGCAGGAAATGTATGTTGAATGTGCACTCAGGGTACATGTTCTTACAAAATATTTTTTCCAATACATCTTCGGAAATAAAACGTAAATTTTATCGTTAACGATGTGAAGGGTTAGCAACAACGAAAAGACTGGACATTTTTGACGTCGAGCATTGCGCCGCCTGACGAAACTTGTTGTTACTAGTTGTACCTAATTATTCATTTTCTCAAAAAATAGATAAAGTTTTTTTAATTGTTCAGTATTGTTTGCCAAAGGTTAATTGAAGAAAACATGGAAGTCTTATGAAATTACAGTGGACTGATTTTAAGTTATGTGTCTTGTCTACGCTATTTTGGGACAACATTCGTATACCGCTGCTCCAAAGGAGAAGGGGATATACTGTTTTACCCGTGTGTGTCTGTCTGTCTGTCTATATGTATGTCTGTCTGTCTGTCCGTTCGTCTGTTTGTCCGTCCGAAACAACATTTCTGTCGCATTTTTCTAAGCAACTATATCGCAGATGCTTGAAATTTTAACTCAATTTTTGTTTAGGCATGTCATATCGTGGGATGTATTTTGAACCAATTGAACGTCAACTTCCTGTTAAATGACAACTTTGTTTATTGTAAGCCGAAATTTTCAAACAATTTTTCGTCAGAGATTTTTTGGCAACTCTAAATTGCAGATGCTTAAAATGTTAACACACTCTTTGTTTAGGCATGCCATATGGTGGAATATATTTTAATACCCGTCGGACGTCATCTTTTTGTTAAATGATGGATTTGTTTATTTTTAACCTTAAATTTTAAACAGATTTTTGTCAAATATTTCTCCGCAATTATGAATTGCAGATGCTTGAAATTTTAACACACTATTTGTTGAGGCATGCAATTTCGTGAGATATATTTTTGTTCTAATCGGATGTCAACTTTCTGTTAAATGTCGACTTTGCTTATTTTGCAAATTCACATCAGAGCGGGGATATCACTAGTGGTCATTAAGCTCAAACTTTTATATTATATTTCTATATATAAGACAGTTTACTTGCTTAATTCCGATGATTGACAAAACTTCGATTCTTTAAGGTCAAGTGATAAAACAGATACAGAAAAATCAACTCATTGATATATTAAAAAAAACTTAAGTCGGTCGTTTGGAATGTATGGTATTACCATTTCTTTGACAAAACCAAAAACTACAAACTATAAAAATGTCTGTTTGAATTGTTAAAAAGTACATTTCAAGTGTCTCTTCAGCAAAGCTATATCTGACTGTATGTCCATCTGTCTGATTGTCATTGGTCCGTCTGTCTGTCAATGTGACCGTCCATGTGTCTGTCTTCTATTCTGTATTTATGTTTGTCTGCCTTCTGCCTGTCTATATATCTGTATTGATTCGGATATTCCATTGTACATGTAGTTATACAAAGTAAATAGTATATAAAAATGGAACTCTTTGAATTGCATGAGTATATGACAAATAAGCCTATAGCGCTGTGCTGGATAATTATGCTAGTGCCAACGTGGCATTTTTGCATCCGTCTTATATGAATGTGTCAAAAGTTTCAAATATCATTACTTTTAGAACCACTTTTGTCACATCTATACTAATTTATTTCACCTGTCAAGTGAGATATTTACATTTGAAAAAAAAAATGCTACAAAAAATGTTGCTATGTGGAATACAATTTTCCCATATGATTTTGGAATTTCTAACGGAATAAAGGAACTTCTTACAGAAATTTCAATTCCAACAGGATTTGAACAATACCCCATAAGGATTTTAAAACTTTAATTTCCCATAGTAACACTTCTTTTCTAAACTAAATCCTTGTAGGAAATACTTTTCTTCCATAGTTAATAAATTTACTTTCTGTAGGGTTTCCAAAAAAACAATCCTTCAAGATTGTCAACAATTTTGGCAATTTTTTTTTATATTGGAATTACTATATTCCTATTTGATATTAATTTGTTAATTAACAACTCACCTGTAGGATGAGATTCACTAAACAAAGAGGTTATATATGCATGTTATATAGGCAATGGTTTATCATTTGGTATATATAGTCTGTTTTAAGAAACTGAATTTTACGCATCTGCAAAAATGCCACCTTGGCACTGGCATTACTATCCGGTGTAACGAAGAATTTTGACCCGGGTTGAAAATTGACCCGGGGGTCATTTTTCCACGTTGAATATGAGACCAAATTTGTTGAATAAAGACCCTAATCCGTTGAAAATTGACCCGCATCGTGGAATTTTGATCATGAAACCGGTTCAAAATTCAACAGCAAAGAAGCACAAATTAACGAATCAATATTATAACTTGAGTTTATTTAATAAAAAATTATCAGTTTTTATATATTTATTCTTTAGATTTACATGTTTACATGTTTCAACGGGAGGGGGGGGGGGGGGGTTAAAATGAGACTTAAATAATTATTTTTTGAATTTACATAGTATCCCTTTAAATGGGTACGTGTAATAACTTTTTTATTCATAATAAACTGTTCGCGTATAATTGCTGTGTGTGATATCTATATATTTTTAAAGAAATATATGATTTTTAATAATATTAGCATAAATGGTTACACGTTAAAATATTCAATTCAGTAAAACACTTTTTTTTAATTTGCTGGAGAAGTGTACAAATATAATTTTTTTTTTCAAATTTCAATACGTCTATTATTTAGTTTTGGTTTTACGTTCACCTAGTAAATTGAAACTTTGATATTGTTCATTGTAAATTTTCTGATTGGGTGTAAATAAAAAAAATTACAGTTTGTCATATTGAAATTTTTGTGTTTGTTAAAACTGTGACTATCTGAATTTTGTATTCACACCCATCCAGCCAATAACAGTTTACAAAATGATGATATGCTAACATGATTGTACTCTTTCATGAACAATGCTGCAGTAACTATATCTTGAAAGCCGATTTTTGGTGTTTTATTTGTTCCGTTAGAATAACTTTTGATGTAACTAAATATCAAATCGCTAATTTTTCTAGGCATTAGCAATTCTGCTTCATGGAATCTGTAGCAAGTTAGCAACCTAATTTTTGTACAGGATGACAACAGAATTTTGCTTTAAAGTTTCTAAATTGCTTTGATCACAAAAATTTATCATAAATTTACTAACAATAATTGATTTCGTCAATAAATTGGTAAATTGCATTTTTTGAATAGAAATAAGTAGTAGAAGATCATAGAGCAGCGTTGGAGTAAATGGTTGACCTTCCTATCACAGCCACCTACATTATTGATTTAATTTAAACGTGTTAAATGTGTATATTATGTGTAAATAAGACATGATGTACTTGAATATTAAATAATTATATGAATATTTATCATATATGATTGTATGACATATTGTTGGTAGACATGTTCACTCACACCTATATTAACAAACATATCACCTTCATTTATACATGCAGAGATACAAACATAAGAATGAGATTTTAATGATCAAACCCATTTGAAAAGAACAGTAAATAAAAGGGAACTGTATATTAAGTAAATATACAGGTATAATACTTAAATAGGTTTAAACAGTGTACCTTAAGAGAATCAAAAACGCTTTGGAGATCTTATATAAGTATAAACATGGGAAACAATTTAACAATTTTATCTATATGAAAAATCAGAACTACCATAAAGTATATAGTTCATATAAAATGGTACACTAATGTCAAAAAGTTGTTTAAAAAGTTCGTCTCTTTGTTGAGTGTATCTTGGATATCGAGGGGGGAAATCACATTTCTTTCAGATTTAGACCCACAGTATAAACATCGACTCACATCAGATAAAAAAATCCTTAAATAAGTAAGCTTTACTAGCTTTATTCCGTAATTGACGTAAAATAATATTTCCTATTGTCTTAACTGAAAGGTTTGTAAGCTCTAGGTATATTTTGTTTTTTAAGTTTTGACTTAAAAGAAAGATAAAGTTGATAAAATTTTCCTTTCTGCCATAATTTACATGTAGACGTAGCAAAGCTATTGTAATAAGTATATAGTGGTAGATAGTAAAAAAACTAATTCGATCTATGATTATATGCATGTTCAGTAAGAAAATATGATTGAATTCAATATTACATATCTTGTGGTGCTAAACCATTTATATTCTTGTAGAATATAATTAGTTTATGGTTATCCCTTCGAGATTGCAAGGTTTCCAAATTAAGCTCACTATATAAAATTATTTTAGAAGAATTAACTCTGATCTCTGTCACTGTCCTGGATACTTCAATTTGTACATGTTTAAACAATTCGGATTTGTCCTTGATACAGCTGCTCCAAACAACATATCTATCAGTTGTATACTTTTCGCATATATTTTCATGTATATACCATTAATATAATTAGATCAACAATCCTCCGACTGTATAATTAGATGCAAACCTATTTTTTTTAAATTGATAACATTTTTGCTGTAGAGGGTACTAGTATATGTTTTTAATTTTGAGAAAATATATTACGTCAGTTGCCTGTGTTTCTAATTTACAGGTAAATAATATTAGAATTGAAAACTCAAAATAATAGAAATAAATTGCATTTTTAAGAAGAACTATAACTTTATATGCAGAAAATTGGATGGTGCTTCAATAAAGTTAATCAGACAAGTTTATGAAAAATTATTTTTAAGTCGTAAAAATTAAAAACATGTGTAAATATGTATATGCTATATGTATAAGTATAAATAAAAACCTAGTATACATATGAAAAAGGATAAAAATATGACAACCAATCATTTATTATTTTGTCAGTGAAATATTCTGCCTTCTTCAAATTAAGCATAGGTATCTGACATTATATCCTTTTGTCTTGATATAAATATATATATATACCCTTTACTCAATAAAGCAGTATAGAGGTTATATATTTTCAATTATTAGAAAAATATACAATGTTTGGTGCCTGTCGAATAGAGCTGTGTTGAATTGCCTTAAAAGTGACGATAACGGGCAATATGTTTGTTAGATATATTTATTAGAGATTGTGACAAGTTTAAACTTTAAATTTTGTCACATGAGGGAATAAAAACCACGTCATCTATGTCAAAAAGTATTCTAGTCCTACTCGTCTGCTCCATTCCGAAGCAAACGGTCATCTTCTTAGCTTTTATACATAGTATTGTAATAATAAATGGATATCATATTCTCAATCTAAAAACTAAATGTTTAATTGGACATATCAGCCTAAACGAAATTAGCCACATCCGCATATGTATCGGACAGTATGTTCATTTTAAAACTGAAACTTTCAAATATGTGCATGATTTTACATTTAAACCGTGTAGAGTAAAATCCAGTTCAGATCAAAACTCTGAGGTTTGGGTCAATTCTCAACAGGATCAATTTTCAACGGGTCGAGGTCATCAGAATTTAGAAAAATCTTTCTCATTCCGTTGAAAAATGACCCCAGGTATAAATTTCACGATTTTGGTCTCAGTTTTCAACGTTGAAAAATGATCCCCGGGTCAATATTCAACGTTGAAAAATGACCCCCAGGTCAATTTTCAACCCGGGTCAATATTCTTCGTTACACCGGCACAATGATTAGTTTACTTTCTTTGAAGCTCTTCACACAATTCTTTGTTTTTACAGCGTTGGCGGAAGAGAAAGCACCTCGTAAGTAAAGTTATATTTTTTAATGATCTGAAGTTTTGTAGCATAGTGTTATACTGACAACAGACAATATTACGTTCCTTGTCATAACAAATCTGCATCTAAATGTTCGACTACCCCTCCACCTAACTAAGCAAAATTCAGTACATTAAAGGAGTCTACAGGTTTATAAAAAATAAGATGTGAATTTAAAGGCCAAATGAATACCATGGAAGAAAGAGGTGTGTTGAAGCTTTTTAATTTTTTTTCACAATTAAAAGTCTTGCTATACTTGTAATCTGTCATTTAATTTCTTTATTAAAAAAACTATTTCAATTTGAATATTTGTATATTGATTACGTTTTACATTACTTTGAACAGAATGTCATCAACGTGTTTTAATATTTTCTAAAAGAAAGTTTCACAATACATCAGACACCCTTGATCTTATCATTTTATCATGTGTTAATGGTCCGAACATGAATGAAACTTGTTTGCAAAGTCACTGGTCTTTTCCGTAAGTTTAGTCATAAGATAAAGATGAGGGAAATTGCTGTTAAATAAAACTTAAATAAAATACATACAAATGATGAGCTTTTTAACATAGATATTAGATTCGACCTACGAATACAGTGTAGATTAAGATCACCAAATTACAAGTTTCTTATATTTTTGAAAGGTTTTAATCGCACATTCCCGGCGCAATAGAAATTGCGGTCTTAATCGTATAGTTACTGTAGTAATAGTATCAGATCTCACTAGATCTTGGGGTCAAACTTCGCGATCGTGTTTATTAAAAAAAAGATGACCGTCAATTTTTCAAAAAAGAAACCACGGTTGATTAACCATCGTAATCATTCATTTTCATCGTATCAGATCGCATTGCATTTAGTCATCCACCCAAGCAGCTCGCCAGTACAGGGCAAGCTTTACCAGCAAGGCGTGTGCGAAAAGAAAATTCGAACCGGCTGCACATTGATCCTATCTACTGTTTCGTTATCAGTTAATCATACCAACATTTCCTTTTTAGCTCACCTGAGCAGAAAGCTCAAGTGAGCATTTCTATTCACATTTTGTCCGTCTGTCCGTCCGTCTGTCTGTTTGTCTTACCCTAAACTTTTTTACATTTTTGACATCTTTTCAAGAACTACTACGCCAATTTCAACAAAACTTGGCAAAAAGCAGCCTCTGGCAAAGGGGCTTCACAGTTGTGAAAATTAAAGACCGCATCTTTTTTCGAGGGGACTTAATTTGAATTTAGTGAAACAGTTTGAGAATTTTTCACAAATCTTCTTTTCAAAAACCATTTGGCTAGAAAAGCTTAAAATTGTGCGGAAGCATCCTTCAGTAAATGTAAATTCAAAGCTGTGAAAATCATGACCCTTACGTGGCTGAAAGCGCTAACAGTAAACAATTTATTTAATTTGGACTGTCGCATTCTGTTTTATTTATTTAAGTATATATATATATATATATATATATATATATATATATATATATATATATATATATATATATATATATATATATATATATATATATATATAAGAATTATATAATCAGGAAAGCTAAAACTTGTGTGGAAGCTTCCTCGGATAGTGCAGATCCGATACTGTGAAAGACATGACCCACGGGAGCAGCATGGAGCAACCATGTGGGGTCAAATTTTTAACATAAATATAAAGACTAAAATTGTGAAAATCATGACCCCTGGGGTTAGGGTGGGGTAACAGTGGGTGGTCGAGTTTTTACATAGGATTATATAGATACAATCTTTCGCAGCAATGTTAAGGCGTACCTGTGCTAAAATACGACTGGAAAACGACATTATTTGAATCATCGCAAAAAATACTTTGACCGGGAGTATTTCTTAAAATATATGTTACATTTATTGACAACGATGTTAAACATTAAATATGATAAATTTTTGTGGCGTCATATGTACTTTGTAATCACGTGAAGAGCGAGTCCTAATATTGAACATTATCTATTTAAATTGCATCGACGCAGGTGATTAAGAACCATTATCTGAGCCATTCTCTGTAAGCACTATAACTTTTTCGGCACGCATAGAAACCGATTTTGCAGAAAATGTCTCAACATGTAGACCTTATTAAACTATCAAAATATCATGGCAAATTTTCTAAATACTGACCAGTTTCCATAAAACTGGATCCAAGCTTCAATTTTTATTAAAATTGGCCATATTTACTGCAGTGTTATAGAAATATGCAGCAAGCTGAACGTTTCAAAAGCATATAATTAAAGTCATTCAACCTTCAGCTTTTAAAAATTTTTAAAACGTGATGGCGAAGCTATCTTTATTTTTGTGAAATGATAAGATCTAAAATGGTTACAATTTTGGAAAATGAATTATCTCCCTTTGCAATTTTTAGAACTCTTTTGTGCTGAGAGTTCAAAAAGGGAAGTGTTAAAACAGCATGTCAACAAAGTGTGGTTTTTTAAAACTAAAATCGTGCATATGTTACCCTTATTTTTGTTCGACCTACATTTATTGTCACTACACCTCTAATATGAATCACTGTAAGTGTTTCTGAAATTCCATCGAATGCTTTATCATGTTTATTTAGTGCAGTTGTACTTAAACAATGAATGGATCTCTGTTACTCCAAGTTGGTAGTTTATTATCAGTTATGCATATGAATTACTGAGAAAATCATAAATAACCCAGAATTCACCACAACGATTTTAATGTTTTTTCGTTTTATTTTTTACATTTTTACATATTTTTACATTTAAGCTATAGAAATACAAAAGATAATCTACAATTGGTAAAAAAAAAAAACAAACAAAAAAATTCTACTACCGGTGAGACATCTCAAATTTCTCAGGTAGCCTTTTTTTTATATAAAGCATAGAACCCGCAAGAAACTGTGAGATATCAAAACACTGAACTTATTAAGATGATGGACATTTAATTGTTCATGTGATTAACGGGTTTTATTTGGTCGTACGTCACTTCCGGTCCCCACTTGAAGCATTCAAGCAGAAGACTTGTTTTTTTTCTATAGATTTTCTAAAATATTTTACTCAATTTGATGAACAGTAACGTACCGTAGGGAAATGTAATGAAATATATACTTTTAATTTCCTTAATCACTTCCGTTTGTCCGTTTCCATTCCCAAAACATTTTTTTTTCTCAACGAGATACTATAACCAACAAAAAATTGACCATCCAAACTTTGAGGAAAGACACAACAATGTATGAAGATATGATAACTTTGTTCTAAATGATCTAGCTTATCTTCCGGTCGTCACAGAAAGTTCTTAAAAATTGACACCTAATCTATTGTTTCTTTAACTTAGAAATAATTTCTTGTAAATTCCTTTACAGTATATATTGTACAGACCCTGAAACGTACTACTACACCACACGCTCGCTGCACGCGCGCTACACGCTTGCTAAACGGTTCACACGAAACGCTGAACGGTTTACACGAAACGATGCACGCTTTGCCCGAAACGCTAAACGAGCTACACGAAACGCTGAACGGTTTACACGAAACAATTCTCGCACGAAACGCTTTGCTCGCTTTTCACACGCTTTGGACACGCTTTTATTCCGATCGATTCGGGTCCTCTCGTTACCCTGACTCTGTTAGTAAGAATTAATTTCAAGAAAACACGAAATAATAGAAATGCTGATATTAGAAACATATAATTATGTACATAAGTATTGAATTGATTAATTAAATTCGTTTGGTACTTATATTTAAAGCAAAAAATTATTTATTCACAGAATTAGCCAAAAATATTACTTCTCTAAATATATTTATTGCTCAAAAGAAATATCCATGATTCTTATTAGTCCCGTAAATAATAAAAATTCCAGAGAAAAACAATACCGTAAAACAATATTCGATACCAAAAAAAAAATCTGTATGATTACAAACTGAAAGCGGTTTTTCTGTATTCGGCGGGATTTGTTATTTCTTCTCACATTAATATTTTTATTGGTTTCAGAGAATACGATGTAAAAATATAAACTGTAAATAAACCTGTAATTATTTACATTGATAATTTATCTAAAATAAAATTAGTCACATGAGCTATAAAACAACCGATTAATTTTTATATGTCGAATCATTCGCATAAATAAATGTTCCGACAATAATATCACAGAGAAACATCAATGGATTAAACAATAAAGAAAGTTGTCATTACTATTTTGGATTTCGGAAAGAACAAAAAATAAAAAAAATGATTTAGATTTTTGTCTCAATATTCGTATACATAACCGGCGCCCCGCATAACGGCGTACAATATATATATCATAATCTATTTGAATTAAGTACCATGCATATAAAATCCCATAATAATTAATTGCATGTGTACAGTTTAGAAAAATTCCAGTGTGTTAATTACTTGTTGTTTTCCGTTATCAGTGTTAAAAAAAATCAAAATAATAACTTGTAGAAATATTTTTAATCGGGATTCAGAAGAATTACCTTCCCGCATTTCATAGAAATGAACAGTATATTTTCTTTCTATGTTAACATTTAATTTTGTTCAAATTAATGTTAAATAATCTTTCATTGAAATTGTGTGCATCATCAAATACTGATTCCGACTACCTTGAAGTCTTAAATTTCTATTGGCTATTGACATGTACACAGCCGAAAAGTCTCAGTAACTAGTCTTCTTTCAATACGCGTACTTTTCTTTTGTTTGTTAAAAATTAATTCAATTTTGTAAAACGGTAAGTATATCATTTCTTATAGATTTTTTTCGCGAGAATATCTCAAAGGAGTTTTGCCAATCAGTTTAAAGTAATGTTTCACACGAGCGGTATTTTGAAACAATTAAATTGTCAGAGAGTTCCGAATAAAATGTGATGAACGTTTCACACGGTTCTTGCACGCTTTGCCCGACACGATTTACACGCTTTGCCTGAAACGCTGCACGCTTTGCCCGAAACGCTGAACGGTTTACACGAAGCGCTTCACGATTCACATGAAACGCTAAACGGGGTTTACAGGAAACGCTAAACGGTTTACACGAAACTTTTCTCGCACGAAAGTCGCACGCTTTTTTGGTGTAGTTGTACGTTTCAGGGTCTGTACATGTATCCATTTTCTTTTAAAAGAGAAATATTTTTTTGGGTACCGATTATTACATTAGGGACGGAAAACCTCTCTGTTGCTATAGCAACAAGAGTTTAGGTATTATTTTTTACCTTTATTTGTCCACAAGATTTCTCAGAGATGACTAGATGGATTTTGATGAACGTTTCTGGAATGAAAGACAATGATAATATCTCGAGGTGTTTTTTTTTCATTTTGTCAAAACTCACTTCCTGTCGTCCGTTTCTTGTCCCGTGTATAAAAGCTTGTCTCATCGAGATCTCAAAAACGGCAATGACCTGAGCATCCAAACTTTGTAGGATTATGGAACTATAGTTGTAGATGTGTTTAAACTATTTTGTTTTGTTCGTCATAACTTCCAGTTGTCACCGGAAGCGCTAGCACTTCAAAAATAATTATTTTTCCGCAATAAATTCCTTTCCATAGAATAAATATGTAAGTATAAATCTATACATATGTTGTGTAAGCGATCAACAAAAAAATATACTTTCGGTGAGATATCTTAATTATCTCAGGTAGCTTTTTTAAAACACATTTTGTACCCACGAGATCTCAGAAACTGTAAGTGATCAAGGCACGAAACGTTTATGGATGATGGACATTTGATTGAAGATGTGTTTAACCGGTTTCATCTGGCGTTACTTCCATTCATCACAGAAAATACTTCAAAAATCTTTTTCATTTTCGTTGTTTTACTTTGACGTAACTTCTGGAAATATCATTCACAATAATTATTATATCCAAAATTTGAGGCAATCAATGTCTTACAGTTAAATTGATACATGTATATAAAAACGGAAGATTTTTCTGTTGCTTTTGCAACAAGAGTCTGGTTTTTAAGGTCTATCGTTTCCAACCTTGTTATTGTTTTGTTTCTTTTTCACTATTATTATTATTGTATTTTGTCACATTTTCTCAAAAAAATTTCAGCCGATTTTTATGAAACTTTCAAATCTTATTTATTACAACATTTGTAAGAAAATTACACGTGATGTTTTTTATCGTAACTTCCGGTACAGAGATATTATAAAATTTTACGCTTTTGCTTGATCACAATTTTTTTTCAAAAACATTTAAGATAGGACTTTGAAATGATCAGGATTGATAGAAAGTTGTTAGCTACAGTGCCCTTTGCATATCAAAACATTCGTAATTACTTCCGGTCGTCACCGGATAGAAATAAAAAACCTTAATTTTTCAATTTTTTGGACTTGAATTTTTTTAATGTTTTTATTTGATAGAGACGCTCTCAAGACAACCGAAAAGGAAATTTGTTTTAAAATAAATCCACGCATTCTCGATATTTTTGTGGATCCAAAGTTCTGAATTGAGAGTCCGCGTAGTTCAGTCGTCAGAGCGTTGGACTTGTGCCTATACGACCCGGGTTCAGTCCCCGAGTGCCGATTATTTTTCCTTCCTTAAATGTGTTTTGATTAACGATTTTATCTTTAAAATAATGGAGTTTAATGTTTTCCGTTTTCTTTTTGTCATAAATAAAAATAATAGCGGCTTTTTTTTCAGTAAAAATATAGCGGTCTTTTCTGTCTGCAGCTCGCTGAAATCAGCCGCTTGTCGCATTGCCGGCATCAAAGACATGCCGCCGAAGCATCCCTGCAGCTCGACCGCATTAGAGTTCACTGGATCGCTTTGCCGGCATCAAAGAAATGCCGCCATCTCAATGATTCTATGCACACAACATTTAGCAATGCACTAACGTTTTAAGTATTCTACATGGCCGTTAAAAGATGGGTTGTTTTGTATTTATTCAAATATTTAGATATGTAAGCATGTAAACATGCGTTTATTGACATATACATGTATTCAGTTTATATTGATTTCCTGAACACTATAAAATCTCTCTCTCTCTCTTTCTCTCTCTCTCTCTCTCTCTCTCTCTCTCTCTCTCTCTCTCTCTCTCTCTCTCTCTCTCTCTCTCTCTCTCTCTAGCGTACGAATATCTAGGCATTTAAATAAGAAGTCAACGCTAATAAGCCATTTTTATTATAGACGGTGTACCTTTTCTTTCTTTGTGTGTGTCTATATACATATACAAAGATACAAATCGGTTGTCTATCTTGGATTAAGAAAAACCAAATGTTTATTAACCGAATGCTTAACACTGGTCGTTAAGATAAACTACTTGGGTATCGAGTGGATTTGGGAAAATGGCTAATAAATAACCAACTACATTTCTAGAGATGTAGGTTATTCTATTTGCCGACTTACCAGAATTTTTTATCACACAGTTATAGTCGGCAAAGAAAAACATGAGACAAAAAGACATATAATCTATATGAAATGGCAGATACTCAATTTTAGATTTCTTTATCAAATCGATTTCTGATTAATCTCTCTCTCTCTCTCTCTCTCTCTCTCTCTCTCTCTCTCTCTCTCTCTCTCTCTCTCTCTCTCATACGTAATATATCTCATTTTTGAAACCTTTAGAAGTAAAAAGTAAATCCAAAACATGACATTTTCAGGATAGGCAGTCTATAGCGGCATTGTAAACGCAGTTTTTTTATATTTTCTGTTTCTATTTTTTTCTGCGTCTGTGTTGTATTTTTTGAATAACTAGAGTCTGGCGTTGTTTTAATACCGCGATTAATATTTTTTCAGTAAAATATTACATTTTGATTTAAAAATTAAACATTTAATAAATGAAATATACACATGTAACGTCAATATTTACACCTTTCGAACGCGTAATATTGCACACAAGTTGATGCTGAGATATCATTAAATTGCTCTTTTGTATCCCCTATGAAACTTGAACACCACATTTTCTATGCTAGTGTGTGATGAAAATATTCTCTAATTGGGAAATCACTTTTTTCCTAAATCATCGTTGGAAACCAAAGGCCCGTCTCGCATACGCTTACTTATTGCGTATAACTGAATGCGAGACTAGTCGTGGATTTCCGATGATAATTTATAAAATATTCTGAGTAAAATTGTACAACTTTAGTTTGCATGAGCAATACATGTACATGTATGATTTATTATAGTAAAAAAACTACATTGCACACTCGTTCTTGATATGAGGGGATGAATGCTGAGACCTACCGAATCGATGCAGAGCAGTATTTTTCAAATCTACCAGTTATCTGCTCAGTAATTACTGTGAAACAATACAAGTCAAATATTTCAAATCATAAGTTTGGAAGTTCACCTCAAGGAATACGATCCAACACTTTTTAAATTAGTCGGAAGGAACACGAGAGAAGCGGCTATGTCTCAATTATAGTGCTTCTGCCAACATACAAAAATAAATTCTCGCATATTCTATAACTAAAGAATTTGCGATCAAAATTTGAAATTATTTAACGAATTAAACGCATGTAACTAACGGATTAGAAGAGTTAGAGAAATAGATCCATTTTCACAGCGTAAAAATTTGAGTTCATGGAAAAATCTGATTCTTAATGACATTTTCATGTAAAGTATCTTTAATGAAACAACATACATGTAAAAGTATATTTACCTGTATGAATGAAAAATTTGTTTATTATTTGAGCGCAAAATATTTTGTTTCCCTGTGCAATGTAACAACACAAATCCACATGTTGTGTGTACTTTTTGAGCTATTTTACGTAAAAAAAAAAAAAAAAAAAAATTCATAACATACCTGAAAACTCACCACATTTTCATGGATTTTTCGCATTTTATATGATTATATCCATCTGAAATCAGTTTCGTACATGATTCAAAATTCCTTAAACTAAACAGGTTTGTAAATGCAGTCATTATACTACTATTCGTTTGATATCAACTCGATAAAATTGCCGTTTTATAAAAAAAAGAATTCATATCTATCGATAGATATAAACACTACATGTGCGGCATTTACAATTAATATAACATGCATGGTCGTACAATTCATCTTCATAGATGATGGTTTCTCGTCTCATCTTTCTTTACAAAGAACAAATTTCGATGATACTGAAGTCAATTTTTATGTGTGTTTGTTACAATGTACAGCAATAACAAAATCCGAGAATTGGGATATTTCTTAAAACTTCGGAATACCGTATGCAACTTTATGCACTCTATAAATCTCTATTATTTAATTTTTTCATTTTTTTAAAATTGATAATCACTTGGCCGATATGTGTATTCAATGAGAGAAAGAGAGAGAGAAATATTAATTCATCGTGTCAAACATCGATAACAAGAAAATTAAATTAAGTCAACATGTAAAAATGATTCTTCTCGCTGAGTATAGGCTACGTCTATCGGCACTGTAGTATCGATTAGTGCAAAAAATGGACATAATTAATGCAGAAGTCATATTAAAATTTACTTGCAATCTTGCATTTTGAAAAAAGAAAAACGATCGAATAGAAGTGTAGATTCAGCACGTGGGGTGGCTTTTGTATTTTGTTGGTCTGTCGTTTTTGATACACAATTAGGTGTGTACGAGTATATTTAAACAATAAACATAAACAAAAAGTAGCGATCAATACCGAAAAAAATTTACGTAACCCGCGAGCTGTAATGTGGCTATCTTTATAGCCCGCATGTATCACTCAAGACAGCATTTTATTGTTTATACAAGTACTTATACATCTTTCTTTTAATAAATTAATGAATTGAATTGATCGTACAAAGTAAGTAAAAGTACCAAATTATTTTTAATGTACACCAGTACGATAGATGAAAGCTGTAGCCAAAGCGTCGTATATGGGAATTTGATTTTGGCAATATCATGATTAGTTCGTGCAATCCGTGATTTTTCTTCGGTTGCTGAAGATTTCGACCGATCGATAAACTGTATGGTTAGAACTGGACCAAGTAGATTTCAGTCCTGTCTGTTTCTATACAGCTGTGAATCAATTTTCGTAAGAAATAGATGACGTAAATTCAAATCTATAAGTATAAAATACCATTTTTGTTGAAATCTTTTCTTTGAAATCAACTGTCCACATTTTTGTAGTTGTAACTTTTCAGTGAGATAGTCAAAGCCGATTTTTTTTTTCACCGGTAATTTTATAAGAATTAAGTGTTGATAACGTATAAAAGAGAAGAAATTCACGAAAACAATTTAGCACCATCACTTCCGAGTTTCAAAAACAGTTATTAATCTTATACTAGCTTCAGAACTATAAAGGTACATAAAAGTAGTATCAGTATATATGCGAAAAAATTTCCGCGCAAAAGGTTGATCAAAAAGAATAAATATTTCTCTTTTTTGAAAATAAACTCGTGTATGTATTTTGACAATGCCCCAAAATTGTGGAAACGTAGGCATCAAATTTGTCCATTTCTATCTATGTTTGTTACATGTTTGCTTATTTGCTTCTCGGCAACTTTAATAACTTTGATGTATATAAAGGTTGGGGAGAAGTTTGATATTTGTTTTCTTTAAATATCCTTCATCTATCTATCATTGTGGGGGGAGGGGGGGCGGTTATTGCATTTGGAATAGTCGGAGGTGTATCTGGATTAGCTGCAGAACTTTAACTTTATTTGGATATTCAAAATGTTTTGTTCTCTTTTGTTAAAATTGAAAGAAATCTGGAATTGTAGAAAATTATTAATTAATTCTACTTCAAACAATTAAAGACAATGAAAGGAAGTATAGAAGAAAAAAAAATAATCGCAAAACAAAATTTGACGTTCGTGACGTCGTGACATTTTCGACGAGCTACGTCAAAGTCGTATTAACATATCTTACTAAAATTGTCGTAAAATGCTTAAAACACACAGGATCTTGGATATCTTTGTATATTTGTGTTCAGAAAGTGTAGACTAATCGGAATTGACAAAAAAGTGAGTTTGTGAAATTTTGACCTTAAGGGCCCTTTTCTCATGACGGCAATCATATATTTATTAGTGAATACATCTCTCTCTCTCTCTCTCTCTCTCTCTCTCTCTCACACACACACACACACACACACACACACACACACACACACACACACACACACACACACACACACACACAGACAATTTTAGTCGTTTTTATTAAAGAATATTAGTGGAATTTGATATTTGTTGTTTCTCATTATTAATAGAGATGGAAGATTAAACTTTACTTTGTGTTTCTAGAGAGCACTTTTCTTTTAAATTAGCAACTTACAGAGACTCAAAGCTCACATTGCTTTTGAAGAGTTCGCTTGGAGGAAATAGCAAAACTGTAATGGTAAGATAAGCAACTTACGTTTGTCCGATATTTATGAGCGAAGCATCTGTTTGAAAACACACTTAAAATATTAGACTATTATATATATATATATATATATATATATATATATATATATATATATATATATATATATATATATATATATATATATATATCACGTTCGGTGAATAGAACTATCTGTATCCTTTGTTGTAGCTGGCTACTGTCAACCCGTCGGAATCTAATCTTTTAGAAACAAAAAGCACTCTTGATTATGGTAGGTGCATCTGTTTTTAATGATACTGAAGCGGATGAAGAACATAATAATAACAAAACTGGGAAACTCAAATACGATGAAAATTTAAAAATTTGAAAATTTAAAATTAAAAAAAATATCCTGACATTTTCATTACTGTTTTTGATAAGTGCTGCGGTGATAATAAATCTGGTTTCTACAAAATATATATCTGGTTGTATAGAATTAGATTATATTCAATGTTGAAAATCAATTTGTTTTAATATTCTACTGTGGTATCAATTGATAAATATAAAATAAAATACTAGATATACACTGAATCATTATAATAAATTGTCACTAATTGTAGCTTTTCAAGCCAAGTCAATAACAAATAAGTCCAAGGCAAATGAGTATAAGAAGTTAAACAACGATGAGGCAGAAGACTTAATGAGAAAGTTGCACACGACAAAAGCAAAACTTAATGATGTGATACTTAGAAAAAAAGAAAGTGATGACGAAATTATAAAACTACGGGCTGGTAAGAATCAAATAGTTATAAAATTAGAGTTAACAGTCACTCATTCACAATTATAATAAAAGTAATTATTACAATGCATGCATTAATAGAAAGACTATACAATTTGGATAATAAATTTCATGAAAAAATAGTTCAGTATTTTCGTTTTAGTTATTAACATACGAAACCGTATAAATCATTTGAAACCATTTATTGTAGAAATAGAGAATCTCAGGAGAAAAGTAAGTAATCTATACAATCTATACAATACATGCTAGAACTTATAGATTGAGTTGCTAATCCTTTGTTTCGCTTTCTTGATTTTCCTTTTATCTTTTAATTTTTGATGAATGCATTCAATTTGTTTCTTTAAAACTTTTGCCTTTTTAATCAATATTTGATGTTTCGAATATAGTAAGAAATGAAAATCATACAATTTTTTGTTGATTTAAAGCATCAAACATATAGTTTTTAAATTAGGCCTAGTCTAGGCTGAAGCCTAGTAGAAATAACAAATATTTTATCAAAAATGTCGACTGGAAAATAAAACGTCGATTTAAAAAAATATGTAGAGCAACTTTTGGATTTGTTATTAAAGCCTTTGCATTTTTCTTTACCTAAATTCATCTAATCTTTTACGTTAAAATTAACTTAACCATTATGTGGGAAAAGGCGATCTAAGTTATTTAATTTGTGCCTTATCCTAATACATGAACTGATTTAAAACGTGCAGTGTAGCTTGATCATGAAAATCAACATTTAAAGTTTTACATGTATCATATATTAAGATCGATGCACGGGTGATAAGGAAATAGTTTTAAGCAATTCGACTTTTATTACTCAGGAGTGTTTCAGAAGAGAAAAAACTGCAACATGTTAAAAATCGTCCAGGAGGGTACATGCAATTTTTCATTTCACTCTGTATATTTAAGATCTATTTTACTGCAGGATCTTAAAAATACATTTGTTGCTATTTACTTATTACACTGTTGTATAATAATTTTGTCTTCTACACTTGCAGTGTTGTTGCACATTTTCTCGTTAAAAATGTGACTAGTTTTTATGTTGAATAGACACATGTTCTGCAGAAGAAATCTGCCCTCAGCCATTTTTCATATGCTGTGCATATTAAATTACTTCATAATAAGTAAAAAACAATTGGGATTAAAATCTAAACTTGAAAGGTAATCTATATTAAACTGATAATTTTTTTCAGAATTGGATAATGCGCCAATTTCACGATCCTTTTGCACTAAGTCTAAAAGATATGCCCGTTGTATCGACTATCAGTTCAAGAAGTACTAACTTTTACCTTTTTGAAACCAATAATGTATTTAAAATTGTCTCAGTTATGTATTTTTATTTTTTGTCTCCAAAATCAATAACACGGCGTAATAAGAGATCTCATTTTCGAATTTGCATAAATTCTATACATATGTATTAGATATTGCTTACAGAATTTGAAGCCAATCGGAGAACCTAGCTCCTGGATCATTTTGCATTTTTTTTTGAGAACTCAACAGGCTTGTCCGTTAAAATATTTTTAATTTTACTATTCTCAAAACTTATTTAACTCATCAAACGACAATCGAATGTGCATATGGGGGACATTTTTTGCTTATACATTACATTCAAAATGTTTTTAATCAAAACCCATAGACGCAAAAATCTTATTTTAAATGTGTCATTTGAAAATTGGTAAATGGAAATACATTTATTTTGTGACCATGCATCTAAAACGCATTAAGAGAAATATACAATTTGTGATTGTTTAATTTCAAATACCGTTACAATGGTCTTCCCGAGGATTGTATCTTATAAAAATGATAGAACAATTATTGGATCTCATTTATGGTCATATAATATCATACTCACAATTTAATAACAAATGAAGGAAATACATTAAAAGACAACATAATTATTTCGTTTTCAATAAGATTTGTTTTTGGGGGTTTTTTTTTATGGACGTAATGAATTTTATTTTCAGTTACAAGAAGCACTTTCAGAAAACAAGGTAAGCTTTTCGTTTCTCATCACTTTTTTGTACAAGAATAAAGTAATGATATTGTTAAGTTCTTTTACTTTAAAAAAGATACTAGCTTATCGGCATTAAAAGAACATTAATAAATTCAACAACGCTTTGTTTTTTATATTAAAAATATTAATTTTTTACCAATGTTAATATGCACCATGTACAGGAGTCTCTACATGAACAAATATTTACTCACGATGAAAGAATTACAACTGTTCCACATTTGCTGAACTTGAATGAAGACCACATGTTGTCAAAATTGGTTAGATACTACATAGAGAAAGGTTTGATAAAAAAAAATTAAGGTCACATATTTTCTATAAAAAACCCTATCAAAACTTGATGTCTTATTTCCAAAAAATATATTTATCTAGATAAGAGCATTTATGTTGGGGGTAACACAACAGACTTTCCCGAAGAACAAATCTTGGCGGTGAACGAGATCGGGTATGAATATGTTTACATCTTTTAGTTTTATTGAAGGGCACACGTTTTTGTCCACCCGATATAAATTTTATCTTCTTCATGTTTTACATATAAGCCAAATTGGACAAGTCACCAATAGAGACGGAAAGGTATCTTTGCAAACGTTCCGAAAAAACGCAGTAGCTATCAATGGTAAAAGAATCAATACGGAGAGAACAGAACAGAGTTTAAGAAGTGGAGACAGGTATGCATGGAGTAGCATTTGTGCCACCACAGTTTGTTTCTTTCTAGAATTGTTTTTCTCCGTTTAGATATAAAAAAATTATTACTAATCATTACATTGCTAATTTTTTTTTAAATTCTAAAATACAATTTGCAATTTAATTTGTGAAAAAATATTCTAAAATCATAGAATGGGAATTTAAAAAAAATATATTAAGAATTATATTTATCATAATAAGGATAATTTGAGATAATGGCCATTAATTTTTTTTTTATTGATAAGAAAAAAAATCACCGCCTATTATTTGTTTTAAAACTTACCCCCTTCATAATTTTCATTGAATTAATTACGGTTTGGATTAACAAAAGATCACCTTACGTTTAAATTTATTATAATTTAGTTTTGTAAATACTATGCTGTTTACGGGACTAAAACGAATTTTGCTTTAAAAACTGTCGATTTCTTTGCCCGAAAAAAAAAATAAAAGAATTTGAGTCTTTTTCATTTCTTTTAATGAAAATTTTTAGGAAAAGTTTGATTTGAAAATCCATTTAATCGGGGGGTTTTTTCAGTAAATATATGAACTTGAACAAACAATTTTATCAGCTTAAAAAAAATTAACAAAACGGTTCTTCGTAATAAATATTGGTTGGTGTTTAATGGCAATATTCTTTTACAAAAAAATCACTTTCATAGTGCGTTGCACCATCTGTTTTTTTTTTTCAGATTGATGTTTGGCAGTCTTCGTTCCCTTTGGGTTTATGTGGATCCAACAGCACAAGAACCATGTTTAACCATAGATGACATCAACTATGATATTGCAGAAGATGAAATTATATTAGAATCTAACACAAATGAGATTATTCCTACTGGTACATGAATGAAACGAACTTAAAAAGAACAGAGAGCAAACATAGTGTAGCTGGAAATAAATTTGATATTATTTGATATTATGCTTTTAAAATTAGTTTTAAAGTGTCTTGGTACACTTTTTCGCTATTTTACTATCAAATAAGTTCCCAGCCAAACCATCATAAACGAATGTTATAGACTTTCGCCTATCAAAGCCAGCAGAATTTGTGTACTTTCAATGTTAGAACTATATGTGGGCATGTTTCGAAAATGGCAAGTTAAGAAAAGGAATCCGTTTGATGTCGTCCCCTGTATGATTAGATGTATTTCACCTGCATATAATGCACTAAATGTAAACAAAACAAAATCCATAAATATTAATGAAAAAATGTACACAGGTTTATTTGTGATCTGCAAAAGCATAGAATGCCTTTATTGACAGCAAAATCAATTCATAATTGATACTGTCAGACCCGCCTCGACATCGGGGACAGATTTTGAATTGTGGCAAAATTGCGTGGTACCTTTTTTGACGAGTTTGCTTTGTTGACAAATATTGGATTAATTTTAAAATAATTTGTTTTTGGATATTTTAAGAGCTTCTCTATAAAAATAAAAAATACCCCCCTAAAAAGTAAGAAATAATAAAAATATTTTTTTTTAAAAGTTGTTTTTTAGCTCACCTGAGCCAAAGGCTCAAGTAAGCTTTTCTGATCACAATTTGTCCGTTGTCTGTAGTTGTCGTCGTTGTCGGCGTTGGCGTCGTTGTTGTAAACTTTTCACATTTTCATCTTCTTCTCAAGAACCGCTGAGCAGATTTCAACCAAATTTGGCACAAAGCACCAATAGGTCAAGGGGATTCAAGTTTGTTCAAATGAAGGGCCACGCCCTCTTTAAAGGGGAGATAATTAAGCATTATTGAAAATTTGTTGGTATTTTTAAAAATCTTCTTCTCAAAAAATATTTGGCGTGAAAAGCTTAAACTTGTGTGGAGGCATCCTCAGGTAGTGTAGATTCAAGAATGTTCAAATCATGGTTCCCGGGCTGAGGGAGGGGCCACAAGAGGGGGATCAAGTTTACATAGGAATATAGAGAAAATCTTTAAAAATCTTCTTCTCAAAAACTATCGAGCCAGAAAAGCTCAAATTATAATGGGAGCATCCTCAATTAGTGTAGATTAAAGTTTGTCCAAATCATGGTCCCCGGGGGTAGGGTGGGGCCACAATAGGTAGATCAAGTTTTACATAGGGATATATATAGAGAACTTCTTTAAAAATCTTCTTCTTAAAGACTCTTAGGCCAGAAAAGCTCAAAATAAAGTTGAAGCATCCTCAAATAGTGTATATTCAAATTTGTTCAAATCATAGTCCCTGGTGGTATGGTGGGGTCACAATGGGGGAATGGATTTTTACATAGGAATATATAGAGAACATTCTTTAAAAATCTTCGCCGCAAAAACTACATGTATTAGGCCAAGAAAGCTCAAATTGGTATGTAACCATCCTCAGATAATGGAAATTCAAGTTTGTTCAAATCAGGTAGGGCGGGGCTACAATGGGGGATAACTTTTCATACATAGAGAAAATCTTTAGAAATCTTCTTATCAAAACTATTAGGCTAGGAAAGACCAAATTTTCTTGGAAGCATCTTCAGATCGTATATATTCAAGTTTGTTTAATAATAGTCCAGGGGTAGGGTGAGGCCACAATGGGGGATGAATTTTTACATAGATATATAGAGAAAATCTTTAAAAAACTTCCTTTTAAAGACTATTATGTCAGAAAAGCTTAAACTTGTGAAGAGGCATCCTCGGGTAGTGTAAATTCAAGTTTGCAAAATCTCAGTTCCTAGTGGTAGGGTGGGGCCGTGATGGCGGTTTGAATTTTTACATAGGAATTTATAGAGACAATCTTTAAAAATATTCTGGGAACGTTTTCGGTCCAAAACTCAGTCCTTCGTGTGAAAGCACATGTTATGCAGATTTAAGTTTGATAAACCCATGATTCCCTAGAGAAAAGTGGGGCCACGAAATGGGGGGGGGGTACATATGAATAGAGAAAAATCTTCTTACAGGTACAACAACAAAAGGGGCTTGGTATTTACCCTAAAAAAAAAAAAAAGAGGTGGATAAAAATTGTTAGATTTTCATTTTTTTAGCAAGGTCTACTGTACTTAGTTGTCAATATATTTTAATACTGTAATGCTAAATTGATCAGAATTAAGGCAATTATTGCACAGGTGAGCGATGTAGCCCCTTGGCCTCTTGTTTATTCTTCCGATGACGACCGAAAGTACATGTAACAACAGACTTCCGGATATGGAAGGAGCAGTGTGGTTATAGACTGTCTATTTTCGCTAAAAATTTGAGAGTTCTGTTAGTAATTAGATATAAGTGCAGTTTAAAAATATTTAGAATATAAAGCATATTTGTAATGTTTAAATTTTATTTAAGACGACATTGCATTGAGCAGAAAGTTAGAGGAACGAAGCGGAGATGTAAAAGTGGCTAACTTCAAGTCTGTGTTATCGAACAAGTCTTTAAAGTTTGAACTTGCACTAACTTCCGCATTCTTTTTGGGGATTAATAAAGGAAAAAATGTGGCAAGTGCTTTTTTTATGTTATTTTTTTTAAATTTATTTTATCTTTTTTTCTGTCAATGTATTGATATATCTTTGTGCATGGACTTGTTATTCGAAACCAAACGCTCATTCAAATTAACGATAGTTCTACTGATGCAGGTTATTGTAAAAGTATGGAACAGGAAAAACAATTGCAGATATATTTGGACAGAAAGAGAGTTTATGCAGACAATGGATGATATACACGCGTTCAAAGTAAGTTAAATGACATATTCCTCATAAAGTTCTAATTTTTCTTTAAAATTTTTTCAACAAAAAAAGATAAGTTTTAAATTATGTTTTTACTTGAGAAGTTCGATTTGAGTTTTTGTTTTTGTGTAAAAGCAAAAATAGTTTTGGTCATTAAAATTTTAATGCAAACAAATAAAAAAACCATAAAATAAAATAAGAATAATGGAATAACTGACGAATGGTGTGACCCTTATTTTTGAAAGTTAAATATCTCTCATATATGAAAATCATGAAGAATACGGTGCCTATAGAATGAAAATTGAATGAAACATCGATGGAATGTTGCTTCTAGAGTTTATGTTAAATAAAAGTAATACTACTACAATATATCATAGGAATTCTTAACAAAAAAAAATGATATTTCTTTTATAATAAAGACAAGAAGAACATTTTTTTTTTTTTGGAAAATAATATAAATTCATGCAGATTATTTTATGATGCATTTTTTTTCAACTTTGTTATTGCCGTTACTTTAAATGTCGAATTGATTGACTTTAATTTAATTTTTTCTACTTTTCGGCAGATTAATGGTGAAAACGACAGTGATCCGTTTGATATAAAACCAGATGACGCTTTTACTCCTGTGGGTGTTTCGTTCGTTTTTATGGACGACTTGGGAAACAAGAGGACTAAAAATCAATGTTCTGATCTTTTCGATGAAGAGTACAAAAAGATTGGAGAAATTGAAACTTTTTTTGAAGTAAAAGAAAAAGTGCAAATGGCCAAATTGGTATTGACACCATTTACTTTTAATCCAATAATATTTGTAACATATTTCCAATTTTGAAACTATTTATCTGAAATTCATTGATGGGCAATGTTTTATAAATATTTTTTTATCGTAGACTTCAACTATAATTTGTGTAAAGTTCTATCAGTTTTGAGACAATTTGTATTAAATTAAGAAGTAAACTTGCGGAGAGTAAACAAAAAAGTTCTTCAGGAAATGTGTAGCTGTATAAAGGCTTAAAATGCAGTTAAATGTTTTGCTAAAAGTAATATCATACCAAACGACAAAATATTGCTTGATAAGCGGAAACAAATATAAAGATAGAAATTTAGCCGTTGAGTGCATTTCAAAATGAATTGAATACTGTACATTTTAGTGCAGGTGCCGACAGAGAACCTTTCCTGTTATTATAATGTAGACAGATATAGTTGTGGTCGTTTGATTTTTATCATTCATGTGTCCTATTTAGCCTTTTAATCATTTATCCATGACTGATATTCTTCCAATTAATGAGTATAAAATCCCCTTTATCAAGATCAACCACCTAAGTCCTCCATCTGTATGACATAAAACAAGAAGCAAAAGGTACAAGCTGTACACTGCAACTATTGTGACTTTATTTTTTTATCCCCCCCCCAAAAAAAAAAAAAAAATTACATATAAAAAACAGACGTCAATGGATAATTAAAAGTATATGTAATCGTCTTTTATAATATTTATATCAAATTTTTCTTTTCTAGAAAAATATAACAATTTGCATACAATCTGTTGAACTTGACGAAAGCATCAAAAGAAAATATACAAAGGTAATCTCATAACTTTTATTTATTATACCTCAAGCAAAATGTTACCCAGATTGTCAGTTCTTGTTCAAACCTCTGCATTGATAACTCTTTATTATCATTTTCATATTATTTATTTTTGTTAAAACTTTCTTTTGTTTGTTTGGCCGTCTGTATTTATAAATAAAACATGCACACGGTACGGAAGATCAACCCTTTGCTGAGGTCTCAAAAGCTTAAAAAAATCATGAAAGACGAGGGGATATAAAAATGGTCGAAATCTCAGAAAAAAACCTCTAACGATCGACATATCGTAACGAGGCAATCTTGAAAATTACAATGGCAATTTTTCAAAGGAATTAATTCAGTTAAAATTTATTTTTGACTTTATTACAAGCCTCAATCAAAAATCGCTTACGCAATATCACAGACTTTTCGTGTTTACTCCATTCACGGATCACGGTCAAATTTTACTCCTTTGCTTCTCTGTCCGTTTTGTTCCATAAAAAGAACTTAGAAGTTAAAATTGCTTTTCTATATAATAATAGATATACTAATGAATCCGATTCTGCGTTAGAGTTTCCCCTGAAAATACCTAAGTAGACTCTCAACTCAAAATTCAATCGCTGTGTTTTCAAATTTCCACCCGCTCCGCGACTTCAACAGAAGTCGCACTATTCAATTTCAAAAAGTGAATTTTCTTTTCTATGTCACTTTATTATTATTACAAAGTGTTGTCTTGTCAAAAGAAGTGTCGTATTTATTTATCAAAATAATTAAATGCTTGCAACATTGTTGTACTATTTCTAGGTCACCTGAACCGAAGGTTCAAGTGAGCTTTTCTGATCACCCGTTGTCCGTCGTCCGTCCGTCCGCCTGTCTGTCCGTCTGTAAACTTTTTACATTTTCAACTTCTTCTCAAAAACAACTGGGCCAAATTTAACCAAATTTGGTACAAAGCATCCTTATGGAAAGGGGATAAAAAAATTGTTAAAATAAAGGGCACAGCCCTTTTTAAAAGGGAGATAATTGTGAAACAGTGAGTATAGGGTGCATGTCTTTAAAAATCTTCTTCTCAAGAACCACTGCACCAGAAATGCCAATGTTTTCATAAAAGCTTGTATATATAGTGAAGATTCTAAATTGTAAAAATCGTGACCCTCGGACCAAAACTGGGGCCCCAGGCGGGGTTCAAAGTTTAACATAGAAATACATAGAAAAATGTTTTAAAAATCTTCTTCTCAAGAACCACTGCACCAGAAATGTCAATTTTTACACAAAAGCTTGTATATATAGTGAAAATTCTAAATTGTAGAAATCGTGACCCTCGGACCAAAACTGGGGCCCCAGGCGGGGTTCAAAGTTTAACATAGAAATACATAGGAAAATGTTTTAAAAAATCTTCTTCTCAAGAACCACTGCACCAGAAATGTCAATTTTTACACAAAAGCTTGTATATGAAGTGAAGATTCTAAATTGTAAAAATCGTGACCCTCGGACCAAAACCGGGGCCCCAGGCGGGGTTCAAAGTTTAACAAAGAAATACATAGGAAAATGTTTAAAAAATCTTCTTCTCAAGAACCACTGCACCAGAAATGCCAATTTTTACACAAAAGCTTGCATATATTGTGAAGATTCTAAATTGTTAAAATCGTGACCCTCGGACCAAAACTTGGGCCCCAGGCGGGGTTCAAAGTTTAAGATAGAAATACATAGGAAAAATGTTTTAATGACTTTTGTTCCATTTATTCAACTAAACTGTGCACCAAAAACCCAACTGTGTCTCCCTGATTATTGACAACTCATTGCATAGTATATAAGGTTGTTTAATCAAGAAATAACGGAGGAATACGATAAGGTGTAAAAATTCACTTATTATTATTTTAGTGTATCGCTTACATTTAATTTGGATACCGTGCCCGATAAAAATTAATTTGTAAATTGATTTGTTATCGGGCACGGTCTCCAAAATAAATGTAAGCGATACATTTGTGATTTTGTTGCAATATTGCAGCTAGTTTGGTTGAGCATTATAGAAACGGCAGATCAACGCACGTGGTGTGGATTTATTCATAAACAACCATACCATAGATACAGACCCTGAAACGTACTACTACACCACACGCTCGCTGCACGCTCGCTACCCGCTTGCTAAACGGTTCACACGAAACGCTGAACGGTTTACACGAAACGCTGCACGCTTTGCCCGAAACGCTAAACGATTTACACGAAACGCTGAACGGTTTACACGAAACGATTCTCGCACGAAACGATTTGCTCGCTTTTCACACGCTTTGGACACGCTTTTATCCTGATCGATTCGGGTCCTCTCGGATTTTTACCCTGACTCTGTTAGTAAGAATTAATTTTAAGAAAACACGAAATAATAGAAATACTGATATTAGAAACATATATGTACAGAAGTATTGAATTTATTAATTAAATTAATTTGGTACTTATATCTAAAGCAAAAAAATTTTTATTCACAGAATTTGCCAAAAATATTACTTCTATAAATATATTTATTGCTTAAAAGAAATATCCATGATTCTTATAAATGTCGTAAATAATAAAAATTCCAGAGAAAAAAGTTACCGTAACACAATATTCAATACCAAAAATAAAATCCGTATGATTACAAACTGAAATCGGTTTTTCAGTATTCGGCGGGATTTGTTTTTTCTTCTCACGTTATTATTTTTATTGGTTTCAGAGAATACGATGTAAAAATACTAACTGTAAATAAACCTGTAATTATTTACATTGATAATCGTGACCCTCATACCAAAACTGCAGCCCCAGGCGGGGTTCAAAGTTCAACATAGAACTACATATGACAAATGTTTAAAAAATTTCTCCTCACGAACCACTTCACCAAAAAAAGCCAATACATACACAAAAGGTTGTATATATAGTGAAGATTCTAAATTGTAAAAACGTGACCCCTGAAAAAGTTGGGCCCCAGGAGGGGTTGAGATTTTAACATAGAAATACATAGGAAAATGTTTTAAAATCTTCTTCTCAAGAACTATAATGCAACTGTTTGGGATATAACTATGCATACATGTACATCCTTGAATAATGTAGATTCTAAAAATCGTAACTCCCGGACAATTGATGGGCACCAAGAGGGGTTCAAAATTTAAACATTTTAAAAAACATAAAGGAAAAGTTTAAAAATTTTCTTTTCAAGAACTACAATGTTATAGTTTGTGGAATTTCTATGCATGCATCTTTCGCTTATGTAGATTCCTAATTGGTAAATTCGTGACCCCCGGACCAATACTGGGGCCCCAAGAAGGGGTCAAAGTTTATTATAGAAATATAAAGGTAACATGTTAAAATTTTTCTTTTGAAAACTACAATGCTTCAATTTGTGAGATTACTATCATGCATACAACCTTGGATAATAAAGGTTCGACAGTATTAAAATAGTGACCCCTGGACTAATACTAGGGACCCAATATGGGTTTAAAGTTAAATGTAGAAGTACCGGTATTTATGGAAAATGTTTAAAAATCTTCTTTTCGAGAACTACAATGCATCAATTTGTCAGATAACTACGTAAGCACCCTCAAATAGTGTAGATTCGAAATTATAAAAGCTGTGACCTCAATCTAATACTGGGGGCCCTAAGAGGTGTTCAAAGTTTAGCATAGAAATATAGAGGGAAAATGTTGAAAAATCTTTTTCTAGGGAACTATAATGCTTCAGCTTGTGAGATAACTATGCAAGCATCCTTAAATAATGTAGATTCCAAATAATTAAATTTTTTGCACTGGACTAATAACAAGGCCCCAAGAGGGGTTCAAAGTTTAACATAGAAAGATATATTGAAAATGTTTTTAAAAAGTTTTTCTCGAGAACTATAATGCTACAGTTTGTGAGATTACTATGCAAGGATCCTCAAATTGTGTAAACTCTAATGTAATGGAACCAAGAGTTATATTTCTTGATGTTCTGTACAGTCTGAGAGTTATTCCTCTTGAAGTGGAACTTTTCTACGTTCAGTTTTTCAGGCTGTGTACGTGCAGTCCCACCGCAATGCTACACATTTCATTCCTATGTTACAATTTATGTTGTTCAAGCCAACCATAAACCTTGGACCATTACTGGGTCCCCAGAAAGGGGTTCAATGTTTAAAATAGAAAAAGCATATGCTACAAAATGTAATGTTACAAGGAACTACTGTTCGGGTGAGCGATGTGGCCCATGGGCCTCTTGTTTGTAACGCCATCTTAATCAAAGCGGCTTTTTAGGTCATCACTAAAAAGAAAGTATCGAGCATTTTCAGAGTCATAATTTGCAAAAATGTAAATATAAAAAATAAGGTATTATTTTTGGAAGTATATCGGGATATAAATAAAGGTTTGTCACCTGATCAAATCCCATCAAGCCCGAAGAAAAAACCTAAATTAAAAGATTGTTGGAATAAAAATTATATAATTATAAGTGCTCAAAATTATCCCTAAAAACTAATAGATTCAGCCCTACAAGAACGAAAAAAATACCACACAATATACTTAGAACAACCAGAAAAAAAGAAAAAAGGTCCATTTTTAATTCCTTTTGTTACTCACCTGATTTGAAAGCTCAAGTGGGCTATGCTAATCACAATTTGTCCGTCGTCCGTCTGTTCATCCGTCTGTCTGTCCTTCTGTAAACTTTTCACATTTTGAAATTCTTTTCTAAAACCACTTGGCTAATTTCAACCAAATTTGGCACAAAACATCCCTATGGAAAAGTAATTATTAATTGCAGAAATGAAAGACTGATCTTTATATAAAACGGTGAAAACCTTGAAACTGTAGAAAAACGGGGGTGCATTTTAAAAAATCTTCTTCTCAAGAACTACGGAGTCAAATTTAACGTAATTTAGCATAGATAATCCTTATGGAAAGGACAATGTAAATTGCAAAAACTATGGGCGTATTCTGTTCCAAATGTTAGTAATTTACGAAAATAAAAATAAAGAGGTAATCGCGGTCAATAAGTTTATAAGTTAGGGTTTGGTATTCCATATCAAAACGAAAGTTTCTTGTTTGAGGCAGCCATGTTTGAATGTTGACACTTAACAAACGGGTCAAACTGAAGATGAATTGGCTTATTGTGCAAAAATTTACGTGTGGAGGGATACTTGAAACATGCAAAATATATTTGTGCCGATTTTGTGAAGTAAATTGAGGTGAAATCTTTCAATGCTTTGACATTTTCACTTGTGACAGTGGTTTAACCACTTCTGTGCCACAGGGCCGATTTTGGGCCAATCACACAGTTGCGTAGAGTGCCACGGGGCCGATTTTGGGCCGATTTAAACATAAGATATTTTTTACATCTTTTATGGTTTTAAAGATAACAGTAACGAAATTTTTGCACATTTAGAATATTAAATTTTGCAATTTTTTTGGATAATATTTTTTCGTAAATTAACAAAAGAAAATATTTTAAATGTACATATGTTCTACATTTAAAAGTTAAAAAAAAATTGCGACACAAATGATTACAGGTTACATGAATGCTCTGTTTGTGATACGAACGAGTTCTTGCTAATAGCAGTATTGAATAAATGAGATAAAAATCAACTACTTTAAAAATGAAATAGTTTGCACTGAAAATCAGGTTAGAATAATAATTGATGAAACAAATAGACACACGAAGCAATTTAAAACGACGTCATTTTACGTAAGTGACGCCATAAGTACATGTGCGTGCTCGCATATTCTGCTGTTTGATGTCATGCCCCGCCCACCAAAACGAATGTAATTTACAGCACAGAAAAAAGCACATCACATCACTTAATTACAATATTTACTGCTATTTTCTAACTACAAATCTCAAAATATTGTTATTTGTCATACAAGAATTTGCCGAATACAGTGAAAAAATGTGAAAAAAGTGTGTCGTGTTTTTTAATAATTGTGAAATGGTGATCCAAACAATTTGCAAGGGTAGAATGAATTTTTGCATGATATCATCATATATTGTTTTACAGGTAAAAAAAATGTAGTTTTGAAAATGCTATATGTATTGATTCCTGTAAATCTTTTACCAGCATACAGGCGTTAAGTGTAATGTTAATGTTTTAAATGCGTCACAATCTCCTGAACATTCATTTTCATATTTACAACTTCCGAGTATAATTCCTTCTATTTCTTACGGAAACGTATTGTAAATTCGTAGCTCTATAAAAACAGCCAGACTGAAATCTACGCGCCCCGTTTATCGATTGGTCGAACCTACATCGATTGAAACTAACAGGACTTAAATATACACGCTCCGTTTATGGATTGGTCAAAACCTACAGCGACCAAAGAGAAATCAGGGACTGCACGAAATTAAGCTAACGTATTGATGTATATTAACAGTAATTTAGCGGATTTTACTTACTTTTTACAACCAATTTTTTTTTAAAGAAAAATGTAAATATAAACAGTAAAATGCTTTCTTTAAACTTAAACTGAACTTTATTTATATTACAACGATTGATAAACAAGTTCTACAACTTATATTAATATCTCTCGTTGGCACAGGTGTTTGCACCATGCTTTCTTTGAAGATACATGCGGGTTATGAAGGTAGTGATCATTGCAGAAAAAATTATGCATTTTGTCTACAATGTAGCCACCTTCATATCCCGCATGAGTCACCGAAGAAAGCATTTTATTGTTTAAATAGTTATCTACATGGGCTTATATCATTTATCACCTTTAAAATACTAGTAAAGAAAAACCTTTTTTTTTTCAAATAACTATTTCCCATTCAATTATTATCACACGTAAAATTGTATTTTTGTTTTGAACTTTGTCAATTATCAATTTCATCAATGTCGGGTTCCTTGAGAAAATAATTCAAAATCTTTAAATTTAATGAAATGGGACGTAAAATGCATACATAATTTTGAAATACTTTTAAAAGATTAAGTGTTCTGATGACGACTAGTGTTAATAAATCAAGTGTTTTTCTAGGTGGTAGATAATTTTGACTGTTCTAAATTGATTATATCCGATACTTTACTCTCTCTGTCTCTCTTAAGAGAGCAATATTTCGACAACATGTTATATTCTGACTTTTTAAGGAAGGTCGCCCTATTAATAATCTTAATATCGTTCACTAGTCATAAAATATATAAAAAAAGTATACCCGTTTGAATGTTTCGTAATGAACTCTGAAAAGCGCAACATATACTTGATGTTATATGACGTCACAATGATCATTTGAAATGTTTGTACTTATGTATCTATGGTGATTATTCAAAACTCCTGAAGATTATAATGAAACCGGTAGAGTTTTGAATCGGCTCTCTGTTATTTTTTTATTATATAAATATATATATATATATATATATATATATATATATATATATATATATATATATATATATATATATATATAATGAAAAATAAATTGGGCTCTTCCCTTGTTTTAGTTCATGCTTCTTCTGTTTTAATTGTTTACAATTTTCTGTTTACTAACCATATTCAGCTGTGTCAAGTTTCTAATTAAAAGCAAGATACGAAGCTTTGCTCGCAGAACTGAGGTCATGCATTTGTTCATTTTGATAGAAAATATTAATTATATAAATAAATATATAAATATTTGTATAAAAATCTTAAGTTGAATGTAATAAAATGAACAAAAAATTGAAATGTGAGCTCTATCTCTAATTCTACGATTGGCGCTGAAATGTTGATTAATCACTAGAAATGTCTCGCTAAACATTAAATGCTTCTACAAAAAATTAAAAGTATGATATGCTGTAACAACTTTATGGTGGCCCCTCCTTGAACGATGAATTATATATGAAATCTACACAATCTTTGATGGTTTTTCAGACACAGTTGAATAAAAACGATCTCTTCAAAACTGTTTAAAACATTACTGTTACAGGGATAAATGTATTATCGTTATTTGTTATTCTTAAGAAAATAAGCGGAAAATCATCTTGATTTGTAGCATATTTGTTAACGTTGATTTTGAATAAAGATGAAAATAAAGGATGGGCCTAAGTAAAATAGAGTGATATGCCTGTCAATACATTGCTTATTGAGAGGGGTGCAAGATCTGGTCAGAAATCTTGACAGGCAAAAAAAAAAAAGGATTTTGAGTTCGGCTATGTCAAACTTTGCAAAAAAGTAGGGGGCACCCCCGGTTCCGACGCCTATGTATTGATTAAAATAGCTCTTTCACATACATGTGTATCACATGGCAACATTTTTCATTGGAGTATATTCATTGATCAAGTGAGTAAGGTTATAAAACGTCACAAGAGATCACACCTGGTTAACAACAATCGTTTATAATGCAGAAGAGCAATGACATTTTTAATGTTTGTAATTTGAGTGCATTTAGGTACATTTTTTAACTTGGTTTTCCATCGGACAAATCCGGTTATCAAAATATTGAAAATGGCGGACGGGCGGGCGGCTGCCAAAAGGGTACCCTCATTGTACGGAAAACTCATCCTACAGTTCTCAAGACAAGAAATTGTTCTTTTGCAGATCAATTGCAAATATGTCAGTGGTGTGCATATTGCTAGGATTTTGATTTCTGATAAGTAATGGAAAAAAATATCCGCTTTTAAAGTTAGTCATTTTATGCAAAATATTGCATATAGGGTACCCTCATTGTACGGATAACTCCTCCTACAGTTTGCAAGAAAGGAAGTTGTTATTTTACAGATAATTGTACAAATATCAGAGGTGTGCATATTGCTAGGATTTCTGATTATGAAAAAATATCAGCCTTTGAACTTAGTCATTTTGGCAAAATATTGCATATAGGGTACTCCATTTCATTGGATTGACATGGATTATGGATACATTTTACATAAAAGAAAACCCGGTTTGCTGTCACATTGACAGCTTTTCTCTTGTTTTCTTTCAAATATAGATATTTTTTTGAAATAAAATACAATAACTAGCTAGTATTTGAAGACGAAAATTTACCTATCTACCTATTTGCATGCTCTCATATATAATTTGATCGTTTTATAAAGTGAGGAGGAAGAAGGTAAATAAAGGGAACTGAAAGTTAACAGTGTATCCCTACCAAAAAAATTGTTCAATATCTAGTTTTTGATAAAAATGGTATTTCATAAAGTTACAATGTCGAAGATTAAGTGTAGGATGATAAGTATAAAATTTGGATACTTTATGTTATTTTTTATTCGACCCAGGAGCCATATGGCACAGTATCCTTTGAACACTCTTATTAAGGCATTGTTGCTGAGGTGAGCGATGTGGCCCCATGGGCCTCTTGTTACAACCGACATACCCAAACATTTAAATATATTTCAAGAAGCGAAAAAGAATTTTTCAATCATTGAGCTGAATCAAGAACTTCACCATCTTATTAGAAAAATCTGACCTTCTCCATTACCAAAGACAACCACTAAACCTGAAGAAAATATTAACAAAATCTAAATTTAATACAACACCAGAAAAATATGTTGTTTCCAAATGCGGAGATTCACGGTGCGACACGTGTCCTTATTTTAAGACATTGGATTCTATTTCTTTTAAATGTGACAAGACTTTTTATGTTAATGAAAATATGTCGTGTAAATCCAAAAATTATCTTTAGTGTATTACATGTAACAACTGTGGAGAAGATTACATATGCGAGACAGGAACAAATCTTACCGCCCGCATGCGCGTCTATCGTCAATAGATCAATGATCCCAGTATCAGAAACACCCCTTGCAGTGAACATTTTAATAGATGTGCTTAGGGAGATTATCAAGTATTCCCGTTTTATAAACTTAAAACGAATTCAAGCGCCATGAGAGTTGTAAAAGAGAACTATTTTATTAAAATGTTGTTTCAAAAAATCAACAAACATTATTATCTGTATAAAAATAGAAGACCTAGGATTGCTTACTTTGTCATAGGAAATCTAAAAAATAATTTTGTTTAAACCCATTCTGATTGCACACAAAAGTACTCTGAAATTGACATTTAAAAGATGCTTGAGTTTCTGATAGACAACCTCTATGTAGTTTTTGGAATCAAGTCTTTCAACAATCTGTTGGAATTCCCATGGGTACCAATTGTGCCCCATTGTTAGCAGATCTATTTTTGTATTCTTATAAAGCATAATACTTGTTTTATTAGAGAGTGTTATAAGGTAAGCAGAAAGACATTTATGTGGCTTGACCGGCCTTTACTCTGTCAGTGTATACAAAAAAGGCAAAAGTGTAACACTACCCCGAATATTTTGAAAGTTGAATTTGGCAAATATCAAAAGCATATTACCTAAACTACTTGAAAAGTGCTGCTGGAATCCTGTTCTGCATTGTTGTAAAAAAATACGTAGTATTTTCAATGACATTGAAGACGCCGAGGGTTTTCCGATAAGTAATGACAATATTTATTTTATGCGATTAACAATAGGATTCTAGCAGTTATACTTATAAACATAAACTATTTGCCGATCGAATTATTGTATCATACATACAAAAAAATTCGGGGTAGTGTTACAATTTCTGATTTTTTGTTAAGATAAAAAAGTTATATATTTTTAACTGTCACGTGATACCATTGCACGGCAGCTTTATAGATCGACTCGAGCCCGAAGAAGAAAAATGATATAATGGCGAACACATAAACTTGATATTAATATTCAGCACTGGTTTCATAAAAATTATCAATTTTTAATCGATCATAATACCGACGGTGATTAATCCCGGAGTTGCCTTAACCTACCCGCGTCCGTGTTGCTCTGCTTTGAATGTGTATATCGTTTTATGGAATTTTTAGATAAATCAGGGTTTGTTATTGTCATTTATATATATATATATATATATATATATATATATATATATATATATATATATATATATATATATATATATATATATATAGTCATTTTTATTCCAGACAGTCTTTGTACGTTTATTGATGTCGTTTTTATTATATTTTGTCTTATTCAGTTTTTCCGAACTTCAACGTTTTGTATTGTATTATGACGTCATGAATTTCTTCCTTCCTGAAAGAACCTCATTTCAGCATGACGTCATAGTTAACATTTCTAAAGAAACCAATTTCATATCTTATGTATGTTTACCTGAAGACTGATGTTTAAATCCACAAAGCGCTAGTCAGAAACTTTGGAACTGTTCATTTTCTTTCTTTTTATCATTTATGCTATGTGATATTACCTTTTATTCTTTTTGGAATTATATTATATAAATATTGACATTGACTGGGGTTGAGGGCAACATTGATTATATTAGCCCCCAAAAGGACGAAATATTGCCCGACGCGAAGCGGAGGGTAATTTTCTCGTCCCAAGGGGGCTACATGTAATATAATCAATGTTGTCCGAAAACAAAATCAGCATTTGTTTTGTTATATAAAGGAAAAAACCAAAATTTAAGAAAGTAATTGAAAATAGATTACAATTATTGACTACTACTGAATATAACAATATACAAATATTGACTGGGATTGAGGGCAACATTGATTATATCAGCCCCTGAGGGATAGAATATTGTAAGATGCAAAGCCAATCAATATTTTGTGGATGAGCTAATGTAGCAATTATTGATTTTCATCTATATATAGAGTTATATAGTGAGAATATACATGTACTACTGAATATAACATATATATTTGTTATATTCAGTAGTATAGTCTCACTATATAACTCTATATAGACAAATATTCAATAATTGTAATATTAGCTCGTCCGAAAAATATTGACTGGTCAATATTTTTTAGATATTGACCGGCTAGGAATAATATCTAGAGAACAATCCCTCTATTTCAAATAATCGCCTGCGATTTGTTGATTCGTAAACGATGACGTAAATAATTCTTCGCGACTCCAAAACAAGGTGACGTCACAATAGACAGTCAGTCAAGGCAAGTAAATAACGGACGCGCAATGCGACGGCTTGCTATCATAACGGATATAAGGATTTGCGAATTACTCTGAAGTAAAATCAGATAGAACATCTGTATGTTAATTCTTACGGTCGGCAAAATATCACCAGTGACTGTTTGATACTGAGGATATTTTGGAAATGATCTTTGCACAAGATTGAATTCTTGAATTCTTTGTTGAGCTGAGAAAATTACCGCGATCTGTTTTCAATTACTTTCTTAAATTTTGGTTTGTTTCTTCATATAGCAAAACAAATGTTGACTGTGTTTTCGCGTCGGGCAATATTTCGTCCCTCGGGGGCTAATATATTCAATGTTGCCCTCAACCCCAGTATATATATATACTTAAATAAATAAATAAAACAGAATGCCTTCTAAAAGCGCTAACAGTAAACAATTTATTTAATTTGGACTGTCGCCGCATTCTGTTTTATTTATTTATTTAAGTATTTTTTGCTGTACCAAGGCTTTATATATATATATATATATATATATATATATATATATATATATATATATATATATATATATATATATATATATATATATATATATATCTGTGTGTGTGTTTATCTGTGTGTTTTTGCTGTTTGCGAAACGATATTTATTTTGTTATAATTATAATATGAAGGCAAGATGTTTGTTAATAGTTTGAGGTATGCGGTGTATTATAAAGCCATGAAGACATCCGATACACTTTCATTCAAATTCGCGTGCTAATCACTACAACAGTTAATGAGATTACATCAATTTCGCATCGGTAGCATAAATTAAAAGATTAAGAGATAAGTAAAGTTGTTTTTTTTTTAAATTTATTTTTTTGTTTGAAATTATTTTCTTCGTGTTCCTTAAATAATTTTTGATTTACTTATGTCTAAATAGTTATATATTCTGTAAAACACATATAAAATATCAAGCAATCATTGTTTTAAAGGTGAAGTGTTCTCTCCGTTTAACAAACAGAGCGGAGGCAAATAGTGACGAGGAAGAACTTGAAGAAATAGAGACCCGTGTTTCTCCTTGTGAAGCGCCTTACTTCAATTTCCGAAAAGAAATTCAATTAAATGATGCTTCGAACGAGGTATACGTTATTCAGACATTTTGTTAATTTGTAAGATTACCTTGTTTTAACGGTCTTAAACATACTTTGCTATTTTTTAACTTTTCAGGTAAAAATACAAAAACTTAACATACAACCCTTATTTTTGTGTCAATTAAACCTTTTTTACAATAACCTTATAAAGTTCTTCCTTTAGAAATTTATACTGCGTTTATTTGGAATTCCAAGACCGGCTACGGATTTGTATATAGAACGTGGGGATTTAGCAGAGCTGGTCGATATCTTAGTAAGTAATATTGAAATGGTATTTATTTTATTATTACCCTTCTATATGTACATGAAACATCCTAAAAAAGTAGTATAAAAATTGCTTTATCGTTTTGAAAATACCAGTAAGGCATAGAGAGAGAGAGAGAGAGAGAGAGAGAGAGAGAGAGAGAGAGAGAGAGAGAAAGAGAGAGAGAGAGAGAGAGATGGGTGGAGATAAAAAAATATTCTACTTAAATACGAAAAATGTAAATAATAATATTTCCTAAACGCAATCCAAGCATTTTATAAAACATCACAAACACTGTATTATACTTTATTTTATGACACGTTCTTTTTTCTTTGGACCTAAATTTAAAAAAAATGACTGGACGACGTTGTAGAATCACTTGGTAACGGGATATTTAAAATTGACAGAGGAAGCCCATGGCCATGGATCGATTTAATAGTCACATTTAAGCACAATGTTAATTACTTAAGGTTCATTTTATAAATTTTAAGTTTTAAGAATATTTAATGAAATTGAATGTAATTGAACATTTTTGAATTGTTAAAAAAATTAAACATCTAACACGCATGTTTTCTTTTTTTTTCTTTTTATATATGCATCTATGATTTTTATAAAGTGTGTGCAAAAAACAATTATTTGAGTTCCCTTTGACCAAGTTAAACAAACATACGTTGAAAACAGCAAAATACAACGTTTTCGGATTGCACAAAATATTGAGATTTTACAGCAGTGGGTACATGTTACTGCTAAAAAACTGTACATGTTTCAAGTGTTAACATTGTTGTAACTTAGAATGTGGGTTCAACCAAGAATTAAACGTTTTACATGTTTCTAACTGATTGGAATATGAGTGACTAGTAAACAGTTCTATTCAAATAAAATCAAACACGATGATTGCTTCTAATTCAAAATATAATTTTCCTCAAAGTGTTGTCGGAATTCATCGGTTCAGACTCTGTTTTTAACTTAGTATGAACTATTAATTTGGACCCTATGCTGTAGGCCTAGGACTATGTGACATGGTTTTATGTATCTAATGGTCAATCCGCATTATTGAGGGTTCCGCAAATGAAACACAAACCATACCTACAATCACCGCTGTATTTATCGCATTCTTAAAACCTTTACTCTTCTGTGTCTACCAGCAGAATAACAATGAATCAGAGAAGCGTTGTTGCGCGTTTTTTTTTTTTACCTTTTCTTGTATTATACGTATTCATCTTAGGGTCGCCAAAAGGTTTAAGACTTTTTACCAAATCTAATCAGTAACTTTATATTGAAAATATATCATTGATCCTTGTTGCCTTATCTACATATTCAAAAAGAATTAATCTTTTTTACAGAGCTAAGTTGTTTTTCTTTTTTTTAATGAACCTGAATAAAGAAGATAAGAGGATATGATAGGGCAAATGCCCATTTGGTTTAGTCGTAAAATGCAATTTCTAATCTAGTTTTTTTCAATTAAATATATTTGATAATGTTAAAATACAAGTTTATTAAGGACAATTTCTCACTTTAACATTTAATTTTGAATATTTTAACAAATGTTAAGAAAAAAAATAAGCTCTTAAGTTTCGGCGGTATCGAATCCACAATCTAAAAGCCCTAGTTCAATAGGCCTACCTTATGTGTGGTGCTTTAACCACTGAGCAATATCAGTCACAACAAAGTGCGGTGTTTAAATGCTACTTGTGACTTTGGTCACGAATCTACGGATTTGTATAATTTTTCTACAACGTTCAATTGTTGATATGCAAAATGCCATTTTTAAAGTAAAGTGGGTCATCTCTCTACGTTTTTGTTGATTGAAATAGGTTTGATTTTCATTAGACCTTTTTTAGACTCTGACAAAAATATAGAGCTCAGACCCACTCTATGAAAGAAAACACATTGAAATTCTAAAAATTAACAATATTTGGAGGTTTTGACACGCAAACCTTAGTTTTAAGCAACATATTCCAAGTATTTAACATATTTAAGAGTTACAAATCGATGTTACATGTATGTTAATTATACATTGTTTTAATAATTCTAAAAAGAAATTATCATATTTGGTGATATTTTGATTTTACAGTATCTTATTTTTCTTCATATTGGCACTTTACACGCCTTATTCACCTACCTTCTTGAAAAGCTACGTCTGTTGTTCTATGAAATGGTTTTTTTTCGTTTGTTTGTGTATAATGACAAGGTTTAATGCATATCTTTTTTACAGTAATTGTTGCTAATTGGTACATGTATGAACAACGTTTCCTGGGGTGATGACTTTTTATGATGACAAATATTTTGTAGAAAGGTGTTCCTACACCAATTTTTTTTTTATTCAAATATATACATCGAAACAATAACGATGAATCATTTGGACTATATCTATTTTAAAAATCAATGAAAATATCCGAGCATATAGTATTTTTAATGTGACTTGTTAATACATGTACATGCAGCAAATTGTTATCTACAGACGTCGCTAAATACTTCGGTGATGCATTGATTATAGTATAGCCTACGTTAGTAAACTTACCATAAATCAATCTGATGACCTCTAAATGTATCCTTTAAACAAATCTCTTTCGTAGAGTTCTCACTATATTGTACATTAAGTACGTTATAAATACACATTTCGTAATATTGTTTATTTTTAGAAAGAAAAGAACAACACCATTGAAAGGCTGCGGAAAGAAAGAGATGCGTTGAAATTAAAGGTAGCGGAATTGGAGAAAGTCATCTATAGAAGGGACAATTAAGATGAAAAAAAAATTGCACGCATCCATAAAACATTCGTGTAAACCACGGTGATTCCGTTGAGCAAGTCATCATATCTTACATTTTTTTTTCATTAAATTCCTTGAACATTTAAAAAAATAAAACGTTGTAACTTTGCAAAATTTGAAGAAAGTAGTTTTAAATGAGTGCGTATTTTACCTATTTTGTTTTAATATATATATCACATCTTTCGTATATCCTAAAAGAGCATTCCAATATTACAATTAAAAGAGCTTTGTACCATATATACAATTTTATTTCAATCTACTTAAGGTCAGACGACACGTTCCTCAATTTTAGATAACTTTTTCCAGGAATTTGTTAATGGTTTACTACTACTTTGACAAGCTTTCTTGCAAAAAATTAGGGTAATCTTACCAGGCATTTCTGCAAAATACTACAGTATGCAATTTCCTATATAATCCTCTTGAAAATACACTTGAATTGCTGATGTAAAAATAAAAACATCTACAGCACAGCAAAATTCATTTAATTAGAACTATATATCCGCAAGGGCGGGGCTTTGAACTCACGACCTCTAGAACCTATACGTTTCTGGCAGTGAGCGGCCACGGTTCTAACCACTCGACCATGTACACATATAACCAAATTCAAGTAAATTTTGATCATTTTGAAAGCAATTATAAAATTAATATTTTTTATTGGAACTCTTTATTACGAGGAGATACAAAAAAGATTCTCGAGGAACGTGTCGTCTGACCTTAAACGTTAACACTAGCGAATCATAGAAGAGTTATTTTGAAACTTTTCAATTCATTTATTAACATTTTCTCCAAAAAGGGATTGCATTTGTATTTGTTTTCTGAGATTATTTAAAGCAATATGAACTGCAATATTCATGATGAAATTGTTTTTAACGAAAATGTAATTTTCTACTAAAATGACAAAAATATCATGCTTTTAATTTTTTTCGCCAAAATTTTGTGAAAAAGCCGCTAAGTAGCCTCAACTGGAGCGACATTTAGTTATTGTCGTCCTGTACAAAAATTGATTTGCTATATGTTTCTTAGAAGAGATATCTTTCCTCTGACAAAAAGTGATGATTTTACCAACCTTATTCATCATAAAAGTTTACGTTATATGCAGACTTGCCATACTAGCAGGCTTTTACAGCAAAATAAAATTCCACAACAATACAGCTCAAATTGATTTAAAGCTTTTTCATAAAATTTATTAATTACACGTAGAAAAGAATCTGAACGATTTACGTTGCGTTAGACAAAAAAGCAAATGTTTGCGCTATTTACCGCGGGCGTTTTCGGTGTAGACACGAATTGATGGTACACCTCGGGTTTTGTTAAAATGATGACGTCTTCATGTTTATATTAGCTACGTCAGATTTTGTCGTCTGCAATTAAATAGTAAGTAAAAGAAGCAGTTGTAGCATTGGTGTAGAAGGGAAATTCTTTTCAGAAAGTTGCAGATATGTTGAATATGTCGAAAACAACTGTGCACCGAGTTTACAGATATTTTTGTAAACGAGAAACTGTTAATACAGCCCCCAAAACAGGTCGAAAGAAAAGTCTGAGCGATGGCGACGGAAGAAAAATTTTATGACAAGTTAAAGCTAACAGGAAAACTCCATTGGCTGATGTTACGGATAATTTCAACAACAATGAAAACAGAAATGTATCTCAAAAAAACTGTGTGGCGTTTTCTAAAGAATCAGAAATATCGTCGCTGTGTTTGTAAGAAAAAAATAAGGATTTCCTCAGTAAGCAAACAGAGGAGAGTAGCATGGTGTTGAGCAAAATCAACATGGACAAACAATGACTGAAAAGGGTCATTTTTTCAAACGAGAGTCAAATTGTTATACGTAGTGACAACAAAGTGTATATGTGGAGGAAAAGCGACGAAGCCTTCAGGCCAGAGTGTATATCACCTGTAAAACACAAGGAACTTACCGTGATTTTGTGGGGTTGCATAACCTATCATGGCGTCGGTGCATTAACACGCGTGGATGGAAACATAAATTCAGATAAATATATTCAAATTGACAACAATCTATGGCCATTTATAGTAAGACACTTTCATGACAATAATTATATATTTGAAGATGATAATGCACCAGTTCATCGTTCTAGGGCTACTAAAACTTTCATGGAAGACAACCATATCAATACGATGGAGTGGCCGGGGCAGAGCCCAGATATAAACATTTATTTATTGAAAATTTATAGTTAAAGATAAAACGAAAAATAGAGCAGTCTGTGCATGTAATATCATCTGTGGAACAATGGTATGAAAAAATATTTTCGATTTGGACCTTTTTTGATTGTGAGACCATTCAACATTTGTATCGATCCCTATCTTTAAAAATCGATGCAGTACGGAGAGACAAGAATTATATCACAAAATACTAAGGTACATTTTTACAAATAAGCTTTATTTTAGATAGAAAGATACAAAATTGTCTCCTCTTTAAAACGGATGTATTTTTTTTTTCTTTTTTTTTTTTTGGCTTTTATATAATACGGCCATTTTTGGTATCGAATCAAACGGCAGTATATTCCGTAAAATGCGCGACGTCGTAAATCGTTCCGATACCTTTTTCCACAGTCTGTGATTCTAAAACTGTTTTGGTTATTTTTTGACTTTCTGAACAATATCAAAAATGTATACAAAATATATATTAAAATGTTTGATCACTCAATGTTAATTGTTTTTTTTAATATCTTATTTTTCATTTTTTTTTCGACAGCGCATATAAGATTGATGTGGGCGCAAATTCATTTTATAATCTAAAAAACCAAATAAGCAAGTGTATGTTTCCATGGACAAAAATTCTTTTGGTTGCCAACTTGCACAGAGGATGTTTGGCACAAAATGTACAATATCGTTTTGTTTCAAGCCCGCCAAAATGTCTAAAGTAAAATACAGCGGGACCTTAGATATCCAGATGCTACAGTTTACGGACGATTTTATTTGAGAACAGTTTTATTAATCGCTGTTTATCTTATTTATCCGGAAATCTGCATTCCGGATCCGGCGCGGACGGTCTGCTTTAAACACAAAACACTGATTTACTACTTATCTTGCTTCATTTAACCGGACGGTAGAATTTGATGATACCCCACTCAGTACAAAAGATTTCCACTATCAATTACGTTTCACGCCTTTTTTACGTGCTAGACCCTTATGAGTACAATGTAGCTTGTATTAACACGGACTTCCCAAATCAGTTTTAAAATTACCGACAGTGCTGGCCAGACAGGATTCGTCATGACTAACAGCACGTGGCTTGGATATCTTAACCTGTGCACCTGTCAATGTTTTTTTAAAAACATCCTTGTATTTCAATTAAAATAAGCTTATTAATTAGGAAAATTGTAAAATTTTACAAAGTTTTGTGTTTTATTTACCTAATCATTATTTTCAAACGAATTGTCTCGTGAATGCCTTGTTAGATTAAGGTAGTACGAAACACCCCTGAAATATTTATTTGAAATATTTTCTGAAATACACAAAATAATGACTTAATATGATGTAAAAATTAATTTCATCCATTATCTTAAGAAAAAAATATAAATCATACCCATCAATTACTCAAGGTCAAATAAATTTAGGAGACAACGTATTTCAATAGTTTTGAAAGATACATTTGGATACAGCGTATTTCAATAATTATGATTTTTGTGCAATTTAGCCTTATCTCATTTAAAAATGCGTAACTTGTGTTCTTTTCAAAGTAAAGACCTGAAATTTGGACACAACCACCACCAGTGTTTAAGCTTTATGTCAAACAAATTTCAAGGTCATATCAACAGGTCAAAGGTCAAATATGATGACGTCATCTAGGATTTTTATCAATTTATACCTCCGTCAAACATACTTAAACCTTAATTAATCTAAAACCAATTGTTAAATTTTCTTTATTTTGATATATTTTAAAAACAGGGTCATGCCGATCATACTGTTAAATTTTATTTAAATTTGAATGATACATTTTTTTTTAGATACCGTTAAGTGCTGCAAATTTTCGTCTTAAAAGAGTATTCACAAGCACTAGTTTTACATTGTATTGCATGAGAAATTATCTTAAGTAACCAGTTAGAATTTACTTCAGTATTTTTAAGTAACAAGAACGTCTCCTGTTTTAATAGCAGCACAACTATTTGTAATATCTTGAACAATAACTTAATGGCGTAGAAAATTATAACAATGACTATTTCATTTTACACTCCACTGAAGGAAGATTCCATTGGTAGGTTTTGGGCAAAGTGGGCAAAAATTGTGAGGTCGGATTTTTTTCAAATTTTACGTATCAAAGCATTTCATTCCAAAGTAAAAAATATGAAAATTTCAGAAAAATTGAATTACAGGAAAAATTTAGCTTATCTGTTTTGTACTACCTTAAGTCAAACCCGGAAGTACAGGAAGAAAACAAAATAAAAGCATGTCAACTCATCGGAAGTGTACGGAAGCCCATTTAGGACCTATCAAAAAATATTTTTGAATTTGATATAACGAATTCTTGAATTTGTTAAAACGAATTTAAATCGTTATAACGAATGGTTGAATCCGTTATAACGAATTAAATTTGTTATAACAAATTTTAGGAATTCGTAATAACGAATTTAATCTGTTCTAACAAATTTTAGGAATTCGTTATTTCAAATTTTTAAATGTTTTAACAAATTAAATTTGAAATAACGGATTCTTGAATTCGTTATTTCAAAGTTTTAATTCGTAATTTCGGTTTTTAAATCAGTTATAACATATTTTCACCCAATTTGTAATAACAAATTTCATGTTTTCGGGAACAAATTAAACGGGGCGGACTTCATTCGTCCCATATCGGCGTACGACGAAACGGCGAAATGGTAAATGAAGTAAACTGGCGTAAAACAAAAGTGGAGGAACATATTGCCACAGCTGTTGCTGTAACCATGGTAACAGATGTAACAATTCCAAAGGACACCTTACTTTATCGGCTTTGCTAGATTTCCTACATAGATAAAAACAAAATATTTAAGAACTGCTATATATGTAGCAACGCATTTTCACCAAAAATATTGTGCAGTATATACAGATATACGGGTTTCTGCGCAAAATGCCAAAAAATTGTTTAGTCAATGCTATTAATTATTGAGCATGCTGATTTATAAAAGGGTACATGCAGCCAAGCCAATGTCGAACTTATGTCATAGAATCTATTTACCAAAATTTAATGCAAAAACCGCATCGAAATCGATGCAACAATAATGGGGTTATTAACGCCTCTTCAAAGTGCCTATTTTTACCTCTTTAAGAAATCTAATCAAGAGAAACTGAAATTAGGCAATAACAAGGCTTCAGTTACGTCACGAGGTCAACACTAGGGAAGTTTCCTTACAAAGCTATACAAAATATATTCAATTTTACGGCAAAAATGATTGATATAGGTCTGATGTTTTGACGTATCCATTTATTTTAAGTATTGTAAATTTAGAAAGTTGTATCCGTAATTATTTTGTTACAGTCAGATTTATTTTTAACGATTTTAAAATTTGCTATTCTAATCGTCTCTTACCGATGAATAGGATATCTTTAAACGCTTGCATGGGCAGATTTATGTTCATTATTAGTCCCCTACCGGTTTCACCGGAGGGGACTATAGCTTTCCTCTGCGTCCGTCAGTCCGTCTGTCTGTCCGTCCGTCAGTCCGTCTGTCTGTCCCACTTCAGTTTTCCACACTTTTTTTCTTTATGCATTTGAGGAATAATATGAAACTTGCTGAACAGCTTCAAAATGTCAAACTACAGATCAAGTTTACACTTTTGTAGCGTCTGATTGACATATTTTCTAGAAAATTAATTTTTTATATTCCAATTTTTTAATGTTCGGGTTCGTTATCGGGTTCGGTGTGTACCTGAATAAACGAGGTCAGTATGTAGTCAGTAATAATATCGTGCGTTACTTGTACCATTCCTTTTCCTGTACCATTCCTTTTATCATTTCTAACAAACAAATAAATTCTATAAAATAGTGTCAAGCATTGTGTTGTAAATTTAAGGTGGCTCTATACACCCACAGTTTATTCCAATTTTCAATAGAAGACCACAAAACATATACTTATCAAATATTAAAATGACGATAGGGATACTATAGGTATTTTTAAAGAATTTTTTAATATTTTTTCGTGTTTTTGTAAAATATTTTTTAAAAAGACAGCTATCAACAAATTGAGAGAAATTATTTTGTCATATGATGGATATTTCCTTCGGACACATAAAAAAAATATAATACTTCTTATTATTCAAAAATGTTATTATTGCAATTTTTTTTAGTATTTCCCCAAAACATATTTTTTCATATTTTCTTACTCTGTTGACAAATCATCTGAAAAAATTGCTTGTTGTTATAAGAAAATGTATTTTAATAAATGTGACATAAAAAATTGAATGAAAACCATTGCAAATAAACACAAAAAATATTTTCAATTTTATTTGGTATGAAAGTTCCTCATGTAAGGGTTATCGTTCCTAAGTCCCAAGGCCCAAACACCTTGGGGACTTTTCATTTCTGAGTTGAAGAAAATTTCCTAAATATAATGTTGGAATGATAAATACATACATATTTCATTATAGACTTTGCCATGTATAAGTGAATATATTCGCTTTAATGCAAAAATAAGTCAAATAAATAAAGGGGAACATTGACTAGGCTAATAGGATTTATGTATCCCAACCTGAGAGAAATTCAAAGCAACCCTCTCATCCCCGTTAGGTGCGATATTAATGTGCATTAAATTATATTAAAATTGAAATATTTTCACCTGTTTAGAATTTTCTTTCACGGTATTCAACCAAAAAAATACGTTTTAGAAATTTTTGGAAAGTTAAAAAAATTATTGTTCTCAACGGGAATCGAACTCATGACCTACTGGTTTGTAGTGAACCCACTTATCCACTGCGCTACGGTGTAACATATCGATGATGCTAAAGAAACTCTTTAAAAATTTATACTTGATTTTATTGTTTATTTCGATAAATAATACCACACAGCGTGAAGGTGTCACATACCACATTACTTGTAAGTAATGAATTTTCCAGTTATCAAATTAAATCTATCCATTTAACAATTTTTTCAAAATAGCGGTTCCCATACAATTCACCTCAGTTTAAATCAGCCAGTACCGGAAATGCATGTTTCCAGATTTACTTTTTTGCGTACTGCGTCATCAAAAAGTGGTGTATAGAGCCACCTTAATCGGCAGGGTTTTTTTTGTAGTATTATTACAATCCGGTTCGTTGTCGGGTTGGGCTGTTTAACTGTTTCGTTTGATTCGGGGTACAGAAGACGGTAAGAAATGATATAGTGCATAACAGTGCATTGTTTTCACAAATTTTTACCAGCGAATACAGAATAGACTTGGCGAAATTACAGGAAATGAAATAAAGAGTATTATTTTACCTATTTCATGTTTAATTTCTATATCAACTATATAGTTTTAATTTCCTCTGTTCTTTTATCTCTGATTAAAGCATGACATCTCGTTTACAATAGCTCTGAAATAGTTGTGTGCTTGGAACCTTTCATAGAATAATACAAACCGGTAGGGGACGTGTATTGCTTATGCAATACTCTCAGAATGCTTGCTCATATTTATTTTGGTCGGAGCGTGTTCAAATCCAAAAAACCTTGAAGGGAGTTATGATAGATTTGATATGCACGCTCCGACCGAAATTATCACCTCATAGTATTCAAAGAATGATGCCTTTTTGCTTTTAATTATATTATTTCCAATTTCTACACTCCAAAACAACATATCAAAACCACTGGGTTTTTTTTTCATGCATAGCACATGTTATGTATTATTGCAGCAAATACCTTTTTTGGTTATGCTCTAGGACACGTTTATTTTGTGTCGCTCATTTTTTATGAAAAATGATTGGGCCATAGGTTTCAAAATTGATTTGTAATGTTATCACAGTAAAGGACACTTGAAAAATATAAATATGATATTTTATATGACATAGCCAGGCATTATAACCAGGATGTGTGCATGCGTGAACCAACTTTCCATCGGGATTGGTAAACGTTTGCGAGGAAATTCGATAGCTTCTTGGAGAAACTTCGAACTGAAGATAGATGCCAAAAAACAAAAAAAACAAAAAACTGCGACTTTTATATCATATAGTCATTAAAAGTGATAGGAATGTTATGTACCTTTGGTTTACAGTAAAATAAATTAATTAAATATTTGCGAGAACAATAAAGGCAATGTTACAGGAAAACAATAGACACGTAGCTTCAAACGAGTGGGTTGGTGGGGGTGACAGGGAGAGGCCTGTCCCCATACATTTGCCCCCCCCCCTTTCCTAGCATTTTCGGAGCATTTTAAAAAATTGAAAGTGACTGGGAGGAAATAAACAGTGAAATTTAAGTTTGAGGGAAACTTAGCATTTCTATAGCCACCCCCACAGTGTACGATTTTCGAATTTTTTAAAGACTTTTTGTTTGCATGTCAAGAATTGTTTGGCGATTTTCCCATCCCACCCCCCTCTTTTCACTTGTTTACGATGCCACCTGCCTGAACAAAATATCATGGTTTCCTTACATATACCAGTATAAAAGAATTGGGTTTATATATATACCAATATTACCGTATTTCATACAATATACCATTCACCAGGTTCTATAAACACCTACGCTTAAATTCAATATAAAAAAATTCAAGGTTAGGAGGAGAAAGACAATTTATTTTGCTTTTCTTTTTTTTCGGGGGGGGGGGGGGTTATTGGGGTGGGGTAGGGGTGGTCAGAAAACCGACCCCATGTAGCTCTATCTATAACCCCTCGCCAAGGTCTGTGTGTCCATCACCAGGGTCTGTATACCCATCACCAGGGTCAGAGTACATATTACCAGGGTCAGAGTAAGTACTACCAGAGTCGGTGTACGTATCAACAGGGTCTGTATACGCATAACCAGATTCAGTATACCCATCACCAGGACACCAGGGTCTCAATACTTATCCCGAGGGTCAATGTGTCTTTGTGCTCATTACCAGGGTCTGATTACCCATCGCCAGAAATCCACGTACCCTCACCAGGGTCTCAATGCCTATCAACAGGGTCAGTGTACGTTTCACCAGGGTCTATATGCCTATCACCGGGATCTGTATACTAGTATTAATAGGGCCGGACTGCACATCACTAGCGTCTGTATACCCATATCCAGAATCAGTATACCCATCACCAGGGCAAGTTTACCTATAACCAAGGTTAGTGTACCTAATTACAAGAGTGTGTACATGTATACGCGTAACCAGAGCCAGTATACCCATCACCTGGGTCTCAATACCTATAACAATATAGGTTATGAGACCCTGGTAATGGGAAGACCCTGGTGATACGAACACTGACCTTGGTGATATGTATTAAGACCCTGATGATGGGCTCTAATAACTTGGGCACACAGACCCTGGTGATACGCACACTGACCCTGGTATAGATATAGACATCCTGATAATCGTAATATTGACCCAGGTTATGGGTATACAGACCCTGGTGATACGAACACTGACCCTAGTGATACATACACTATGCTATTAAAACATTTAAAAATCCTAATCCGTGGGGGTATGGGGAAATGCGTACCTTAAACTTCAATTCTACAGTATATTTCCTCCCTTTCATTTCAGTTTTTACCTAGTCCCAAAAACATTTGGGGGGGGGGGGGGCTCCTTGTTATTTCACCTTTTATATGTAAATTTAAGAAAAATGTTTGCTGCGAGAAAGCGTGTGCTGAAGGGGGTAGTCTAGCTCGTCCCCCTGCCCCTGCTCTACTCCACACCCCCTCCCCCTCCGATGCTAAGTGCCTGTTGTTTTTCTGTAACATTGCTCTTTTTTGTTCTCTCAAATACTAATATTTATACAACATTTTGGTGTAAATCTAATGTACACAACATTCCTATCTCTTTTAATGAACATTTATAATGTAAATTTCGAATTTTACTATACGTTTTTAAATTGCGCGAATATCCTCCCAAACGTTTACCGAAAAGTCGGTAAACGCATGCATGTTTCCTGGTTATAGTGCCTGGTTGTACTATATAAAATCAAAGTACTGAAGAACTGATGGGAGTTGATTTTTTCGATTATTATTTATTTAAAAATCAATGATATGTAACTTTGCATGGCAAGAACTTTCCTATATGTATTTGAATTACGCACATTTTTAATAATATGAATTCTTCCACAGGAATTTCGTGAAAACCCAAAATGAATCATGTTGTATAATATTCAAAGATCTATTCTATCAAACTATGTATCAGTAATCGGAATAGTTATGAGAAATTGTATGGATCCAAGCAAAATTGAACTCTAGTCTCGTTCAACCAGACTCTCAGCTGTATCCGTTAATCACCGACAAGCAAGAGAGACTCTCTGATTGTCGGAGATTTACGGAGACAGCCGAGCGTCTGGTTGAACGAGCTCTGGCGTAGGAATATATAAAATGTACGACTTCAAAAATTATCTAAATTGTTCGTACCATTTAAAATCTAACTATTAACAAGGGATCTATAAATAAGTTTCCTTGAAAAACAATGCTTGAGAACTCATTACATCGAATTTATCGATTAGAACTAAATGTTGTCAGCAATGTTGATTTGTACATAGGTCCAAACACTGTTTCACTTTCGGTTTGCCTGAGTAACTGCATACATGTAGGAGAGTTCATTAAAATCAACTCCTAAAAATAGCCTATTCTATACATCGTTCTGATGGAAAGTTGGTTCACGCATGCGCACATCCTGGTTATAATGCCTAGCTACATCATATAAAATATTATATTTATATTTTTAAGTGCCCTTTACTGTGAAAACCCAGCCCAATGCTTTCATAAAAAAACGAGCGACAAAAAATGGGCGTGTCATACAGCATAACCGGAAAAGAGTATTGGCTGCGCTGCGTAATAATACATAGCATGTGTTATTCATTAAAAAACAGTGGTTTTAGAATGTTGTTTTAAAGTGTAGAAATTGGAAATAATATAAATATAAGTATTAAAGTAATAAGGAATCATGCTTTGAATATTATGTGTTGATAATTTCGGTCAGAGCGTGGTCATATCTATTATAAATCCCGTCGAGCTTTATTTGATTTGAACACGCCCGGCCAAAATCACCTGTTAATATGTTAATAAATCAGCATGCACATTGATTGATAGCATTAATTAAACAAAATAAATAAATTTTTGAAATTTTGCACAGAAACCCGTCGAAACAAATCTGTATATATTGTATTTTTGGTGAAACTGCATTGCTACATATAGTTCTTAAATATTTTGTTTCTATCTATGTAGGAATTCTAGCAAAGCTAAAAAAGTAAGGTGTCTTTTGGAATTGTTACATCTGTAACCATGGTCACATTTACTTCATTTAATACCATTTCGCCGTTTAACGCCGATCAATTGATCGGCGCATTTCGTCGTACGCCGATATGGGACAAATGAAGTCCGCCCCGTTTAATTTGTTCCCCAAAACATGAAATTTGTTACCACAAATTGGGTAAAAATATGTTATTCAAGAATTCGTTATTTCAAATTTAATTTGTTAAAACAGATTTTGAAATTTGAAATAACGAATTCAGTGAATTTTTTATAACAGATTAAATTCGTTATAACGAATTCCTAAAAATTGTTATAACAAATTTGATTCGTTATAACGGATTCAACAATTCGTTATAACGATTTAAATTCGTTTTAACAAATTCAAGAATTCGTTATATCAAATTCAAAAATATTTTTTGATAGGTCCTAAATGGGCTTCCGTAGAAGTGCATTGGTGGATCTTGCAATTTTCCAACTAGTAAACGTTAATTTTATGAATAAAATAATTATAAATAATGAAGGAAAATAGACCAGTTACTGCGGAAATTCGCATTTCTAAAAATAGATAGTTGAAAACATTACGCATGTGTAAACATGGTAAATGCCAGGGCATATATCGCACTTGGACACTACGAATTTAGCTTTATTCGGTTATCATTATAGTCTTAATATTTCATGACAAAATGATAAGATAAGGCGTGGTATCTTTATTTTTAAAAATGTTAATATCAACGGACAACTTTAAAATGTGTCGCTATTTAGTATGAAAGGCAAACAAAAAAAAAAAAAAAAAAAACAAAAACAAAAACAAAAAAAACCCCAGTATCAACACTGGGAGCCATTGCATACAAATACAAATACATCATCATTTATGACAACAATAGAAGCATTTCAGATATGTGGACGCTTCAACTATCCGGACGATTGGACTTGGGAACGAAAGCGTCCGGATAACTGAAGCTCCACTGTACATTCTTAAATATACTTATTCTATCCAATAGATGTAAATATTATCTTATTAATTAAGATTAATTGGATAGAATAAGTATATTTAAGAATGTACAGTGGAGCCTCAGTTATCCGGACGCTTTCGTTCCCATGCAAGTCCAATCGTCCGGATAGGTGAAGTGTTCGGATATCTGAAATGCGTCCATGTTTTTACATGGATGATAAACGTTCATTTTAAGTAAATTTTGAATTAGTTCTATGGAGTGGGGAGTATTTATTTACAAACAAAGTGATTCACTTATTACATCGCAAAAAAGGTTCAAAACTGGAATATTTCTTCCCCGGTGTATGTTGAAAAGATATCTCAAAATGTTGTTTCTTCTATCAATTTGTTTACCAAGCAAAGCAAAATACACCCTTTAATCAAATACAAATAAATAGTTGAAACCAAACAACATTTATAAGAAATAAAAACGGCAGTAGTCAAAGTATTTCCTTATCAATCTTTCAATAATTCTTTTCATTATGCTTAGAAATACTTTTTTTTTAAAAATAATATGAATCACTTAAATTTGTTCTCTTAAGAATATCAATATATAGAAATACCATAATATTTGTTTCTTCACAGAAACAATGTATTTATATTTACACAATAAACTCATTGCGTTTTTGTATATCACTATAAGATTGTATCCATTTTTTTTTCAAAATGAAAGTTTACTTGTAAACTTTCAATAAGACTTCTGCATTTATTATTTTTTGCACTAATCGATAGTACGAGTGCTGATAGACGCAGCTTATACTCAGTGAGTAGTAACATTTGTACACGTGAACTAAATTTGATTTTCTTATTATCGATGTTACACGATGAATGAATAAATAAATGTATTTCTTTTTATGTATATGAGCTGTACAGCTGCTGACCAATAATCATAAACGATACTATATCTCTATGAACATCTCTCTCTCTCTCTCTCTCTCTCTCTCTCTCTCTCTCTCTCTCTCTCTCTCATTAAATACAAATATCGGCAAAGTGCTTATCAATTTTCAAAAAAAATAAAAATTAAATAATATTCGTTTATAGAGTGCATACAGTTGTATACGGTATTCCGAAGTTTTAAGCAATCCGCGATTCTCGGTTGTTGTTAGGGTCTTCCGTTTCCAACGGAAGACCCTCTTGTTATTCTTCGGTTTCTTTTTATTATTATTATACTTTTTCTTTTTTTTTCTGACTCCTTCTCGGCTTTATAACTCAAAAAGTTTCCAACCGATTTTAATGAAACTTTCAGAGATAATGTGTAACTATTATCCCTCAAAGATGTTAAAGTTTTCTTGACAACGTCACTTCCGTTTTGACGTAACGTCATTTTTAAAATTTTCAAAAAGTCATTTTGTCCGCGGCGTTTCACAAGAACGCTTTTAGATAGAGGCTTGAAATTTTCAATGGTTATGATTTGGTCGATTTACCTCTGTAATTAGGCTCAAAGTGAAAATCTGTCACTTCCAGTCGAAACCCGAAGTGAAACAAATTTTTCGAAAAAATGAATTTTCTGATCAAATCAAAAATGAATATGTGTTTTGTAGAGCTTATTAAGCTGGATCTAACACTGAAAGCCGTTTTAAAATCGGACGATGCATTACATAGATATCGGGGTTTAAAAATTGATTTTTCCGGAAATTTTGATTCCGCGTCCTTGGTTTAAAAAATAGCGTAATGTTCAAAGTAAAATTAACTCGTTCCAAAAATAATTGTTAAGTTGTACTTGAACACATTCGGATTTTTTTTGTTAAGTCGTTCTTGAAATCGGAAAGGTTTTTGTTAAGTCGTACTTAAAATCATTCGTATTTTGTTAAGTCGTACCAGGAATAATTCGATTTTTTCATCTTTTTATTTTAGTTACTCTTGTTGTTGGTTTAAGAGCTCTGCTTCTTACAGGAACTTCCAGCTTTACTTTCGACATTAACGGAAGACCCACTCGTTGCTTTGCAACGAGCTTTGCTCTAGTTTTTTTTTTTTTTTAATTTCTATACAATGTAACAAACACACATAAACATTGACTTTAGTATCATCGAAATCTGTGTCTTGTATAAAAAAGATAAGATGAGAAAACATCATCTTTGAAGGTGAGTTGTACGTCCATGTACGAGTTTGCAATTGAAAAATTAATGTCGTACATATACTGTTCATATTTATCGTTAAACATGAGTTGTTTATCTATTAAAGGGCAATTTAATCAACTTTATATCAAAAGTAAAATACATTTAGTATAATGACTCCATGTGCATATAAATTTTGTAAATTAAATATCGTTTTTAAATAATTAAGCTATATAAAATGTTGATAAGAATTATTCAAGATAAAGTATCAAGTACAGTTCAGCAGATGTCTACACAAGTGCAGCGTCATTCCTGCCATATGTCGACGAGAGAAGAAACGTAACTGTTAACAATCAATTTGTGGCAATGAAAGTGTGTTTGAATGTGTGTGTTTGCCACGGATATGAAAAACTATATACAGCGATTTCTTTACACGATTGGTGTTCATTACTCCAAAATCAGCTGAACAGAGTAACAATTCAAGTAATTTCAAAGTCAGATATCTTGGATACGGAGTAACCCATTTCTATTCTTGTTTACAGCGGGGGGTCATTGCGTGGACCCTGAGGTCCACGCAGAAAATATATAAGCGAGGTTAAACCGGATGCTATGGGGAAAATTCAACCTGCGCATGAGCTAGCCAAGTTCCTGTGCGTAATGGGTAGCTCAGGAAACCAGACTAGCACACGTTTATCTGAATCGGGATCGGGATTCCGTGCCATATGCATACATAAGTTCAAAGGCGCTGTAATTGTAAAGTTGTCGGTAAACAGTACAGAAACAAAGTATTCCTTTTAAAGAAATGATTGGCATGTGATATGAACTATCAGTATTATGGAATAAGTTAATGTTATGTCGAAACTACAACATGCATCAAATTACATAATTTGCAACGTTTTCTTGTTTTCCGAATACACAAGTAACTTAACTTTACTTTTATAGTAGGCGAGGCTAGAGAACTTCCCGATTAAATTTTTTAAAGCATATTAGTGTGATTGAATAATTATGTCACTGTATAAAAGTTTAAATCTCAAGAAAAATGCATCAAAATTTGAATGTTTTAATTTACACAAAGCTGTCACTGCATAGTTAACACAGTAGTGTGAATCGTAATGTGTGCGCAAATAGTAGAATTCACCGAATGTCTGATACTATACATGTATGCAATCTTCATTCATAGATAGATCATAATTATTTTAGAAGTATGAACCCTTTTAATTCTGAAATAAAAAGTCAGGGCTATACATACATGTATACGTAATACAACGTACAAATTTAGTGGTTAAAAGCAGAGGGCTAGAGTCAGTGGAATCTCTGATAATCTTAAGGCTTTCACGTTTTCGTTGGACACGCATGCAAATGGTCCACGTATTGTAGTCCTTTTTTAAAGGACAGCAACTTGTTGTTCTATTGGTCATTATTCTTCTTTACACCGGCAATGTCCAGTCCAAAAAGGTTTTGGATGATTACCGACAATGAGATTAGCACCATCAATAAGGACCACTGTATAAACCAATCTACACTCGGGTTGTAACCCCTCTTTGGTAAAAGTAACCGTAAAGTCCAATCAGCGTTTCAAAATGTATTAAGGATCTGACAGTAATTTTGATTTTTTTTTCTATTTTTTTTTAATTCGTTGTTAACAATTTTCTTTAATAGATTCAAAAATTAAATACGATGTTTTTTAAACCGAAAACTGTGGAATCATCATTGTTCGTGGGGGGCCAATGTTCCTGGCTTATGTGGGTAACCCTTGCCCACGAACAAACATCCCCACGAACCTATACACATATTCATTAGAATTATACCGAACTTGCTACCAATTGAATTACATCCCTTCGACCAAGTAAAATTTCAACCACAATGCACATTGACCCTAACGAATCAAAATGATTCCACAGTAGTTCTTTTCCACTTAAATATGAGTTATGTATTACTTTAGCTAAAATATGGTGTTTTAATGTCATCAATGGTCTAGTTATATATGTTTTAATGTTACTATACTTTTCATTTAAGATAAATTAAAAAAAATGTCAAAGATATTCATTATAATTGTTTTCTTTCAGTGTTTCATATATATCCATTTGTATGCTGTTCAGTAGTACATTAGAGTACAGTACAACTTTGTGCAGCTTTGTATTTTCATGCAGTTGTAGGTGTAAATGTTTAACTTTCCTTTGCATTGTGTTTTTATTTAAAATCAACAATATCCGTAACGCTTATGAGTTGAGAAGCTTTTATTCAATTAAGGTGGCTCACTACACCGTGAAATATTTTCTCAAATGAACAGAAAAGTACTTGATTATAATGGATAAGAAGTAGTTAAGTCCAATAGGTAAAAAAGGTGCAATTCTGTAATTCAGTTAACATGAACAAAAGTTCCAGGCGGATTCGAACTCATGATCTGCGCTTCAGAAGCCCAATACTTTAACCACATTGCTACGATGATATGCCATCCATTTGGACGATATAAACAGTTTAACAAAGCATTTAAATCGCCATCTTGTGACGTAGTGTTTTAAAAAGTATAAGTGTAGGTGTAGTGGGGTACCTTAATAATCTTAATCTGGTTAAACGGTAAATGGCACTTACAACTGTATTATTTTCTGGCATTGGAAAACGTGAATAGTGCAGAAAAAAGTTGAATTGCTAATTAATTCAAAGCGGTAATGAATTTTTAAGTTAAGAATATATTGACAAGAAATTCTATGAAACATATATTATTTATATCAAACAGTTTCATTTCTTTAACAATTAATTGTTTGGCCATAATATACCGCAATGTGCCAGTTTATGATAGGTGGAACATTGAAAAACTTCGGTACATGTATTATCCCTGGATCCTGACCAGAAGATCAGTATTTGTTTTTATTTCACCATTTATGACTTTTCACAACGTTAACAATCTGAAATTTTTAGGAAAAAAACCACTCACTAGTGGTAAAAATATACATATATGTAATATCTTTTTTATTGTCAATTTAAAACCTTTAAGGTTCAATTAATTAGTTTGAAGACGACCCCCTGGGAATTTGGGATGGCGGGATGGTACATTTAAATGAATTAGTTTTTAATCTGAAAGGAAGTGAACATGAAAAAATTAATTGTTGCTTAATAAATTACAAAAGCCTCTTGAAACTTAAAAATGAGGTATGTAACCTTTTTAGCTCACCTGAGCTGAAAGCTCAAGTGATATATATGTAAGATAGCGATTTGATAAAATTAATATCGATCATTGAAAAAACGCAAAACAAAACAAAAACATTTGAGTAAGTGTAACTAATATGGCATAAGCCTAGGGTAACAAAGAGGTATTAATGATTTTACAATCGCTTGTTCTATACCCAAATTTGTCATTTATTTTTTTCTAATTTTACAAAATGTTTAGAAAATCTAAACTGTAATTGCTTTAAATATGCATTTGTTTTCTCACACTGAAATGTCACAGTTTCATATGTTTTATAAATGGCACGTGACTGTTGGATATATCTCTATGTATGTCTGGTGAGAATTGATATTCGGAAACATGGCCGTCATCTGCCAACGTGTCGCCTACACATCACGAGATTTCATAATATTTAATACCGAAACTACGTTCCGAAAGTTCTTTAAATATTTGAAGTAGTTGGCGTTTGAAATCAATTCTAAATAAGATTATCACGCTTCCTGTCATATTGTTTCTTTATATTCAATACTCATCTATTTTCGCATAGTATACAAAGGGTTTATTTTGAGTAAGCATACTATGCCGAAATAGAGCATGGCGAATATGTTCAACGAAAATATTACGAGAACTGGTTTCGCACTATCGACCCTTAAAACATTGCCTTTTCACGCACATCGCGCTAATGTAACGCTACAACAGCCGATGGTGTTAATTGTGGTTTCTATATTAGTAGAACGTGAAAACATACAATTGACTTCAACCAATTAAAATTATTGATCTTTTCAAAATCGCTTCATTATTAACAGGTATATCTATGGTTGAAATTTGTAATAAAGTTTTGAACGCAATGACTTAATATTTTTCATAGAAATTGTATATGATCGATTAGAATTATAAAAACGCTTTTTTAAATGACGCTTGAAATGTTCAAGAAAATATTCGATGAGTTTTCGTCTGCTTAACAAAACGATTTTTCTCGGTAAGGTCAATCGTCTCTCATTCCCTTAAGAACATAGACGTTTGACTGCTGATTTTTTTATTGTATAGCAACCTGACAATTAAATAATCAAACAAATCAATTGAAGAATTTGAAAAAAAAAACGCTTGCTTTTCCGAGCGATCATATTTTTTAGGGACTAAACAACATTCAAACGTCACAGCTACTTATATTTAGGCACTTCATTATACAACAGTCAGCTAAATAATAATAATAGTGTTGTGTTTTGCATGTACATGTATTATGCCTAAATAGTAGTCAGGTTTGCTACATAGTGCACTCGTCTCCGGCCTATTATCAAACCCTGACTACTATTTAGGCTTAGTACGTGTATAACACTGTTATGTAAGTAGTTGCCCTTTGAATTGACCTCATATTGTTGTGTCTGGAGCCAAAAAAATTGCAGCGTCAAAATTTGGTGTGAGAGAAAATGTTTAAATTTAGTTCGCAAAGAAATATTGTAATCCACAATACAGCAACGATTACTTACTTTTTCAAAGAGTATTTGGAATGTGAGAATGAATATATTGAAGAGTTCAATTATGTAAAGTTGGACGATACATGTATGTACAATATTTGGGGATTTGCGTAGATCATCGTTTATTTGTAAATAACTGTCTCACTTTATGGTCCTCAGGAAAACAAAACACTCATGACTGACTACAGAAATACATATCGGGTTAATCAATCTCATAGATGGTGGGACTTCGCCTCGCTGTCTTTGAGATTGATCAGCCCGATATATTTCTGTCTTAGTCTTTTATGAGCTTGATTGATCCGATATATTTCTGTAGTCAGTCAGTAACAAACCTAATAAGTAATACTACAGTTTGTTTACGTATAAATCTTTATTATAAATTCTTATCAACATTTCTTTAGATATAGGTTATAAATTCAAAACAAACTTCTAGAAAAAATCCTCTTGACATCTTTTTAACAATCTTTTCGGTCATGTCTCGAGAATTCCTGAATATAACTCCAAACAATTAGCGGATGACGTTGAAGGGGCATGGTCACGATTTTGGTCAAGTTCTATTTTTATGTTTTTTTTTATTATTTACAATGCTTTAGAAATGCATATCTAATAATCAAATAAAATTTGAGAGCTATTCGTAGAGTTAAAAGCAAGATACAGGGCTCACAATTTTTTGTCATGTAAACAAGGTTCGTGCTCTATTTTTTTCTTTACATAGGTTCAATATACCAGTAAAAAATCTGTTTCCAGCTTATTTGTCTATCTTTTTATTTATTGTAAGCAGAGATAAACAGTTCCTAACATTTAAAACATTCATTTTAGGTTTAAAACTGATATTTTTACTTCAACGTTCAAAATGTAAACATACGCGTTGTTTACACAGCGAATATTTTCAAACCTTTAACTCGCTTATAACTTAACAAATGTCACTTAAATTTCTGTTGCCGATTAAAAATGCCTTTCAGCAGCATTGTTAATATTTAAATCGGAGAAATAATTTTTTACCAAATTCATGACCATGCTCCTTTAAAATGTTGGAATAAAAAACTATAATATTCTTAAATCACATCAATACAACAAATTTTCCCTGAGTCACACGGGTGCGACAGGTGGCGGTGGCGCAAGGGGGTAAACGGGCTTCACCACGGGGGTCTCTTCTCCAAGGAAATTCACATGAATTGTTACATCTGCCGCGCTTTGACACTCAGATGACGGTAGATCACCCAGCCAACATCGGTAATGATTGCCCTGTAATCAAGATATTCAATGTACCATAACGTCATTAAAATTTTGGTTTTTTTTTTCAATATAAAACGATAATTGACTAGCACAAACTTTGCATTTTGAATGAAAACAATAAATATAAATATTGCTGATAAATTGTAATTTTAAATTTTCAATTCAAAAACATTTGCTGACACAATAATACTCTTGTCAGTTTATATTGCTAATCAAAATTAACAGAAATGTTAAACTGATTTTGGTTAGTCACATGATCAAACCCTGTAAAGTACTGAGGGTTTCTCACAAGATTTGACAACATACAAATAAGTTCATACATGTATCCCAAAAATTGTTTTCATTGCCTCTATTATCTATGTTTAAGTTTGAAAAAGTCAAATTGTGCAGAAATATAACTTCGTTTAAAAGTTTTTGATATCACGCATTATCATGCAATGACCATTGTGACGTGGAAGATATGACATGTTGACTAATATAAATGTTTAAATATACTGAATACACGTTTTAGTTTATTAGAAGAAAATCTTTTAAAACGTAGATATGATAGCTTAAACATCCGACAAGTTATAGATCAATTGATTTAAAAAAAATAATTCTGGTTAATGTAAGGTGACAGTTGATTGGATAGAAAAGTTAAGTAAAATTTGTATTGCACGTCACAAGACACGTCACAATGCACCAACGTCGAAAACGTACTAATCCGCTTGACGTTTCTTTTGAATATTGAGCCGATTGCATTTAATAATATCATTCGTATAACTTGGACTATAAAGCGTAGACTGCCCCATCCCAGGGTATTCGAGTTATTTGAGTGTAACATACTAGTGGGTAGATATTGAGTTTATTTTTTAAATAATCAATAGATATCAATATGAACAATTTGTTAATAGGTATCTCAGTTTTTATTTTTTTTTCTCCAGTTTTGCGTTTTATCCTATTTGAAGATAATCCTTAAAAGATAAATCAAAGCGAATCATGAAATAAATAGATATATTATTACCAAACATATTTAGAGTAAATAACATTAAATCTTGCCACAGATATATGTACAATCTTGGCAAAATTGTTTACATCTTCATCAAAATGATATACTAAATAATGAATTTTGAACTTAATAGTATACCATTTTTTGCTTTTCGTCACAGTTCTCTCCCGTTTTGAAAATCAACTAAAACGAGTTAGTTCAAGAGAGGATTCCAAGTCGTACACACACACACACACACACACACACACACACACACACACACACACACACACACACACACACACACACACACACACAATTTGTTCAACAATGTTGGAAGTATTTGATTAACATAAAAAATAGATATGACACGTTTGACAACACAAAACCTTTTGATTATAATAAATTTAAGAAGTTAAGAAATTGAATTGCACACTTCAAATAAAAACGTTTGAAGCTCGGCGGATACTGAAGCCACAGAGCGTTGAAAATATGAAAACAACGCGTTTGAAAACTGATTATTCAAAGAAAATGTCATCGCAGAATAAATTTTAGAGCATAATGGTTTTCCTTAAAGAAACAAGATATTCTTATATTTTTTTACGGAACAAAACGAACAGAAAACATAATTTAAATTTATTATAACTTATTTGGAATGGACTATACACAAACAATATGTGATATTGCTTGTGTGATTTTGATCGGGAGTTGCAAGAAATGTCTGACATAAGCTATAACTGAATTTTAACTACTTTGACAAATTGCGAATGTAATTTTTAGTGACGCTTTCTTATGATACCGACCAATAGGCATGATCTTCCGTAAATCCTAAGCCATGATCATTTGTACTCGCAATTAATATTATATTGTAAAATCCAATAAATAAAAAACATTTTATGTTACACAATATAGATACGTTTTCTTTTATAATTAGGGTTATGTGTTTTTAAAACGATATTAAGTGTGTTTTAACGTAAGATCATATACATAAAAGTAGTAGCCAAGATTATTCATTCGGTACTTTGACCTCTTGACCCAGGCTGATGTTATGCAGGAATATCAGCGGAGAAAACAAAAAAAGTGTAAATTATATAGCGTTACATCGGGACTATTCGAAAAGAACTATAATTTAGTCGGTTTATCAAATAAGGTTAAATTGATTAATAAGTATTTTAAACATTCTCCGAAAGAAAATAACAACTGGTTTTTTAATGTTCAAATATATCAATTTTGTTGATTTAGTGAAAATGATTTGATCACGGATACGTAAATTCGTGGCCAATCAATCTTTTAATACACAATCTTATTAGATTTTGAACATCAAAGAAGATTCTGTACCGAAAAATCCCTGTAAATTGATATTAAACAAACATTTATAAAACCACATTATCAAATGTCATTTTCGTAGCCAGAGTTAGTAGTAATCATGATTTTCAATTTTCCCCCTATTTTTCTATGTATAATTACAACGAATAAACAGGCTGTTCTATCTAACCGTGAAATAGTTTCCGTGCTATCTACCCATGTCGAATAGTTATCGAAACTATTCACCGGCGGCATTCGATTTCCCTCTTTTTTAAATTCGGAATATCTCTGACGTAATCCGATCGCTACATTAAATTCAAAGTCCGATAACTCTAATTTGTATATCTTTTAAAAATTCTGCATCACCTATAAATAAAGTTTTCTTCGGTATAACAAAATACCTATTTACTGGCTATGAGGACGATTGCAAGTTTATTGTCCCCCAACACAGCAACTTTTTTACGAAGCAAAGCCTCGCCTTGTAAAATAGTTGCTTTCTTACGGGACAATAAATTTGCTATTGTCCACATAGCCAGTGAATAGGTATATGCTATTAACCTACCGTAAGTTAAATAGGGCTTGATTGTCGTTGCCGATTTTAGACAATAATAATAGTTTTATCTTATATACAAAAAAATGAGTAGAAGTTTAGAAATATTTATGATTTGTAAAGAAGTTCCATTCTCTTTATTCATTTCGTCAATTAAAGGTTGTTAATGACCAATGTAAGAGGTCAAATATTGTATTAGCGTACCTATATTTTTAGGGGAAATATTGCTTACGATTAAACTGGTAGCTTTTTGGATATAAATGATTTTCATAGTTATAGTATCAATGATACTGTTACTTTCGTATCATAATTTATATCTGAAAATTTTTCGTGAAGAATATTGTAGTAATGTTAAAAATTACAACAAACAAAAATCTTCATCTAAATTGTTAACATACACCAATATCTCTTTAATAAATCATTGATATTACTAAAATAAGTATATTGATATGTACTTGTACCATTTATTTTAATAAATGACCTTCTTATTTTAAGGACCAAAAAGACGACCTGATCGAAGGATTAAGAAAAGAAAGGAATGAATATAAAAAACAAGTGGAAGATTTAAAGAAAGCTCTTCAGAATAAACAGAATAAGATATAAAATATGAAATGTAATTTTAAATACCAAAAACACTGCCAATATGCAAAACGATTTTTTATCGTTGAGTGGATTTTTGTGGGATCTCCCTAAAAATTGGCAGAAATAAAACAATGATGTATAATTTAACTAATATTGCCCACACTTGTTTTGAACAGATGTACAGTGAATCCGCATGATCAACATAATGTGTGCTAAAATACTTTTTGAAACAAATGTTTTATATATTTTTCTGGTTTGGCAATGGTTAAAAAGAGTTATAATTTTTCTGGAAATTATTTAAGTCATGTTCCAAGTAGTTTTGTTTATATTTCATCTCTTTAAGATTTAAAATGTATTAATGTTACTATAAGAACACGTAAAAATTAGTAAAACAACATAAATTTGATATCAAAAACCATTGCAATTATAACTCCATGCAATTTATCAATGTGTGTACTATATTTAGTCATTCGGATATCATATATCATAAACAGATAAGAAGTGTAAAACTGGCTTTTGAAAATTGGAACTAATATCTTTACCAAAAGCATGTTAATCTTTACAAAGTCAAACTTATATTTAATCTAATTTGTCAGAAGTTGATTTTTCAGTCATCTTTTCACTCCAGGTATGCAATTAACCGAAGTGATTTCATCGAGATTAGCATACTTAATATTTGAATTTTTAATCGTCCAATTGCTGAAAATTATATAAATAGAAGTAAAAAGGAATACATCTTTGAATATTATAAGGTGATAATTTTGGTCGGAGCGTGGTCAAATCTATCATAAAGCCCTTCCGGTTTTATTGGATTTGACGCCCCGACCAAAAATATCACCCCATAATACTCAAAGAATAATATCTTATTCCTTAATAAAATGACTGAACACACATAATTTCTTTTTATTCAATTCAATTCAATGAAATCTCATCAGATTTTAAAAGATACGATTTATACATGAGGTATTGAAGTTGTAGAATACTATCGAAGTATTATGTTATCCTAGACTTATTTACGTTAATATGTTGAATATTCCCCTCTCACTCACCCGCCCCTCAAACGAATAATGGTAATCATAATAAATCAGATATTTATCTTTACATGTATTTATCAATTACGAGAATAGATCAAGAAACTACATGGCAGTGAATGGCAATCCACGAAAATTAACGCATACGAATTTAAATGATCCCACAGCATACAGAAATACAAAAAAACCTGCAATTGAAGTTCTTTATTATCCAAAAATCAAAAAACAAACATAAAAACAAACAAACAAACAAATAAAAACCAAAACGAACCCCCCCCCCTAAACCCCCCCCCCCAAAAAAAAACCCACCCAAACTAATGATCTGCAGTTGTTTTGTAACACAACTAGGCTTAAAAAGAGATTAGCAATTTGATTTATGATTGAAAATTTGCAGCATTTTGTAACGTAACGCAATGCAACCTTTACCGTTTAAATATATACAGTACTTACCACGGTGTTTTTAAGAGGGATATTCCCTGGTTGGTCTTGTTTCGGTCTATGAGGCAACGGTACACCGACCTGTAATATATTTTCTTGCGCAATTTGCTCAGAAAATAGGTTTTTCAATTCTTCTTTGCTAAGTTTACTTTTATCAATATTAATAATTCCATCAATTGCTGAGCTCTTATTGTCATCCAAAACCTGTATGAAAGTAAAACAAAATGGTAATGATACAAATATAGAAGGTGACATTTGATGCAGCTAAAAACTGTGTATTTGATAATTATATTTCAGTTAAACCATCTAATTTATATAATAGTGTTTTGCTGTGCATTTACTATACCTAAATAGTAGTCAGGGTCTGATACATAGTGCATCAACTTCTGTGGCTCGTGCACTTTGTATCAAATCCTGATTACTATTTAAGCATTGTACTTTCACATCACCACCCTATTGTAATTATTATGCAGACTGTTGTAATCAACAAACTCTGTGTCTTTCCAGGAAATGAGACATGATTGACCTTACCGAGATAACTCAATTTTTTCCACGTACATTAGTTATCAAGCGTCATTAAAAAAAAGAATTTTTATGATCTTCATGATAATTTTCATTGAAAAACGGTAAATCAATTAATTTCAAAACTTTATCGGAACTTTAACTTTAAAATTCCCGTCCAAAGTGAGGCATTTAAAAAAAATATTAATTTTAAGTGCTTGATGTCAATTCTATGTACCTAGGTATCATATATATATATATATATATATATATATATATATATATATATATATATATATATATATATATATATATATATATATATACACACACACACACACACACTACCACCAGTTACATTATCGGCTGTTGTGGCGTAACGATAGTGCATTGGGCTGTTGGACCTTATGATTTTAGGGTTGTGAATTCGGAATGCAGTCTCGGCGCTTGTAATTTTTCAGAATCGTGCTATTTCACACCTAGCTTCGCCATATTGAATTGCCTCCTAAAAAAGCATGTCAAAGTCGTATGGAAAAACTAACGTCAACAATATCATAATGGTTGCTGCTCTTTGACATGTAGATTTTACCGCTTCCTTTCTAGAACAGTTTGTGTTTTTTCGATACTTTAAATTCATATTGTGATATACTGTATTAACATTATGAATACAGAAAACCGAATATTAACTTTAAAAGATTTTACACATTGGAAAATGTGTTGATTTGACAGTTTAAAATATTTCATCTTGTACATCCAACAAATATGAATGAGTTATGCCAAAAGAGCTTTCACTAGAGCCAGCTATGCTTCAAGACATGGCATTAAAGAAAGGATGGAAAAACTTCTATGATATATAATTATGTGGTTGTAAATTCATAATTACATGTACTAGTAAATGATGCTGGAACAAATTAAATATGCACAAATAACAAACAAGAAGTTAGCAAAATATAATTTTTTTTATGTAAATATTATTTAGAGAGCTCTAGTAAAGGCTTATTATTCATACACATTTAGGGTCAGCAGTTTTTGAAAAAATGAACCTAAACGTTAATCTTACTATATATATATAAAACAATAATTGTAAGTTAATTGTTAAAAAATACCAGATCTGTAAATGGAAGTCAGTAAAAAACATTTAATGTGTTCCCAGAGGAAAATGAAGATGAAAAATTCTTTGTAACTTTTGCGCATGCACTGAGGAAATCCTTGCCAGTTTCCTGTATATTCACAGGTAAACAACAATAACTTGCACTTCTTACTAGTGTTCTTTACAATATATTATTTTCTTTTATGGTGATTAAATATTTTTAAAACAAATATATCATAATAATTGCTTAGAATAAAAGCTTTACATCTGACAAGATTTAGCAGGGAACAAAAAGGTTAATATAAAATGCAGAATAAAATGAAAAATATTTTAAATGAATTTATTTCCTGAAAACCTTTTAATGAATTTAAAGTATGCATTTTCTGCAAAATAAATGCATTTCATTAAAACTCTTGCTGTTGATTAACATAACCAATCCAAGGGGCATGAACCTTATGCTCTCCTAAAAGATACCATCAATGAAGATTGTGGTCGATTATATTAAGCAATATATTATACAAATTGCATTTAAAAGCATTTTATCAGTAAAATTGTACAATTCTGCATGATTTTTGACCTAGATATCTGTCAAGACCGGCCTGCCCTTAAACTATCTAAGATATTTTGATATGTTTTGTTCAACGGTATAAATTAAGATAGAATGTTGTTAACGGGCAATCCGGCCCTGGAGTCTAATTTTGCTAAAAACGATAAAAAAGGCGGGAACTGCTTTTTGGTCTATATTTACATTTAAAAGTTTAGGATAGCTCAGAAGGTTATAGTGCTTGATATGTCACATTTGATGTTTTGGTGCCCTGGTTCGATTTCATCTGCGAGCATACTTTTTCTTTATAAATATCAACGGCATTTATTAACACCATTTTATTTTGTTAAGCAGAATTGTTTATTCTGTATATTAAACTTTGATCTTCTTCCTTAAATGCACATTTGCTCATTGAATTAAAGATTAAAGATATTGATTGTAAAGGTATATATTTCACTACATGTAAAAGCAAACAACCAGAACTATACCCTAGTGAGAGCCCGCATTCGTTCTGTGTTACTCCAGACAGGTACTACGTAAAAATATCGCATTGAACAAAAACTTTCGCGTTTGCTTGTCCAGAACATCGACAGGAAATAGTACAGCTGTAGAAGAAATATTGTAAAGCAGATGCACTTCGTTTTTTGCCAAGAACATGTACATTGGAGACATTTTAAACCAAAAATGCAGGAAGAAGGGTTATAGATTAGAAAAAAAGATGGGATTGGGTCATGTAGAGTTTTTCAGCCCTTTTGCCATCCCGGCTTCAGGTACGTCCTATGAAACAGAGGATGCAGCTGTTAATAGGGAAAAATTTATGTTGAATGTACAGTAAATGATGATAATGCTCGAACGGCTCCTAAAAAAATTCTACATCTACAAACATCACTCTTCCTGTTTTTCCTGTTGGAAAAACTTAGGCGACGTGCATCATTTGTCGCAAAGAGATATCGCGTCACTCGGGAATTTTGATAATTGCTTCTATATCCTTGGTTATAAATAAACGCATATCAAAAGCATGTTTCGTATTATAAAATTTAAAGTGAAAACAATTAAAGATAAGAAATTAAAAATAAAATAAAGCGTTCATAAATCATAGTGCTGTGACAACGACTGTGAAACTTTTTTTTCAATCACTATACATTATGAGAACTAGAACCTAAGTTAGCAAGGGACAGTTCCGAATAACGTACTCGTCAATATTTTTGTAAAATTGAGAGTTGCTGTACTTAAAGGCTTATGAGTGTTGCTAAAATTCATGAAATGATTTTTAATGATTATCATTAGTTAGAGGGGTGTCTCTAGTTGAAATTGATATGCAATGTGTAGGCCCCTTATGTTAGGTACATGAGAATCAGAAGTAAAATCCAAAACCTGCGTCTATGACTGTTGTGCTGACTTTACACAGTGAAATTGCAAGTTACAGACGGGAGGTAAAATAACACAAAAAGTAGGTGGATGGGACATTGTAAACTATACACCGGTAAGTAACTGACATGTAATAGTGCAACATTCACGCGGTACGGAAGGTCAACTCTCTGCAGGGAATTAGCTGGGGGAGGTCTAAAAAGCTGAAAAATCATGAAAAATTAGCAAAATATGAAAGGGTCAAAATCTCATAAAACCCAGTATGTAGAGAATTTTACAGGTTTTGACTACTAATTTTCTTCAGAAATTGGTGATTGGCCTTATAACGAGTGAATTAAAGGTATTTGTGCTGAATGGGAACCGAGGAAATTCTAGTTACAGAGTTCCGAAGACATGCATCCCTTGGCTACAAAGAATTGTATTGTAAGAATTTATTGTGTATGGCCTAAAAGCAAGAATCGGAACGGAAAATGGTATGATTTTTGTAATGACTATTGACAATTAATTTTTACATTTTGTTTTTTCGCCAGTTTTACGAATCATTTTCATAGGAACGTTCTTCGGTTCTAAGCAACGTCATTTGGGTATCCTTAGTAACAACATCAGGTAAAAGAATTAAATTGCAAATCATAACGATTAAGCTACGTTTACTCACCGGATCGCCTTTCGTCCTCACTTTTTCCAAAAGGACTGCCTAAAAAATTGTCATATATATATATATATATATATATATATATATATATATATATATATATATATATATATATATATATATATATATAATGTTGATAGATGGATGGATGGATGGATGGATGGATAGATAGATAGATAGATAGATAGATAGATAGATATTTAGATAGATAGATAGATAGATAGATAGATAGATATATAGATAGATAGATAGGTAGATAGATAGAGAGATAGATAGATAGATAGATAATTTTTCTGTGTTCATAGAATGCTTTGAAAAAAAAAAAAATTACGGATGTTGGGCAATTTCGACGTTCAACTTCTATGGTTAATTCTTTGTCCATCGCAGCAAGAATTTTCAGTTGTTCTGAATGATAATCATCCAAAACTTCTGACATTTTTTGCCTTTGATTTTTAAGGTATTTCAGCATGCTTTCCTGGAAATTGTCGTTTATTTCTTTCAATTTCTAAAAAACAATTCGTTCGATTATATCTTTGAAAAATCAGTGTTTTCCATAAAAAAAACCAACTTATGTATGCAATACCGTTAGATTTGATTAAAAACAGTCTTGTGTCTCTTAAATGAATGTACGCGGTGCAATCAACAATAGAAAAATGTTGTCTTGATTACCTGTTGATACTTTCCTCTTATGCTGATATCATCTACGAAGTCTGAAGAATTCTCAAGCTTTAATAAAAATCAAACAATTAGAAAAACTATATTCTTATCATATCAAAAGACCAATACATTGAAGATTTCAACCCGGTTTATTTATAAATCCCTATTCATGAAGATAAGAGAATAGTAATATATGTTTACTATATAGGTTGAAATTTTAACCCTGCTGAATTTACTGTAGATTTACTTAATCTTATTATGTATGATATAAGTTTATAAAAAGAGGAATAATTGAATACCTGGGCTTTTAATTCCCGTGCCCTATCGATGTTCAGTCTGGAAACCGTTTCGGCTTGCTTTGCATAGTAATTGTTTAAAACTGCTTGACTTTCCTCATCAGACGACGAATTGTCAAACATTCCATCCAAATTAGCAATTTCCTATATGAATCAGTTTTTTGAAAACACATACAATGAAAAATTTAAGAGAATTTTTAATAACGAACTACGCATGTGTAGGGATTTGATTTAGTTTCCTTTTTAGTTTAATATAGTATTAAGGTATTCTGATTCACATCTCATTCATTCATTCATTCATTTATTCAATCCTTTACTCTTTATGCTGCACTTTAACACTAGTTTTGTGTTCTGTATGTGGTTATGTGTAAACCTAACATTCATATATAAAATAATGGTTCAGTCGAACTACATGTATATAAAAAGTAAAATATTCCATTTTTATAGGTGTTTTAATTTTTATGTACGTTGGTCAGCATTGATCACGGAAGTATTCCTTTTGTGGTCTGGTTTTGTAATTAATTCTGCAATATTCGGTAAAGAGTAAAGACGAATGTGACTGATATGTTTATATTAGCAACTTCATGACCTACGATAAATTTTTCTTTCAGACTAATATTACTAAATAATTGTTTAAGTATATATGAAAGATATAAATAAATCGGTGTAAGCAGTATGAGTTTTGAGAATGAAATTTTTTGGAATAACGTATATGTGTGTAACTGTGTAATAAATTATCATGGAAAGCAATAAGTAAATGATTGATTCAATAAATTGCTAGACTTTACGTTAACAGTAAACATACTATAATGATCTTATATTAATCATATACAGTAATCGATATATGATAATGAAAGAGGTAAATAAGACCTGCATTCAATTCCATAAATTGGTAACTACATAAGTATGTATCTGCCATTGCTAATTTTAATGATATCTATTACAGTAAATATCTCTGATAATATGGGAATATTGTTTAAATATAAGTGTGATGAAGTTGAATTCAGTTATTTCAGTTTTGCATTTTGTTTTGTTGATTTTACTGTTTGTCGTTTTCGCTATCACCCCCACAAGATCCAAAAAGAACTTCATTACATATGGTGGCAGCGGTGGGATTTTGTGGTTGCTAGTGTGGAGAAAAAGATATTCAGTAAAATATTTGTCTCACAGGAAAAGTTAATTATCGATCAGATTAATTTTGCAATTATTATTGTCAGTAAATTGAAATTTAGTGGCTTCTTACTGGTAGTTGTCTGTTATCTGGTAAGCTGTGTCGTTGCCTAAGTGGTGAGAAGGGCAGGATTTATCTGTTTGTCTAGAGTTGTGGCGACATGCAACCGCAGTTGAGAGAGATGAGCGCGCGGTTAAAAGAGAAAAGAAGAAACAAAGAAGAGATGAAACTGCAACGTCTGGCCATGGAAAGAGACGTACAAGAAAAGAAACAGACACTGGAGAGAACAATGAAAGAAAAGAGGTTACAGGTAAAAAAAGGAGAGAATTAGATTAACAGGAACAAGCAATGAAAGCCCAGAGGAAACCAAATGATGGGGAGATAAGAGAGCAGAAACATGAGGTAAAGTTTTTACTGCCTAAGTATGTAGAGGGTGAGGATATAGATGTTTTTCTCAGGTCGTTTGAAAGACTAGCTAATCTACATAGGTGGCCAAAACCAGAGTGGGCATTGCGGTTAGTTCCCCAGTTGACGGGTAAGGCACTCGATAGTTATGCACGGTTGGGGGAAGGTGAGTCAAAGGATTATGATGTCATTAAGAAGGCAATTCTTAAAAGGAACAATTTGACAGCAAGTACATACAAGGATAAGTTAAGGACCGGTAAACAAAATCCTAATGAAAAATTCAGTGAGTTTTATACTCGTTCGTTGAATTATTTTGAGCATTGGTGTCAAATGGAAAGAGTTAATCATAACTTTCAAACATTGGTAGATATGATTATGAGAGAGCAGCTTGTCAACAGTTCGTCAAAATTTTTTACAGGTATGGTTGAAAAAAAGACAACCAAAATCTTCCGATGAAATGATTGAGATCGCTGAAGCCTATCAGAACGCACATAGGGGTGCAGGAAGTTTGCCCAGGACGCAAACTCAACATAATCAGAGGGACAATAGCGGTAATTTTTCTGAGCAGAAAGCCACGTCAGGTAATATGCAAAATAAGCATGAAAAGAAGTGTTATTTGTGTCACAGATTTGGTCATTTTATGAACAATTGTCCATTACGCAGAACAACCGATAAAGATACAACTAGTGGAAGGTCACAGGGAGGAAAACCTAAATCAGGTCAACAACAGGCAGAAGGTAAGGACAAAGTAGGATTGATCCATTCACCAACACTGACAAGAAAAAGTCTAGCTTTGGAAGTACCAGTGATGGTGGAGTCCAAGGAAGCTGATGAAGACACAAGGAGGATTGGTCTGAAAATTGGTAATGGTAAGGTGAATAGTAAAGAAGCATCTGTCTTGCGTGACACTGGGTGTACATCCATTCTAATGACAGAAAAGTTGATAAAGGAAGAAGATTTGACAGGGGGCGTTCGGGAAGTTACACTTGCGAATGGATGTGTGATGGAATGTCCGGAAGTGTGGATTGAAGTTGATACAAATTATGTCAAAGGTAAAGTATTAGCTATAGTCATGAATACCCTGTTTGCAGATTTGATTGTAGGGAATTACACACGGTTAGATGTCCCTACTGAGATAAGGAAAGATGGTGAATTGGCGAGGTCACAAAAAGATGTTTTTCAGACCGTAGAGACGAGATCATCGACAAAGAGAAAGACAGTTGAAATGGAAGAGGTAGAGAGTAGTCTTGAATTAGGCAAAGAAATCTCGACTGATGAATGGATTGAGGAGCAGAGTAAAGATCCAGCATTGGATGTCCTCAGAAAACGAGTCGGCAATGACATGTCTTAGGAATGTGAGACTTTAATTACGCTTGAGAAAGGTATGTTGTACCGACATTTCAAATCTCCTACAAAGGAAGGAATTAAACAGTTAGTGGTACCAACGGAATTTCGGAGACAGATTTTGCAGCTAGGGCATGATATTCCTATGACTGGACATCTTGGTATTAAGAAGACCAGAGAGAAAATCTTGAAGTATTTCTTTTGGCCTGGAATATTCAACGACACCAAACAAAACTGTAGAGCATGTCCAAAATGTCAAAAAGGGGACTTCAAAGACACAGGTGAGTAAAGTTCCTTTAGTGCAAATACCAAGAATAGATGTCCCATTCCAACAGATTGCGATCGACATGGTTGGACCACTGCCTAGGACAAAAAGGGGAAATCAGTATGTATTAGTTATTTGTGATTATGCTACTAAGTACCCAGTGGAAATCCCTTTGAGAAGTCAGGAAGCAGAAGTGGTGGCTGAGGCGATGGTAGAAGTTTTCTCAAGGCTTGGCGATCTTGTCTGATAAATGTACCAATTTCATGTCATCACTTATGTCCGAGTTATGTAAGCTACTCAGTATACGGAAGTTAAATACAACCCCATACCACCCCCAGGCGAACGGCCTTGTCGAGAGGTTTATTGGAACCTTAAAGAGGATGCTACAAATCTACGCACAGGATCAACCAGGCAAGTGGGATAAGCTCTTACCCTATCTTCTTTTAGCATACAGGGAAGTCCCTTAAGAATCAACAGGGTTTGCTCCATTCGAGTTGATGTATGGACGGCACGTCAGATGACCACTTGCTCTTATGAGAGAGAGTAGCGATGGCGAAGACGAGGAAAACCGTCAGTTGCAACCATCAGTTCTCAGCTATATCATTGAGACACGGGAGAAGTTAGCAGAGATGGCTGATCTATTGTCGGAAAAGGAGCAGGATAGCAAAACAGATAAGAAGAGGTATTACGACCGAAACGCAAGAAACAGAACATTTGAAGTTAAGAATAAAATTCTGGTCTTGTTACCGACAAGCACAAAGAAACTCTTAGCACAATGGAAAGGACCCTTTCCCGTAGTCGAGAAAGTTAGTCCCGTAGACTATAAAGTGCGGCATGACAACAGAGTTACCAAAGTGTATCATGTGAACATGCTTAAACGATGGTTCGAGCGAAATGAAGGGCACGATGAGCGAGTTACGGCAGCTGTTTTGCATTGCAGACCATTTAGAGGAGGACAATGAAGGAATAGGCAATCCACTGATGGAGCCCAGAGACACTTACAGAAATGTCAAAATAGCCGAGACGTTGTCGATTGAGCAGAGGGCGGAACTCAAAGAATGTTTGAATGAACACAGTGCTGTGTTGACCAATGTTCCTGGCAGAACTTCAGTTTTAAAACATAGTGTAATTACTACCAGTGACATACCAGTAAGTCAAAAACCCTACCGAATTCCACACGCTTTACGAGACGAAGTGAAAAAGGAGTTGATGGCAATGGTAGAAGCTGGAATAATGGAGCCTTCGGTAAGTCCCTATGCGTCACCTGTAGTGATAATTGCAAAAAGGATTAAACAATTAGATTCTGCATAGATTACCCCAAGTTGAATCAGGTAACACAATTTGGCCCTGAACCAAATGCGCAGATATAAGATATTATTGATAGACTCGGAGAGGCAAAGTATTTGAGTAAAGTAGACCTTACAAAAGGTTATTGGCAAATCAGTTTGGATGATGATGCCAAAGTGAAAAGAGCGTTCGTGACTCCATTAAGCCATTACCAATTTACGGTAATGCCGTTTGGAATGATGAACTCCGCTGCATTCAACAGGTTGGTAAGAACTGTTTTAGCTGAACATACTGCCTTTTCAGATTCCTTTATTAATTATATCATTATCTTTAGTGACTGTTGGGAAAGTCACATTAGACACATACATGTACAAGTAGTGTTAAGTTCATTACAGAAAGCTGGTTTGACGGTCAACCCAAAGAAATGTGAGTTTGGTGCATGTCAGATTGAATTCTTAGGGCACTTGGTAGGAAATAATCAAGTTCAACCAACAGCAGAGAAAATTCAAGCTATCTTGAATATTCCCATTCAGCCAAGAAGAAAGAGGTAAGGTCTTTCTTAGGGTCTATTAATTTTTACAGGAAGTTCATTCCTAATTTCTCGACTAAGTCAGCACCATTATCAGATTTGACTAGAAAGAATCAACCAAATCATGTAAAATGGACAGTTGAACATGACCAAGCTTTTAAGCAACTTAAACAGGATCTGGTAAGTGCTCCGGTATTATGGAACCCTGATTTCAATGCAGAATTTATTTTGCAGACTGATGCAAGCGATAGGGGTTTAGGCGTTGTATTTTTACAGGAGAAGGAAGCAGAACTTCATCCCTTTGTCTATCTTAGCAAAAAGTTACTGCCAATGGAACAAAATTTTGCTACAGTAGAAAAAGAATGCTATGCCATAGTGTGGGCTATCAAACGATTAAGTAAGTATCTGTATGGCAGATAATTTGTTATTGAGTCTGACCATCGGGCACTACAATGGTTGAAGACGATAAGGTCAGAAAATCTACTGTGGAGCCTTGTTCTGCAAGAGTACAAATTCATTGTGAGGCACATTGCAGGGAAGGAGAACAAGATGGCTGATTATCTCTCTAGACTATCTTAGTTTACCTTCAACTTCATGGTCATTTTTTTTCAAAATGTTGACAATTTTTTAATGAAATGGGGGCGTTTGTGATGAAGTTGAATTCAGTTTATTTCAGTTTTGCATTTTGTTTTGTTGATTTTACTGTTTGTCGTTTTCGCTATCACCCCCACAAAATCCAAAAAGAACTTCATTACAATAGGTAATGAAGATATCGCTCTTTGCTGATACAACTTGATAGTTTAGACAAGTGACTTAAGTAAATAAATGTCATATGTGAATGTTTTTGCAATGTGTGTGTATGTATTGTTTTTGGTGTGTGCCTGTATGATTTATGTATGTGTAGTTTTAGGATGATTCCTTTTTTCCTACAAATTGAAAACAAATCTATTAAACAGTAAGAAAACCTTAAAATCGACTTGGAGTTCATATGTCATCTTGCATCAAGATCCGGTTACACATGCGGTAAAACTAGTAAGGTAATTTGGCAATAATATTCAACATTTGACTCATTTAGCAATAAATACAGCACTAACTTTTCATTGCACAAACATGTACTTACTTCTTTCGCTTTTTGTATGAAATTTTCTGCAGAATCCTTATGTTCATCCTTAAAGATAAAAATAATGTTGATTTAAATTGTTTTAAAGTGAGAAAGATGTAATTGAAAATGATAGTATTTTTCTCTTGAAAATGTTTTTAAAATAGCGATGCATTGTTTGAAAACAAATTTGATGAATATCATTTTTTAGCACAGCTTGTCATATTTACAGAGATTTGAAGAGAACTAACTGAATATTGTAGTCACGTTTGAATGACAATATTGAATTTGGATAAAAGGTCCTTATTCATTCTACATCTGACTCCTCAACCATCATAATTCTTTTTTATCGAGTCTTTGCACTTTCATCCAAAGAGTTACGTGATTCAAAGTTTTTTTCACTTTTCCTGTGTTACATCGTTAAACATTAATGGATAATTTCTTGTGTTTGAAGTTTAACAACATACTTGTAATATTGTAAACGTCTTTATTTCAAAGCATCTAATATTTCACGATTTCCTGAGTAAGTACATATACCTTTCACGGTGTTTTAGTCTAACGGATAATCGATTTCTTCATTATAGAATAATTGATCACGATTTTGAAAAAAAGACATATGATGAGTAATAAACATGCAACTGTTCATTTACATTATATTTGGAATCACCTTAAGTTATTCTCTTAATCCCGTTGAATGCTATAAGAACAATAATTAAAAATATGTTGTCGAATATAATTTGCACTGATATATAATGCAAACCCGGCATTTTTGGCCTGCAAATTAGGGGGAAACGCAATCTATGCAAAACCTGTAGGACTTTATAATCAATTTATCTTAAAAGTGAACTGCTCAAATGAATATGAATACTGATTGCAGACAGCTTTGGTTGTACATGTACAGGAATCTTTGCCCAAGGAGATTTCCCGAGAAATTAAGTGACAATAAGTAACAATGATTTCGATAGGGCCAAAGAGAGGTGTTAAAATGAATCATCCGTTATATAAAACATGTAGTTGTTCATTATAATTAAGTGTATTTAATCATACATAATACTCATGCTTGCTATTCTAACTGATTTTTAAAGTACCATGATAAGCAAGTAGTAACATACGCCCTGCTCATGCACAAATCTATCTATAACAGCTGTTATGACGACCCAAACGGAGATGGTGAATGCACAGCTCATATTTACGGTGTCTTAATGTTCACTAAAAATTGACTGACCGTAAACATAGCCAGAAAAATACACCGTAATGTTTTCTACGTCTATAGTGCATGTATGTATTCAAGTAATTAAATGGCGTATTGAAACTGGTTCCCATGGAACATCAATCATTGTTTCAAAGTTATCTATGGACAATGATTCAATTATCTGACATGTTTTACAACCTAAATTCTTGTGAATGCTAAATCATATTTATCACACTGTATAAGAAAAATTACTTGTATTCAAAATCTACTATTTAGTGACATCTCTTTTATTAGAATTATATTTGCAGCTTACCTCACGATTTAAATCGTTTAGTCGTTTTTTATACTCAGAAAGGAGTGAATTTTCATCCCATTTCCATCCTTTTTGTGCTGAATATAATGTTATTTCATCTGAGTGTTTTTGGTGAAGCATGACAAGAAGAGCAACTTCCACTGGTCTCATATCATTGTGTAGAAGCTTCTGACTTTCAATGTCCAACTTTGCAATACATTGCTTGATCTTAATAAAAGTTTTAAAAAGAAATCAAAACAAATTTTTATCAAACAACAAAGATTATGACTCACATTAAGTTTTTAAAACTTCAGTTTTATTTTAAATAAATCTGCAACAAAAACATTTGGTACTATTTTAAAAATATGTTACAATGAAATAATAATGTGTGATTGCAGTTATGATATATATATATATATATATATATATATATATATATATATATATATATATATATATATATATATATATATATATATATATATAGATTATTAAATGACAAAATGAATTTTATATCGCATCCTATATTAGCCCAAGGTCGCCGTATATCGGCTCGAGGGCTGATAAACAGCGATCGAGAGCTAATATATGATGCGATATAAAAATTTGCCATGTTATAATTTTGATATCATTTACTTATAGAAAATATCAACAAAACAATAAATAAAATCATGTGGTGAATGATTATTGTTAACAAATCGCTCCGTGTCTATACATTTCATCTCTGATAAACTTCCCTGGAATTTTTGCGCCAGCTGTTTGCATGCCAAACTGACGTCGACGTACTATTTGACATCATACTCGGGGATCGGAGTTGAACGACGCATACTGAACTATACGTCATAATAACCGATAATGAACGGAAAGGGGTGTGATAAAACATCTGAAGATTGTCGGAGAGGGGTGTGATATAAATCTTATATCACACCCTTAGGGTTAATATCACACGGGTAGGCGAAATTTATGTGTATACAGTACCCGCAACGTTATTTTTTTACAATCCTATCCTATCGTATCGTGTATCAATCTCATCGTATCGTACGTGTATACTGTTCTATCGTGCGTTAATCCTATCCTATCGTGCGTGTATACTATTCTATTGTGCGTTAATTCTATCAGGTTTATCGTTCAATTTTGACAGTTTTTCCGTTTATCCTATCGTTTTAATAGTTTCGTGCCTTTACATAAGCAATTACATTTTTTTTTTCAAAGTTGCAAGTCGTTCAGTGCGCCGTTTACGAATATTTCTCGAACAAGAATTGTAAAATCTTATCCAGCATTCTATCATGATACTTATTTCCTAATTTATTAGATCAAAATTAACCAATATTGCATGTAAATCATATCTGAATACGAAGTTCTTAGGAAAAGGTAACATATTTGCCTGTATATCGAATATATTAAATCGTGCACGGGGTGTATTCTTGCGTAAACATCAACTTTTATGCAAAATAACTTGTGTTTTATGCATCACATTTTACAGAAACAAAAGACTAGTATTTTCAATATAATTTATTTTTAATGAAAACCAGGGTTGCATTTTAATTGAAACCATTATTTTCCGTGTGATATTTGATTTCGGACTGGAATGTTTTCGGCAATAGGGTGTGTAATAATGAAAACAAATCGTACGCGGAATGTGTATCTGCGTGAATATTTATTTAACTTGTGTGTAATATAATTCGTTTTTAATGCATCAGTTTCTTATACAGAAAGAAATGTATTTGTGATAGATTTTATGTTTACTTTGAACAAGAGTTGGATTTTTATAATTGAACCCGCTATTTTCCGTGTGATTTAATCTCGGGCTAAAATATTCGCGGCGATTGGCTAGGGCGTTCGGTAATGAAAACAATGTGAAAAATACAGAATATTTATTGATCATTTATATAAGCTCATAATTTTAGTTTAAAAAAATGAGCTGGTCATTTATATACATTCTATACATTTATATGATGCAGCGATGATTAACAACTCGGCAATTGTTACTAAAAAAATTCCACGTAAATCATTATTCGTACGTGTTCTTTCTCAAATTCTGCCATTATCAGTTTATTCATGATGATCGTCTAAAGCGATTATTCGTTTATCATGAACATCGTTTATCCTTTTCATGTATGTATCAATCCTATCCTGTCGCGCGTTATACTGTTCTATCGTGCGTTAATCATATCCTATCATGCGTTTATACTGTCCTATCGTGCGTTAATCATGTCATATCGTACGCAAATCCTGTCCTATCGTTTATCTTGTAATAAATAACGTTGAGGGTTCTGTATCGCACAGGGCGGAAAAGGGTGTACTTTCTATAAGTATACGATATAAATCTTATATCACACCCCTAGTGTTTATATCACACGGGTAGGTAAATTTTGGGTTTATATCGCACGGGGTGGAAAAGGGTATATTTTCTATAAGTATACGATATAATTAATTCAAAGCACAGATTTTTTACTTATTTCAGATATATGCAATACTCTTTTCAGTTTGATACATTTAATACCTTCCATTGGCATTTTGTTTTTACATTTCTAGTACTTAATTTTCTATTTTACTTGATACTGCCGTGTATTGAACAAAAAGTGGCTGTTTAAAACATATTTTTACATATGTTTTTCCATACGAAATTTGAAAAAAATCACAAGTGAAGTCTTTTGGACAAAAACATTTGCCATTCTTCATTTTTTGAAGAAAATTATACACTTCAGTCTCAATAACAGGGACCTCTGAATTATCACATTATTCTTTTGTTAGTTTTATTTAGTTCAATTGTAAAGGAAATCTTTTGGGAATACAATTTTTGTTCTTTTTACATCTGCAAAAATTACATTGAATTTGTCTAATAGTATGGCAATTGACCCATCCTCTTTTATATATTTAAGGAATGTGCTCACCATTATAATTTTAGAAATATGTCAAAGGTTTCAATCCATTTATTTTGGGATCGAATATACTGACCTTAAAGAATATAAATTCTAATATCTTGTATCGTCTTGAATCTTTCAAGTCCACAGTATAACAATGAAAATGTAATGAGACTTTTTAACAATACACATAGACGTTTGCGTAGTTTTGGACATTGGTCTTACAATAAACCCATTATATACGATGTCTCTTTCAATTCACTTCCACCTTTAATTTATGTAAATTAACAGTTAGGCCTCCATCACATTAAAAACAAACTTTACTTTGTCTCTTTAAAAATTTTGAATGATATGCTTGAGAAAGTAAAGGAAATGCCAATTTTTTTTATTCTTCAACACCCGAATAGAGACTCGGTTCGGTGATTATGAATTTTACTAACAATAAGCCTTTTAAACCGCCACGTGGGAAAGAAGCTGCTCAGGAACAAAATTTGTTCTTGAAACTACAATATACAAAGAAAGGAATTGACTTAGTAATATTAGCAATATCCTTAGCAAAAAGGTCCAGTTTTGTATTCTACTCCTTGCTTTCTTAAAATTATTTTTTGATTATGCACCCCGCGCCCCCCAATTTTAGAAAGCCTCAACAGTAAGCATCTCATAGCGGCAGTTCTTCAACATAATCATGTCAAATACATACTACGCTTCGATACTTTCTTATTCTAAAATTTGTAGTCGACTTTCATTAAATTTCGCTCTTGAACAATTTTGAAAAAATTAAAGTCATCGTTACAATTTTAAGTTATCTATAAAAATATTGATCGAAGCTCAACGGGAGACCATTGAATAAAACCTTTAAATTCTAAAGCCTTGTTTAAATGTCTGCCGGTTATGACCCAAGATCTCGGGACAAGTGATTTTAAAGGACTCTAGTTTTACCTCATTTTTTAAAAGAAATGAACCAAATTATATACCAGTTGAACATGTAAATAAATGTAACCAGAGATGAAACCCTTTAAATTTCGAGCTTCGAAATATAAAAATGATAGATTTTTTATGATCCAAGAAACCAAAACCCCCTACCTGTAATCATGGACCGTTAATAATGACTGAGAGTATTATGCATATGCATTATTGAAAAAAAATATTCTTATTTCAGGTTATGCAATGAATACCTCTTTACTAAGAATAAAAATTGATAAGTGTAGTAATTCAAAATATCTTCAGTAAATTTGTATAAATCACACAAAAAAAGTCCATACATAGAAAAAATCAAGCTGCAAAAAGACGACACTTTTAAATGAAGAACATTTTTATGAGAAAAAGAATATATTTATAAACAGAACATGTTCAATCTATACTATTAGGTTTTAAATCACTTCTGAAACATTGATATTCTGTTGTCTTGATGAAGATAAAGACAACCCACTTTATCTGATAACCTTACTTGTAAACTATATACTGATTGAAAAAAAGCATAGACATTTTTACTTTTACTTCGGTTTCACAGGAACAGCTTCCTTTTTAATGGCTACGTACTGTTTTTTATTATTAAGTTAAATAGCATTCTTCCTTGGACGCCATTTTTATTCATTCTAGATTACGCTCTCACCAGGTTATGCCCTTGTTATTTTATATTTCCTAAAACACGAACACACTTACCTTTTCCCTTAATTCAGGAGCAGGTAGAACTGTAGAAACTGCTCCCATTTTTGAAGATGGTGATGTCATATGAACTGGGTCTGGTATTTAAGTTCCGTTGGCTGTTTGCCATTAAAATACCATATTCGTCAGTTTTCGTCCGGCGTTGAGAGAATCATGGCGGACAATGTTAAGGTAGCTGTGCGGATTCGATCTATCATATCCTTTATGTTTACCAATTTAAAAGAGATTTGTGAATATCAAAATGGATATTTATTTTTGTATCTATTTAATAACGGTAAGCAAACTTGATCATATAATAGTATAATGATAAATAAGACCAGGTGAGTTGGATTTCATCATTTAAAAGAGAAAATCATAAACTTTAGAGCCTTGATCCATATTACATTTGGGGGTGTTTGTTTTTGTTTTGTTTTTGGTTTTGTTTCTTCTAGGAGATTTATGTTTTTAATTTTAAAAACCCATATAACAGTTTAATTACATTCTATTCTTTCAAACAAATGCCCTTTACTATTTTGCTGAACAATTTTTTCTTTGAAGCCAGGCTGTTTTCAAATGCAGCTAAATGTCCGTAACCGGTTAATTGCAGAACAAAGAACAAGTTGATGTGATCAAATAACTGCCTCCTCCCCCATTTTTACCAATTTTAAATAGTAATGGCGTCGGATGCAAATTGAAAGTTAGAGGACAAGACAAGACAAGACAAGACTTTTAACCAAGATTAAATAACATCCTAGCATTTAAAATCTAATATTCATAAAACATTAAATAGAGGATGTCTATCACAACAACATCGATAAAAAAACCGTCATTGTTCAGTAGCTGTTCATACATTACTGCATTAAAATTGGCTAATCACGCAATTTTGAAAGCAATTGAACATACGTAAAGTCATTGCCAAGGGCTTAAGTTGTTAGCTTGTCTAATCAGACTTTCTTTTTTTGTTTGTCGTTGTTTTCGCTGTTGTTGTCGTCCAAGTTGTTGTCATCGTAGACGTTTTAATTTTTCATGTTTTCCAGAACCGCTTGGCCAATTTTAACAAAACCTTGCAAAATCATTCTTTGTGAGATGGCTTTCAATCTTATTCACACGAAGGTTCATTTTCTCTTCATAGAGGAGATAATTTGGATAGAGTGTAAAAAGGGTTGGGTATTTCAAAATCTTAGGACATATATAAAATTATTGAATTAAATAGCAAATAGTAATAAATTTAACTGGTTTTACCTTAAAGCAAGATAATAAGTAGTGCTACATTAAGCAGTAGTCTTTCTGTTGTAAAATGAACAATTATTTCCTTATCCCTATCTAAAACCCCAAAGTCCAAAAGAAAAATGTACTGGAGTATGTAAAGCCAAATTCAATTCGTATTGTGAACGACAAAACAGGAGGCCTTAAAACTTTTGACCACGTGTTTTGGTCATGTGACGGTTATCAGAAGAGACATGATGGATATCTTGAGCCTGCTGGGGAGAACAGTGATTACGCTGATCAGGTAATGATAAATGCTGATATGTTTAAACTTTATTTTTTCTAAATTTAAGTTTTTAATTTACGATCATCACTAAAAAAATCGACCGTAAATCATTCTAAGCTTTTTATATACAGCTTTAGCGAGAATGATGCATTCGTGTTTCTTCTCTTTTAGGAAAAGAAAAAAAATGTATATTTTCCAGATAAATTGTCATGACACTAGGGATTTAAACATATTAAAACATACATGGGCCATTTAATAATATCAAAAGAAAGAGATGTCTTTATGGGATAACATAATAGCTAAGATCAGGAAGTGCAATAGCAAAGTGTCTTTAGTTATAAGTTCAGTTTTAAGGGAATGCGATTTAATGCAATCTTTTCCGTAAGATATAAAACTACCCTGATGAGCTTTAGGTTGCGTTTTGTACTTGATATGCAGTACAATGTACATGTCAGAACCAACCTAACAGAAAATAAATTCCAACTAAACCCTAAGTTAACTCTCGGTGTTTACTCTTGGTTTACTCCGGTTTTACAAGATTTGACCCAGAGTAAAACAATAAATAAACCCAGAGTGGATACAGAGAGTAAACCCCGATCAGAAGAATACCCCTGAAAGCAGACGCTACCTATGCATTTTTGGAATAAACAAGGGGCAGAAACTACAAGCAGTAAGATGGTAGGATAAAAGACGAGTGTACTTCACACTTCAATTTTTCAAAAAGCAGACGCAGAGTATACCCCAACAGACCCTGAAGACCGCGAACGTAAGTTAGGGTTTAGTTGAGGTCTGCTCTGGTATTAGGTTGGGTTTGCTCAGTATATTAATCTTCTTGTATTTAAAAGATTGTTTTAGATACATTTGTCTTTCTTAATTACCTTTAAAGACTTGTATTGACGGTCTTACGTTAGTTTCAATTTATACAAATTTGATCCCTATTTTTTTTTCAAGGAAAGAATATTCCAAGATGTTGGAAAGGGTTTGCTGGGTCATTTGTTCCAGGGATATAATTGTACCTTATTTGCATACGGACAGACAGGAAGTGGCAAATCATACACAATCATGGAGCGTGGAGTAAATAAAGGTGCTGAACAATACAATTTTACAGTCTGAGGTCAATGCATTACTACTACCAGTCTCTTTATTGCATAGAAGCAGTTTGTTTTCTAATTGAAATTTCTCATTTTCATTATTAACCTAGTAGATATACAGAGCAAAACATTTTTAGATTTTGGGATAAGAAAACGACGAATATATTAAAAGGAAACGAAATGTATATCTATAGCGATGCTTTCTCATGCATTGAATTGATTAGTAAGTGTTTTTTTGTTCAGCCATGTGTCACATAAGGTCTTAATCTACGTCGTGTGATTACTCAGGTATGACTTGAAGAAAGTTAGTTATATTCAGTGAATATTTTTAGCTCACCTGAGCAAAAGGCTCAAGTGAGCTTTTCTGATCACAATTTGTCCGTTGTCTGTCGTTGTCGTAGTCGTTGTCGTTGTCTTCGTTGTCGTCGTTAACGTTTCACATTTTCATCTTCTTCTCAAGAACCACTGGGCAGATTTCAACCAAATTTAGCACAAAGCACCACTAGGTGAAGGGGATTCAAATTTGTTCAAATGAAGGGCCACGCCCTCTTTAAAGGGGAGATCATTGAGAATTATTGAAATTTTTTTGGTATTTTTCAAAAATCTTCTTCTCAAAAACTATTCGGCCTGAAAAGCTAAAACTTGTGTAGAGGCATCATCAGGTAGTGTAGATTTAAGTTTGTTCACATCATTGTCCCCGGGGTAGGGAGGGGCCACAAGAAGGGGATCAAGTTTTACGGGAATATATAGAGAAAATCTTTAAAAATCTTCTTCTAAAAAACTATTGGGCCAGAAAAGCTCAAATTATAATGAAATCATCTTCAGGTAGTATAGATTCAAGTTTGTTCAAATCATGGTCCCCGGGGGTAGGGTGGGGCCACAATTTGGGGATCAAGTTTTACATAGGAATATATAGAGAAAATCTTAAAAAATCTTCTTCTCAAAAACTATTGGGCCAGAAAAGCTCAAATTAAAATGGGAGCATCAACAGGTAGTGTAATTTCCAATTTGTTCAAATCATGGTCCCCGGGGGTAGGGTGGGGCCACAATTGGGGGATTAAGTTTTACATAGGAATATATAGAGAAAATCTTTAAAAATCTTCTTCTCAAAAACTATTAAGCCAGGAAAGCTCAAATTTGAGTGGAAGCATCCTCAGATAGTGTTGATTCAAGTTTGTTCAAATCATGGTCCCCGGGGGTAGGGCGCGGCCACAGTGGGGGATGAATTTTTACATAGGAATATATAGAGAAAATCTTTAAAAATCTTCTTCTCAAAAACTATTTGACCAAGAAAGCTCAAATTGGCGGGAAACCATCCTCAGATAATGTCGATTCAAGTTTGTTCAAATCATGGTCCCGGGGGGTAGGGCGGGGCCACAATGGGGGATACATTTTTATACATAGAGAAAATCTCTAAAAAATTTTCTTCTCAAAACTACCGGTATTATGCCAGGAAAGCCCAAATCTGAGTGGAAGCATTTCCGAATTGAATAGATTCAAGTTTTTTAAAATAATAGTCCAGTGGTATGGTGAGGCCACAGTGGGGGATGAATTTTTACATAGGAATATATAGAGGAAATCTTTAAAAATCTTCTTTTTAAAGACCATTTGGCCAGAAAAGCTTTAACTTGTGTTGAGGCATCCTCGGGTATTGTAAATTTAAAATCACAGTCCCTAGTGGTAGGGCAGGTCCGTGATAGCAGTTTGAATTTTTACATAGGAATATATAGAGAAAATCTTAAAAAATATTCTGGGAAAGTTTTTCGGTCCAAAACTCAGTACTTAGTGTGAAAGCACAAGTTAGCCAGATATAAGTTTGATGAAACCATGATACCCTAGAGAAAAGTTGGGCCACAAAATGGGGGGGGGGTATATAGGAATAGAGAAAAATCTTCTTACAGGTACAACAACAAAAGGGGCTTGGTATTTACCAAAATAAAGAGGTGGATAAAAATTGGCAGATTTTCAACTTTTTTAGCAAGATCTACTGTACTTGGTTGTCAAGATATTTTGAAACTGTAATGCTAATTTGATCAGAATTAAGGCAATTGTTGCTCAGGTGAGCGATGTGGCCCCTGGGCCTCTTGTTTTTTTATTTTTTGGGTTGAAAATATATTTTCTGTATATTTTATCCAACAGTACTGCTATAGTTTGAACTAATCAAGCAGCCTTAGCACAAAACTACTACTAATGCTGTATATTGTACCATGAATTGAGGAACCAAAATGCATTAAAAAAATATTCTCTTTAAGTTAACACTTGTAAAAGTTTTCCTTTTGTTTCTTCAGAAATGTCTTTTCTAAGTTATTCTGGGCAGAACTGATACACAAGATTCCAGTGCTGGCCAGTTAAACATTCTTTTCAAAAGAATATAAATAGAGTAACTAACAATAGGAGAGAGTATTCTGGAGAGGCTTTTTTGTGTAATATGAATGAGTTGAATGAAAATTATAGCAATATGCACCTGATTAACAACAAAACCTAGATTCAGACATGATGTGATACCTTGCTGACCAAATTGAATACCTTATTGATCAATCTAACAAGCTATTGAAAATTCTACTGGTATTCTGTAATTGGCACTAAGAGTTTTGTATAGCAACTATAACATGCAAAAGACATGGGTCTTGGGTTTAAACCTAACATTTTATTTAAAAATGCATGAGATCGAGCTCGATTTCGATTAAAGGTAATTGGAGTTAGGGTGTTACGTGGTCATGTTATTTAAAAACTTGTATTCTCTGGATATTGGTGATCTATGAGTTACTTTTTCGCAAATTGATTCGGATGATTGATGAATAGATCTAGACAGTACATATCTATACTTGTATCAGTATAAATATATGTGAACGAGGCTGAGTTCAATTTGTTCGGCTCTAGATTTTTCAATGAAATTTTTGAAATGAATTCTGCTGATATCATTATTATTTTCAATAAAAAAAAATCAGACATTTTACATACGCAACACAGTTATGGCTGTCAATAAATTCCGTTCAGACAAAAAGTACGGGAAATGTGCATTAAAACATCACAGTATATCACAAACCTCAAAAGTACTTATTAATTTGTTTATTAGCAAAATTAATTTATGCTAATCTTTTAATTGAAAACAACAAATGCTATTACTTTAAAAAAAAAAATATTAATATTTATTAAACTGAATACATTTAAATTCGAGATAATACCTCTGCAGAGGCTCTCTAGATATACATCACCTGGAGTACCTGGGGCCCTCTGGATCAGTAGTGCTATTCAGCAGACGAGTATAAATAAATCATATAATTATATATATAATGTTCAAAATACATTGTATATGTTTTCTTTCGTATTAATGATTGTATTTTTTAAAGCATAAATAGACGTAAATATGATCTGGTATCCTCGGAGGTCCATGAGTCGTTACCCTAAGAATGTCAGTCACTTTAATCACTTAATCAAAATTGTGACACTAAATTATTTATAACATACCTAAAACTTTACACTGTTTTCATTATTTTTTTATTCAATAAATAAATAAGTGGGCAGTGCAAGCCCCAATGAAGCTGAGACGGCCATTTTGAAACCTGGCCCTAGAGTCAGATATAAACAAATCTATAAGGCCAAAGCAATCTAAACATTCGTTTATAATGGACGATACTAACAACAATGAATTGCACAGTATGGAAAGTTATGAAAATACATTTAACAATATTTAATACTCTATTTAATTATAACAAATTGAATAATTTAAATAAACAGTATCACGATAAATCTATAAAAAAATGGAAAAAAATTTGATAACAGTTCATACATGTAAATCCATCTTTTGGATTGATATGTTCTATTGATAAAGTATAATTGACAACAGATTTAGCAATGCAATATTGGATAGTTGTATTAAAACAATATGATCACTCTTCTGTACAGCGAGGACAGAAGAAGGAGTCATTCCTCCTCACAAATCTGACAGGTGAGCAGTAAATTAAATGAACCCAGTGGTTGCATCTGTCATACTGTGCCCATTTGGTAAACACTAAAGAAACACAATTTCTGATCTGTTCTGGCTGCCATCTGTGACAAATGCAACAAAGCTTTGACGGATCTATGTTCCCAGTGTCACTGTCTGAATCACTGATGGCATCATCGGAAATCAAATTTGTAGCCGATGGTCCTGGTTGTTGAGTCTCGTCAACAAAAACAATTTTCTTCTTAGGTTCAGCTTTCTTCACACTAGTTGACTTTCTTTTCCCATGTGATCCTTTCTGATTTATTTCATGCTCCACCATTTTTTCAATTACTCCATCAGACATTTCCTTCCCTGCCACTATCTTACTCAATGTTTTTCTCTCCTTGCTAACTGACTCACTCTTTATTTCCTTCAAGTGTTTTTCTTTGTTCACTTATTCCATTACAAAACCTCCGTTATCTTCCTCATTGCCTGAATTTACCGCATCTTCATGTGTATTCTTTTCACTTGGTGTTGTGTTTGTAATAGGGCTGATTTGTTTGAACACCTCTGCTGGAGCCAGATATTCCATTCTGATCGCTTCAGGATTCAAAGGGTAGATACCTGATTTCCTGAATCCAGACTGAATATTTTCTGGAGAAAGTGCTCTAGTGTATGCCTTGCCAGCAACCTCACATACATTGTATCTGGTAATGGTAGCAGAGGACTCCCTCATCAATTTGTGGCACAGGTTGTTGTTTATTTTCTCCAAGGGACCATAGCAAGAGACATCCATGGGCTGCAAGATGTGACTGGTATGTGCAGGTAAAATGAAGATAATGATGCCCTGCTCTTTTGCCCATTCTATCAGATCAACAGAAACATGGGAGCGATGTCCATCCAAAAGTAATAGAACCTTTTGATTGTCACTTCGTGGTACAAACTTCAAGAAATGGTTTTCTAAATATTCGCGGAATATAAAACCATTTGACCAACCTGTTTCACTCACAGTCCCACTGGTTCCAGGAAATGCCCCATTTAATAACTCTGGTCTCATTCGCTTCTCTGGGAAAATAAAAAAATGGTTGTATGGCAACCCTACTGGCACTTCCTCCTCCAAGAATGGTAATAGTTTTTCCCCGACCAGATGTGACAGCCTATGAGCAGTATGTTGAATCACTCACAACTAAAGGGGGTTTGTGATCAATTGATATGCCCTTTTCATCTATGTTGTAAATAAAATGAGGCTTGTCATGCAAGTTGTTTGTTGAAAGGGTATTTTCAAGATTCTTAAAGTACCCAGCAACTGTTTCTTTTGATGCAATCTTCGCTCGGGCATGTTCAAGCCCCCTTGGTTTTAGCACTTTTAGTTCTGGCCATCTTTTAAGGAACCCCCTCATCCATTTCATGGTAAATGGTTTATCCATAGTTCTCTTTCTAAGGTGTACAGCATACTCAGATGCAATATTTACACACTTCTTTCGGGTGTAACCTTACCCATAAGCTGCCATCGTCTTAAAATGTTGAACTAGGTTTGCCTCTTCAAAGCATTCCAGCACTGGGCTCTTCCCCCAAAAAAACCTGCTGTCTCAGGATCCACTTTTTGATGAACTCTATCTCTTAGAGTGGTGTCTGGCACTTGAAAAATGTTTGATGCCTTTTTCACTGACATTTGATTTTCTTTCACCATTCTATAAGCATTTGTTAGAGTTGATGGAGAATATAACCTGTATTTTTTCTTTTTTGACGTGGGATTAACCTAACAATAACACAAAACAAAATAAAAAGGCTATAAGGAACATTACTTCTCGTAACTAAAAAATATCTTTGTTTGGCCTTAAACATTCTAATCAGATCACATGACTTTCATTGAGTGGATGTCAACAAAGAAGACAATCCCTGTTATACTCTTAAATTTTGGGTTTAGACGTGTATTTGACCATTTTCATTTGTGACTTTATTTGGTAATAAGTGATCTTAGCAAATAGTGGAAGATAAAAATTAAAATAAAAAATATTACCTGTTTTGACCGCATTATCGGCTGCTGTATAATAAAAAGTGACGTCACATATCGTAGTAAATTTTTTCTCACGAAATGCGCAGCCTCGAACCAAATCTCGCGAGATACGCGAAGAAAACAAAAGGGAGACGACTCTAGGACCGTACGAATTTTGGACCACCGACGATATATATGCATAAATGTATATTATAATAGTAATGTTAAATAAAAACGGGAGATAACATTCAGTCAATGATCAAATGTTCGTATCAATATTATACAAATATATAAATCAAAATATGTTTTGAAATTTTTATACATACACAAATATATATGGTGAAAAGGAAAAAAAAATAGTAATACAATTACAATTGGTCTGCTAGTGTTTTCAAGTAATAATACCAAAGAGATGATTTCAGAGTATTTAAAACCGCATTGCTATTACAAATGCTATTACCTACAATTTTGATGTCCGTTATATCGTACACACGGAAGAATAAGCGATATGTCGTTGTCGCTGTACTACAAAATATGACGTCATATGCTTCAAAATGACGTATTAAGTTAAGTCATTCAAGGCTATCATGCAGTTTTTTAGCGAAGAAAAAGTAAATGTCATAGATTAACAAAAAATTATAAATGAATATTTTGTTTAACATTATTATAACTAGAATGCTACCTATATAGTCTTATTTTCATTTTGTTATAAGTTTGCATCAAATAAAAAGACAAACACGGTTTTGTGTAAAATATCGTATATTTTAAATCTGAGTACCTAAATATATCACTTAATTGCAAGGGCATACACCTAACTGATCCTAACAAACTTTTGCATGTGAATTTGAAATATGCTATGTAACTTTAAAACTTCTACGATCCTTGTAAAATCAAACAAAATAATTTTTTTTTAATATCAAAGTTTGTTTATTTTCAACATAAGACCTTATGGTGTTTTGCTTGAAATGTATCACTTTTATCCATTTTTTACATTTATTAAAAACCTCTGCTCTAGGGATTTCTTTTTGTTCCACATTTAAAAGCCATACTAAAAGGTATCTTATGATAAAAAGACCTTCTACCTTCTGGTTTGTTCCAGGGTCTTATATATTTTTGCATGCCCATTATCTCCCGGATTAGTCAGATAATGACAATATTTTATTTGACCAAAGCGGAATGGTTATCTTTGTAATATCATTAATACATTTATACTTACGATATATATATATATATATATATATATATATATATATATATATATATATATATATATATATATATATATATATATATATATATATATATATATATATATTTAATACACGTAGAAACTCTTTCTGTTCCACAATGTTGCTATGCACTGCAAAGGGTTCACAATAACTTCTTTGAACAATGTATATATTTTAACTCGAATTTCCTGCGTTTGTACACTTTGTCTATAAAAATGCTATTAAAGACCGGGGTTGACCTAGTAAAATATCCACACGGACGGCAATTAAGCATATAAGGGGGCAGGCTACACCTCCGCACTGATAACACTGCAGAGTGAAATTATTTATAGATAGCTGCATACCACAAGCACGTGCTGATAAGAGAATTAAAAGATCACAAGGAACCTGATTAATTTTTATTATTTCCTTCGTTTTGAAAACACAGATTTAATGTATCTTTTCCAAATGTTATTTCTGAACTGATATGTTTGTTTCTTGTAGTTCTTTTTACCCACTTTTCTTCTTGGGGCTTTAGGGTCACTTTTGTAAGAAACTGAAGTGAAATCCCTCCCAACATTTTCATTCCAGTGACATGTACCTAAAAATGCCCTCACTTTATACTGGTCACTACCAAAAGCAATCCTTTTGTCTTCATAAATATTTAAAGTGTTGTTAAAACTTTCAACATAGTAAGTGTCACGTCCTGATTTAAAATCTTCAGGGTATTTATAAATCAGTGATTTGATAATGACATTTCTCAATAATTTTTCAGCCACTGGGTTCTGTATAACAATTTTAGATGGTTCATAGTTAGGGTCCCTTTTACATCTTGATTCCAAATGACACTACTTGTGATTCCCTTTGTAGTGTTCCACACAGTTTTCTAACATTGATCTTAAAGTGCTGGAATCTCCATTGCAATTCTTTATCACCCAATAAAAATGAGTTGCTACAGGTTCAGGTTTGTTATACAACTCCTCGGACCAGGTTTTCCCCTCTTTGTATCTAGGCCCGCTAGAAACTAATGACATTGCCTTTTTTACACTTTTAATCCCATGCCAGATATCATTTTGGTTTGTTGTACTCACTGTTTCCTTCACCATTTTATTGATGGAAAGGTTGCGGTCATGGGTGTGAATTTGAACAGTGACTTGTTCTGCTTCTAAATCACGGTAAATTTTTTCACGCAGGACAGTTAAGGCAACATTTTGCTTTTAAACAGTAGTAAAAAGAGGTCGTTTTGCTTTTGTCTATTCATTTCTGCATAATGAATAGTTCTAAACTATTTTGGGTGTTATTGTGAAGATATGGGTCTCCTTTACTTGACCATGTCTAAATTTGTCGGTCACGTGACTTTTTAGGGTCACGTGGGCGTCTTTTAGACAAAAATCGTCAATGCTAAAATGAGACAAAAAGTTCAAGGGCAAGGCAAAGAAATTTAAGAGTAAGTAATATGGCAACATATTCAAAATTATCCATACATCATAGAAATCAATGCTCATTCAGTTGTAAAGTTTACAAGTTATGTAAATTCCTTTAAAAACTGGCAACTTGTTCCTAAAATAGTGCATTTTTGTATATTTTCATTAAAATTACAAAGTAAACCTTCATCTCTCAACAAATGAGCATCAGTTTTTATAAAGAACTCGTAAAAGGGAAGAAAATCATACCAAGTTTAATAATATCTATAGCCGTCTTGCACTTGAACTTTTGCATTTAATTTCTCAATTTAGAAGTCCTCTCAAATCAATACACATTTCAAACGCACAAGTGATCCCAAAAGGGGAGGTAACTCTTTGAGCGATAACTCTTTTGATATAGGCGCGATGTCATTTTATCACATAATCCGAATTAATTTTAAGATATGTTTCAACAGTACATTATGTAAATGGTTATTCAAACATAGTGCTTCTGTTTTATTTATTTTAAAAGAGACAAGATGGTTACGATGAATCGTCCGCATTTCCTCTGTTGTATCATGGATGTAAACAAAAAACCGTTATGTATCAGTTCTCTTGGTTAACTGCATTCGCGGAGTTATTGGTTTCTTAATATTTTTTTAGTAATGGGAGAAAAATATATAAGAGCTAATTGTACACAATTATTTGAGGGATTAGATGTCAACAGAGACAAATGAAGCCCCTGATATTAATATACTAACTAATTTGTTTTCATAAAATATGTCAAAAAATAAGATATGGAGTATTTTTTCATTATTTATGTGCAGCCTTTGCCCAATGACTGCATATTCTATAGCACTGCTTGGGTCTGTTAATATTATTCTTTGGAGGGGGTTCAAAGGGGTAACTTTATTCTGTTTGCCAGGGGCCAGCTACCATGGTGTTTTACTATGTAAATTGTGAATTAAATTAGAATTTGCCACGGGGACTATACATGTAGATCTGCCCATGTATGAGGCCTTTTCCCATCCCCCATAAGCAATCAACAGTATTCACCTTTGTATTACACATGTAACACTTGTAATTTAAACACTCATTAAAATTGACTTTTATTTTTATTCAACACATGCAGAATGATTAAGATTAAGGAGAGGGGGAGGGTTAGCATATCTATTCATTCACAAAATAAATTCTAAACACTCATTTCTCATTACCGAGAAAGGAAAGAGAGTGTGTAAATCCTGCAACAAGGCGATCAAAAGCCATTTTAGGTTCACATCAATATATTGAATTCTGAATTCTCCTATGTGAGAGACTCTCTCTCCCGCCCATTTATATATATAATTACATACCATCCCCTTTCCACTTCTTAAACAAAATTATATATATATAGAAACAATTATATTTGGTTCATTTGTTTTATTAATTCAAGAAGATAAAGGGACTTACTGAAAAAAAATTCTGTGACAACATTTAAACCTGACATATGCATGCAAACTCAAAATTGCAATTTCTTTTTATGATGTCAATGTGTTTATTGTATGACTTCTTAGTTCTGGTCCTCTTCTCTCTTCAAAAACACAGTCTTCCTGTTCCTAAAGTTCAGGTTTTTCTTTCCATCATTTCATCTTGTATATGACACCAGGATAAGGGTGCGGGTAAATGATCACCAATAAGAACATCATTTATGTAAATCTCAAGACAAAGCAGGTACCAGCTAAGATGAAAATTATATATATTTCAGTAAGTTTAACTTGTTATCAAAATGGCTGAAAGACTGAAATGGAGGATTTTCTACAATTTGATATAGTCAATGGAACTTATATATCTTAATAAACATTTCATTATGTTTAGATGTGCATTTAATTTTGCACAAATTCAAATACAGCTTTTCAGATTTGATTTGATTGATTGATATTATATAATGCTGGTGCAGTCAGTGTGAATTAAAACATACCATGTAATGTTGATTTGTTTATGAGCAATATTCAAAATTGTAGATTTATAAATAACATAGGTTTATATCAATCATTTTAAAACATTAAATGAAACCATTCGTATTTGAACATACTATTTCTAATTGAATTGTCTCATAGAATAATCAGATTGGTCATTATTTCAATGATAAATTAATGAACTTATACATGTATGTTATTTACTTACATTTTCTTCCAGCCTTTTTTTTTCAAATCAGTGTGACACTTTTCAAATTACTCTGCAAATAACAAAATATAATTATGAGAAGTCATACAATTTAATTTACATGCATATAAGGACATGTCAACAGTAATTTGAACATTTTTGTGAAAGGTCTACATATATTATGCATGGATGGGTAAAATGACCAACACTTCAAATTTTATTTGAAAGTTACATATGCACATTCTACACAAACAATACCATATAAGACCATGAATGTATATTCCTCATTTAGAGAAAATCAGATGGAACCATGCAGTCATTTGTTTATTATTATTTGGGTTTTTTTTATTACCAATAGTACAGCATCATAAGTATGAACCCAGGTGACAAGATTTCAAACAGTGTTATGGCTGAGTTCTAAAAACAAACTAGTAATAATTAAGAATTAATGTGCATAAACATCTTAATATATCAACTGGATGAATGTGTAAAAAATATAAATGAACTGTCATGGAAGAATTTTGAACACAGTAGAAAGGTGTTATTGATCAGCTGTTCATCAATTTCCAGAAAATGAAATCAGCATCTTTTAGCCTGCACTGTACTGATTTTCAGAAAATCAAATCAGCTGTTTTCACACAGTCTTTGTATTGTTTACTTACAAATTGAAATAAAAACAGACAGCTGTGTAAAGCTAAATATTGTCAGTACAAGTACTATGAACTGATTCGTGTCGATTGGTGAAAATGATCAACAATTTAACGGACTGGCAATAAAGCTACATGTACAATGTACATTGTATAGGCCTAAAAGTAAACAATACAGTCTCTCATGTTTTGAACGAAACAACACATTCAGTCGATCAGAAGTGCATCAACAGTATAAAATCACAATAAAATAGTTATTGAGCTATCTGGTATATTACAAATACACTGTATATCTATTCTACATACCTGATAAATCATCAAAAGATCGCCATCATCGGAAATACCAGCTACACGTGTTTACATCGTCTGACGAGCGCTTTTGGGACGCAGATTCACACCCATACTACAGATGCGTTATGGAAATTCTTCGTATATTCTGATTGTTGTAAACTTATAAAAACACACATGTGTGATTTGTAGTTATATTTTGCTTATGAAGTATTAAATCAGCCGTATTTTATGCTTAAACTGCTGTTTTCGGTATATGTTCTATCTATGGTAATACAGAGGCGGGGCGTATATTATGACGTCATAACTCATTATCCCTTCATTAGCATATCAAAACGATGTGTTGCCTTATCTGTCCTGCGCAGTCCCGATTTTTTCATGTCGCTGTGTTACAGGATCAGCAGCAGCGGTAATGTGCACGCAATTTAAAATCTTGTGACTTTCTTCGCCAACTGTTACTACACTGGTGTCCTTGGCATTTTTCCGCCACCCGTGCCGAGCATCTGTGATGATATCAATTCCATCTAAATCTTCGTACATACCGATTTCTTCCAACAGCGCAGTACTTATGGAATCCTCATACTCCTGTGGTACAAACGTTTTGTACATTTTAAAAAAAAGAAGTTCCAGTGGCGTAGCTACCTGTTAATTTACTGTATTCAAAAAAAGGTAGGGGGTCTGGGGGCCGCCTTGAGGCCCCCAGCAGGTCCAGGGCAGAGCCCTGGTGGGGGCCCAGGGGGCGAAGTCCCCGGAAGCTCCTGGATTTTATGTTATTTGAATGACAAAACAGCCTTAAAAATACGACATTTTTTAAGTATTATGATTCCAATAAATATGAACAAAAGTTGCTGAATTCCGAGACAAACATTATTTACCTGGTACTCTTCGAATATTTTCTTTAAAATTTCAAGACCCCCGATTCTCTTGGATTTTAGGTTTTAGCTTTTAGATTTACAGGCTTTTGATGATGAGATATTGTCTCAAAATGGTACAATTTAACATACTGTATGTGTAAGGGAAATGTTGAATTTTAAAAGAATGTGTAATTATATATGAAACACTGATACCTCAGCGGAAACCAACTGCATATGACTAAAGATAATAGGCGTTTTGAAACAGGTCTATTATTCAAACCGTAACATACTTACCTAAATGACAAATTTTTGATCAAGTTTATTACAATGTATTGTGACTTTGTCAAAATTTTAATCACCCGACCGCCGACTTTAAATTACATGTAAGTATAGACTGACAGAATACAATTACGGACAAAACTCAAAACTTGATGTGTTTTCAGATTTTAGTATGAATATTTAAACTTGAACGGAGTTAAAAGTTGTTCATCTCATTTTAAGAAGTTTATTGTAGATCATTCTTTAAGCCACTAACATGAAAGTCAAAGGTATAGCTCGTCCATATTAATTTATGATTCAAACGAACTTCCAATTGATTTTAATGTAAAGTAAGGAATGGCGGTATTTTCCGGAATCGTAGTAATTGCATGGTTTACGGTGAGAACTGAATACTAAATATGCAGATTATAATTCAGTGGAGTCTCAATACGATTTGTTTACGTGCAAACAATAGGAAACTCAAATCATAAGACCTATGCTTTGCAAAATTTTGTGTATTCATTTGCGTTTTTGCGTAAAGGGCGCTACGCCACTGAGTTCTTTTTTCTTTCGACAGCACTCCAAGTCCTGCAGAAGTGCAAAATCGGGAGTAATGGGAAGGAAGCATGCCACTACACAGGAAAGCATGGTTTATTCTTTGGTTTATTAAATATTTTCCATTTGGCAGATAGGGAGATGATGCCCAAATGTACTTATGTGGAGCATGTCCTGGTTTTGTACAGCATAACTTCAAAGAGACAACATGCCCACGTTTTGTCACTTTTCTAACTTCCAATTTTCCATGACAATACCTTCCATGAGTAGCATTTATATCCATAAGCTTCTTGATAGAAGATAGTGATGTCACAAAAAGTCTTGGTTAACCTGTCCTCTCTTTACATTGATATAGGTTCCTGGTGTTTCAGGACTTTGTTCTTCATCATCAGCAGATAACTTCCAAGAATTCAACAAAGCATCCATTATATCTGTATTGTTGACAGGTCTTCCCAATTTTCTTAAAAGAACTTCTCTTACACTTTGGAGATTGTGCAACATTTCCTGCTTCTTTTCAGCACTTGCTGGAATTTCCAACTTAAAAGTTGGGGGACGTTTTCGTTTGCTTTCTTCCATGATTAAAATTAAAGACTCAGTATAATAACAGTATATATGTACTTTTTGCTATGGATGGCAACAAATGAAAATAGATATGTATATACATATATACCCTTAGTATCATATTTCACTGGGCTGTGCCATAATTAGAGTTGTGAAAGTCTTGCTGTTAAAATGTACTTTCCACAATTAATGGTAAATCCAATAACTCTGAATATACTTATGAAATTTATTTATAAAATGTAGTTTTGAAAAAAGACCAAAAGTCTCAATTCATGATACGTGTAAAACTTTTTAAAAATGTGGTAAAAATAAAGATGATCCACCCCCATGGGCGCTCTGTTGGAAGAGTCTAATGCACATGAGTCCTGGCTCAGTGGGGAATCCCTCCCGCCAAATGTCAATAAATCAGCCTCCAAATCAGCAAACTTATGTGAGGTTCCACAGAGGTGTTTTCATAATAATGAGATATTTACTATAAAATTATTGGCAGTAAACTTACTTCTGAACTATCTTTGTATTAGAAAAAAGCATTTTTCCCAATACATTCAAATTTTGTTTTACAATATAACTGTGATGTGAAGTATTTTAGAATATACCAGTACTAAAATATCCTTTTGTTTTACCTCTGCCCTAATAAAATTCCCTCCAAAATACTCAGAAACAAAATAATGGCGGAAAAAGAAGACACAAGTGTAATTTCACTGAGGATAAATTCAGAGTAAAGAGAAGCAATTATACAGTTCTTTAACTTTAATAATTGGGATTTGGAAGAAGCAACAAGTGAAGGAATTCAGAGCAATGCTGATGAGACAGATGAGAATGGTGACGTGCTGGGAAATTTTGAACGGACATTTCACATTCCCCAGGACATCAATGTTGAGGAATGTCCCAATTGCTTATGCAGACCCTGTATAACCAATGAAAGAAACCATCAGATGTGGTGGAAATCGGAATGTGAACCACCAAGCAGACGGAATAGTTCACTAAGAAAAGAAAAATATAATTTTTTCTGGACTATGCTGTTCCACAGAGGTGTATTTCAAGACCCTAGATACAAAAGTCGAAAACTTGAGATTATGCACCAAAATCCGAGGCTGCGTGGCGTAGTTTGTCAACGTAGGTATCTTTACCTTCATGTGTTTTAGAGACAGTGAGAAGGTGGCTTCCAAATCTAAAAAATGTGCCATATATGGGACATCGCTGGGAGTAAAACCCTCATACATTTTGAATGATAATTGGTAATGTTTTCAATCAATGTGCTGTATATCATTGATAACATTTTATAATCTCGAAGTCTGACTGTAATTAATCCATCCACGAAGGCCCCATGCATTCATTGATAAGGAACTTGATACGGAGAGTAAAGCAGCAGGACGGACACTAGGCTGTAAACATGTGTGTGTTCTTTCTATTTGTATATGATTAGCAAAGTGATAACGAAGTAATAAAACAATTACAAGGATTACTTTGTGTTATTCAGTTTTGAGGTAAGACAAGCTGTCCGCCATTTATTGTGAGTGCGTCTATAGCAATAGGCATTTCCGGTAGAAATGTAAACAATAAGCAACTGTCAATCAAATCAGAGGAAATTTGAATTTCTGGTTCACTTCAAAACTTTAAATGAATATTTCAAGAGAAATAAAGCATCTATAATTAATCTTTTATTATCTGAAAAAGCCTTTCAGTTGACTTGAGTTACGGAACAAAAATTATTTTAAAATTTTTGTTGATAAATGTTTAAATTCAGAAATTTCTTCTCTGAAGTGAAAGGTGGCAAGAAAATTGAAATTTCCTCCATTTTACTCATTGGCTGCTATTCATACCCCAACCCCGGTCTTTAAGGGCCATCAATATAAACATACCTGGTTACTGTCTTAAAATACAAGTTTTGAATCAATATGTATTTTGGCGGGGTAATAAAATGTTACAGAGAACTTGTCTTGCTGAACCCTCTTCACGTTTTGCTGGATATCTGCAGTTGAAACCAAAACGACCTGGATTCTACCAAGGAAAACGATGGTATCACAATACAGTGCACTCAAACTGTACTAAACAATTAGAATAGACTGTTTTGTGTGACCATCCAAGGGAATTAAAGAAAAAAAATCACCTAAGACAGGGAGTCACTAAATTCAATTCAGAAATTAACAAAAAAATCCACCAGATTATGAATTCCCTGAAGCCAAAAGGGTTCATAGAATATTTGATGATTACGTACCAAAGTTTATTACCTTGTGAACTTTTTACCTTTGCTGATTTTTTTAATTATACATATGTTTGAAAAAGGCAAACCGTAAATCGTTCAAAATTTAAAAAATAAACGTGTTTTTAATGTTTAAAATGATGTAACCGCCAAGCAATAAGCGCGTGCGATAATTATTGGGACGTCATAAAAAAGTTCAAACAGAATTGAACGTTTTCGTCTTTAAAGGAAGCATATTTGCAAATGTAAAAATTCAAATAGTAACTTTATATTAATTTTGTCTTAATGCAATTTTGTAATGGAATAACTTCAAGCCTAATCACTTTTAGAAACAATTCAAATTTTATAAAGAGTCACACGTCAAAAGCACAACTATATTTCTTATATTAATAGTGTATATTTATTAAATATTGATAAACATTATAACAGGTTCTCTACACTTTTTACGGAAAATTCAATCGGGAAATGAATATTATTTAGTCAAGATACTCTTTTTTTTTATATAAAAAAACCTCGACCGTCAACAATTGCAGGAATTCTTCCAAGAATGACTGACAGTATTTTTGAAATAGCAAACAGCAATTACAACCAGAATATTGAATACCAGGTAGGAGAAATGTTTCTTAAAATCAGTTATTTTACATGCAAATGACAAGAAAAGCATTTATTTAAAAGTTAATACAGTCCCTGAAACATGATACTATACCAGTTGCACGGTTCGGTTCTGAGCGCTTTATGAACGGTACAGTTCGCCTTGTGAACGGTATGCATATGGTTCGTTTCTTGCACAGACGAAACGGTTCGTTTTAGAGGTGTAGTAGCACGTTTCAGGGTCTGTAGTCTGGATTTGTTAAGAAACGTTTTAATGAGTAATGGATAAATCAGAATTAGGATAAGAGATAAAACATTTCATATTTTATCATTATTTGACTTGTTTAGCATATTTAATGATTCTGTTTTATTATATAGGTTTCTTTCAGCATGGCTGAAATCTACAATGAAAAAGTTTATGATTTATTTACGGAAATCAACAGTAAACAAAATGAAAGAACAGCCCTTAAAATCGAGAATTGCAAGGGTATGTTATACATTTATATTGTTCAGGTCAAAATGAAAAGAAGCATATCAAAACACATTTGTAATGCACATTATATTAACCATTTATAAAACAAGCATAGAGTGTTCGAGATCGATCTTTGATATCAATTTTACCCAAATGATTTTTATTAATTCTATGAATAGAACATTGCTGAACGCTTAGATTGCTGCTCGTCACAATGAATCATTTATCTTAAATTCTATCGATTTGAAATTTCGTTTGATTATGTTAAAGTAGTCCGATCAAAAGTATTACATTATTACATCTAAATTGTTATATATTAAGATTGTGAAATTGATCGCTACAATATAAATATTAACCTTATTGTTTTACCAAAGAATAAAGCTTCACCTTTGAAAATTGATTATCATTTTTTAAATAGTAGACTACGTTGAAGTTATCATTGAGGTTTCATAGGAATTGTACATTCCAATTTTTTTCTCATATAATATGAGTTATTTTCTTACCTATGTATTGGTAAAATTTAGGTAACTTCTCCCCTCTATAAATAAAATTCAATTCTTTTTTATCATTTACCGTTTACATTATAGAAATTTGATTTTTTTCTAAATTTCATGAAGAACAGACAACTCTTTGAAAAGATTAATGAACAAATATTTTAATTCCTTGACTTGGTTTTTGTTAAGTTCATACCAATTTCAAAACTTAAGTTTACATCAATCAAATTTGTTAAAATCAATCTCATTTGTTTTCCGCTCGGACTACCTTTATGTTAATACAACGAACTTGGGGTTCTACGGGCCAAACTCAGCCCCATCTCAAAAATGAATCATATTTCTCTGGTTATATGCTGTGGATGTCTATTTCTCAAAAACAGTACCAAATTGTTCGGAAAAGTCAATTTTGGACGAAAATATCAGTATAAATAAATGGTCATTCAAAGTCACAGACATGAAACGTTGCAAAATGGCTTATCAATATTCACTGACTTAACATCACAATTCACTATTCATTAAAATAACCACAGCATTGAATGGAATTAGGGTAAATGATTTAAATAGTTGACTTAATGATTTTGTTTCTTAAATCAAGTGATTTTATGGTTGTCATAGCAACCATTTGCATTCAGGAGTATGTTAGTGAACGCAGAAGATAAAAAAGTAACACTTAATTGTCACGATGATGCACTATTATGTATAACTTGTATATTTTCTTTACAGCAAAAAACCTCAGTTGCTTTCCGGTTGGAAACTCCAACGATATAGCCCACTATTTAGAAAAAGGTTATAAAAACAGAAGCATTGCCTCCACCAATATGAACGAATATAGTAGTAGAGCACACACGATAGCTACTATATACCTGGCACAAATAAGCACAACGGAGAAATCGACGTTGAAATCGCAGATAAACATCGTAGATTTGGCTGGAAGGTATATTTATTTTCATTTATCATTGTTAATCAACTATATATATATTTTAAATGCTGTTGTACATAAGAGTATTTTGTGTTTTGTTGCACGTGATAGGGTACTGGATATGTACTCGCGTATAAAATATACAACACTTTGGGTTTCTTTAGGTTAACGTGATGATGCCTAATGCATCGATAAAAATATGATTTGCTCGGTTTGCGAGGTCATTTCTATATACATGTTCATATTGACAAATTACTATTATGGCTTTAATAGCGAAAGAGCTGCAAAAACAGGAGCAGAAGGAACCCGCTTAGAGGAAGGAGGAAAGATAAATAGATCTCTAATGCACTTAGGGACGGTCATTAGAGGTAAGTATTTTTGTGTACATTCGCACCAGTATTAAAAGGCCACTTGTGGGACAATGACAAACTGGCCGCTTTGGACAGGTGGCCTCTTACTCCAGGTTTCAAATTAATGAAGAAAAACACTGAATATTTTCTTTTTGGTTCTATTGCACGTATTTCTAAATAACATCTGTAATAGCAGCGTACACGGAGATGGTAAATGCACGGTTTGGATTGTTTAATATACAGAATACAGTTGTTGACTTGGGTCGAGGGCAACAGTTGATCTGTCGGACCGGCTCGCAAACTGTTGCCCAAAGCCGAAGGCCGCAGGCAGCAGTTTGCAAGCCGGTTCGAAAAATCAACTGTTGCCCGAGACAGTCAACAACTTTGTTATACCTTCTCTAATCAATTACACATTTTCGCGGAACGTTACGTCACAGGTCAACAGTCTTTTTAAACAGTCGATTTTAACAGTTTCAATCCAACAGTTCCAGTCCAACAATCAAAAAAACTTTTTTCGTTATATAGTAACTGTTTTACAGGGGTATAACAATTTATATGTATTTTAAGAGCAAAACATTTCTTGCTAAATTTGCCCAAACAATAATTTTCAATTGTCTTAATGCAGTAAAAAAAACCCAGAGGTAGCGTTTCTCTATAAAGACCATATTTACTGAATACGATTATAGCCAATGTTATATATATATATATATATATATATATATATATATATATATATATATATATATATATATATATATATATATAAACATTGTATATTAACACCACAAAACAGGTGTTATAATCAATTATTATCTCATTAAATATCAGCAGAGTTCAAATTACACACGCAATTATTTGTCATTAACTCATTATCAGCTGTCTAAATGGTTTTTTTTTTCGATACTGGGAAACATGTCACTGTCAGAAGTCATGTGACAAAACAGACAAAATAGCCCTTAAAAACAGGCATTGTGAAAGCACGGGACCTAAAAACACTGGCCGCTGACCGCGTTAGACAGGTGGCAGGTTAAATGAGTTAAAATATAGTGGAAACAGGATTGAAACTGGCCGCTCATTGCGAGTGGCCGCTGCCTAAATATGGCCGTAACAGCAGGTGCGACTGTATATTTTTTTACCATAAGATAAAGTATTTTGCAGTCCTTCCCGAGCATATCAGACTCATTCTTTTGTTTTACACTCAATTAAGCGCATAGACTGCAGCAGTCTTAACTGATTAACTATGATAGGAGCCAAATTTCATCTTACGTACATGTGATATTTTTTTACTGGCAGTAAATGGCGTCAGGAGTGCCTTTTTGGAATTTTTTTTTTATGAATGGGAAATATAGAGCGTGGCTTTGAACGAACAAACTATTTCTGTTAGTTATAATATAATTAGATTAAGATATGAATTGATTTTTGGAAGGACATAAATTTAAGCTAAACTTTATCTTCCAGTTAAATGTATCATTTAGAATATTATTGTTTGCAAATTACAATTTGAATCAAATATGATCAAGATGTTTCATTATGACTTAATGCACAACTAGTTGTAAAAGAAATAGATGGACGAATGAAAATTACTTTCAATGTAATGGAATGAATGCCATAACATATTGATATAGTTGGGTTTTTTTTTTACCAATAAAGGGAGACAAAATTGAGATCCGTGTGTTTTTACATTCATTGCTCACATTTTTTTTTTTTTTACAGAATTAGCAAAACAGAGAGGGACCGGGCGTGAGTTAAATTTATAACAAATTACATTCAATGATTAAAATTTGAACATTGTAAAACTGTTCTATATACAAACTCATTGTCATTATTTTAAAAGTTTAAGTTTTATAAGCATGTAAAAATGAGTACTTAAAATTAATATAACTGCTATTGCATCCATGAAAATTGGTGAAGAAAATGTTGCAACATTTTTAGATTCAGCTCAATAAGTTGAGCTGAAATATATTGATTTTGATGCGTATCATTCATTGATCTGTAAAGCATATTCTTTCATAACACCTATCTATGCAAACAAAAAAAACAAAACAAAACAAAAAACAAAACAAAAAAAAACAAAAAAAGAACCAAAAAAACCCAAAAAACAACAACAACAAACACCCCCCCCCCCCAAAAAAAAAAACCAAACACAACCCCCCCCCCCCCAAAAAAAAAACAAAAACAAAACCCAAACATATGTATACTGTCTCTATACTCTATTTAACCACGTAAAATACTCTGAATTTTAAGTATTAGATTTTTTTGTTTTGTCGAGACAAATTACAACTCAACTTGTACCATAGCTTGGCGAGTTTTCTACAGTCAAAAGTGTTGGTTGTATGTACAAAACCCACACTTTATTTAACTTCACCAATTATCTCGAGTAAAAACAACATAAAAAAAACACGTCCATAATACTCCACACTAAGAGATTTTCCAGATCAAAATTGCATAAACTCAACACAGATAGCTGACTTGACTAACTTAGTTCGTCAAATAAATCTTATCTGTAGCTCGAGACAAACAGTGTCGGCAATGGCTTTGTCAGAAAGACTTTTTAAATTTTCTCCTTAATGTGTGCGGACAAGAGAAACGCGTGTAACATGAAATACAGATATCCTGTATAAAGGTTTTATAAAAAGTCAATCACGTGATAGGAACGCTTTTGAATAGTAGACTTGTTTTGTGGACAGAGTGAATAGCGGTAGCCAATCGGATTTGATATTTACCATTCAGGGTTTCGCGACATGCATTCCTCAAATATTTTTTTTGTTCGCTTGATTTTGTTCAGTATACATGTAAATATGTACATTTTTTTCAGCCACATTTTAAAAAAAACATACATGTATATTAATGATACATAGTATCAAATATGATTTTAAAAAACTAATTGCCTTCATCGGTTTAAATTTAACTGTTTAAACAGAAACACTGCACAATTTAGAGTTCGTATATAGTTGCTGTCTGTAAATTCGTTTTCAGGACCACAATGTGAACTAGTTTTGTAAACTAATTGTGCTATCCAGTATATATTAAATACATTATTAAGGTCTTCCGTTTTCCAACGGAAGACCTTATTGTTTTCGTTCGGTTTCTTTTTCCCTATTATTATTTTTTTTCTTACAAAATTTGTGCAGGCGATTTCTCGGAAATGGCTCAGCCGATTTTCGTGAAACTTTCAGGTCTAACAGATATCAATCCGAACTTAATATACATTTTTTTATTTTGATAACATCATTTCCGTTCTTGAGAAAATGACGTATTAACGATTTTCAGAGGGTCGGCTTGTCCAGGGATCTCCTCCTAAACGGTAAAAGATAGTGAGTTCAAACTTTCAAGGATTGTAGACAAGAGATTGTAGATGTGCTATTTGGCGTTCATATTTGTCATGCTCAAAAGGCGTTTAAGCTCGCCTGGTCCCGAAAATTGAGACTAAAATAACCTCGTAATTTTTAATGGTTTTCTTAGTTTATCTCTTTTCTGAAAAATATTTTATTAACACATGTAAAGCAAAAAAAGTTTATATTTACAAGACCTTTCATTTAATATCAAGAAAAAGGGGCTGGCTCCTCAAATTAAGGGACCAAAGGGCTCTAAAGTCTTTCATCTGTAGCCCTTTACTGAGGGATATTTTGTGAACGGTTATAGAAGCAAATATGTTCATCTTACAGTTATGTATCCAAGCAATGTAATGATTTTATCATGTGTTACGTAATTAGGGGTTTTTAGGGCCAAAAGTCCAGAATTTTGATCACCCATATCTCAGAAAGGAAAAATATTTTGAAATAAAGTATTGAAGTAAAGATGCTCAAATTGATGTACTAAATAATATGCAATTTTCAAAATTTCGTTAAAAGGCCCCAATAAGGAGTTAAGGAATCGGCTCCTAAAATGTTCTTTCCCATATATCTCAAGAACAGTTACGAATCTCTAAACACTTGACTGCCGTCATGAGAAAAGGGCCCTTATCTTTTGACGTCACAATGCTCAGAAAACGACGTCAAAGTAGTGGCATTGTAAACGCAGTTTTTCTATTTGCTCTTTCTATTTTTTTTCTGCGTCTGTGTTGTGCTTTTTGAATAACTAGAGTCTAGCCTTGTTTTTATACCGCGATTAATATTTTTTCAATCAAATATACATGTTGATTAAAAAAAAACCATTTGATAAATGAAATATACACATGTAACGTCAATATCTACACATTTCGAACGCGTAATATTGCACACAAGTTGATGCTGAAATATCATAAAAATGCTGCTTTTGCATCAGCTATGACACTTAAACACCATATTTTCCATTCTGGTGTGTGATGAAAATATATATGCTCTAATTGGGATACCAGGGTTTTTTTATAAATCGAAACCAAAGACCTGTCTCGCATACGCTTACTTATTGCGTATGATTGAATGCGACTGATCGTTCATTTACGATCATCATTAATAAAGTACTCTTGTTTGCATTAGCAATACATGTATGATTTATTTAAGTGAAAAACAAAAACTACACTGCATAGTCGTTGTTCATAAGAGGGGTTGAAGGCTGAGACATAAAGAATCGATGCAGATCAGTATTTTTCAAATCAAACAATTATCTGCGCAGTAACTGCTGTGAAACAATACACGTCAAATATTTAAAAAGATTTTTTTAAAAGAAAAGTTCACCTCACGGGAGACGATTCTACACCACTTCTTAAATAAGCCAGAAAGAACACGAGAGAAGCGGCTATGTCTCAATTATAGTGCTACGACCAACATACAAAATAAATTCTTGCATAATTCTATTACTAAAGAATTTGCAATCAAATTTTGAAATTATTTAACGAATTAAAACGCATGTAACTAAAGGATTCGAAAAGTGAGAATTTTTTTTCACAGCGTAAAAATATACTCTGATGTATCGCATTTGATTTCATGGGAAAATCTGATTCTTAGTGTCATTTTCATGTAAAGTGCCTTTAATGAAACAACATAAAATTATATCTGCCTGTACGATTGAAAAACTTGTGTATTATTTGAGCGCAGGATATTTTATTTTCTTGTGCAATTTAACAACCCAAATCCACGTGTTGTGTGTACTTTTTGAGCTATTTTACGTAAAATTTAAAAAAAAATCAATCATAGCATGCCTGAAAACTCACCACATTTTCATAGATTTCTAGTATTTTTATAGGATTATTAATATTCATCTCAAATCAGTAACGTATATATGATTCAAAATTCCTTGAATTGAATTTTGAATTGAATTGAACATATTTTATTGAATAAATCAAAAGGATAAGACACAAGTTCTAAAACTTAGATAGTCCTCTCCTAGTAATGAAATTTTATAAATATTGCCATACATTGAATATATTGAAATATTGAATATATTGAATACACATAAATATACATGAATAAACAATATACTGCATATAAAATATCACCTTATAAATTCAAACATTTTTTGAAAAACGACCACATTCACTCAAAAAAATTTGTACTGTCTTGAAAATTTCAGTGTTTTGTATATTTGTCAACGAATCATCCCCCCATAATAATAAATGTGCATCTATAATGTGTACGTAACTTAATGTCAATAGCTTATTCATTAGAGAATTCCGAGCTCTTGTATACTTTTTACAGACAAAAAACAAATGGTATGCATCTTCTGATAAGCCACACGAACAGTTTGGACTGGCTATTAAGTTACAGCGGAATAAGTCAGAATTTAAAATACAGTTGTGTCTCAAACGTGTATGTGTTATGTTTAAAAACCTTTTTCCAAATGAAAGATGTTTCTGGGGCTTTACCGTATCATTGTATAAGCATTTTTTGAATATTTTAATAGAGGTTGCCTCCCTTGTATTAAGACTTAGGGCATTCCATCTTCTGACAGTATCAGGAATAAATGATTTATTAAATAGTTCTAATCTAAATTTTGGAACAGAATAATGAAGAGAGTTTCTAGTTGTGTACCTTGAAACACTGCCTCTTGTATATGGTACAATGTTCTGTATGTAAGTAGGTACTAAGTTATTGTGCATTTTGTACATAGTTATTAATTTAGCTCTATTTCTTCTGTGTTCCAAAGGTTCCCAACCTGTTTCAAAATAAATTGAATTTCTTGAAGCAAAACTTGTGAGCCCAGTTACTATTCTTGCGGCATTTAATTGAACCTTTTCCAATTTTTCTATGTCCATCTGTGTGCAACCAGCCCAAACTTCGGCAGCATATTCCAATTGTGGTCTAATAAAAGATACATACATTTGTGATAGAATATCCCTTGAAACAGAAAATTTTAGCTTTTTAAGTAACCCCAGTTTTTTGTAAGCTTTTTTAACAATGTTATCAATATGTTCTGACCAACTTAAGTTTGAAGATAACTGTATACCAAAATTCCTTAAAACTAAACAGGTTTGTAAATGCAGGCATTATACTACTATACTTTTGATATCAAGTCGAAAAAATTGCCGTTTTATGAATAAACAATTCATGTTTATCGATAAATATAATTTAAACACTAGATGTGCGACACTTACAGAGAGAGAGAGAGAGAGAGAGAGAGAGAGAGAGAGAGAGAGAGAGAGAAATTAATGCAGAGATACACTTATTCATTCATCTTGTAACATTGATAATAAGAACATTAAATTAAGTCAACATGTAAAAATGTTACTACTCACTGAATATAAGCTACGTCTATCGACACTGTCGATACACTTAATTAGGTGTGTATGAGTATGTTTAAACAATAAACATAAACAAAAGGTAGCGATCAATACCGAAAAAATTAACGTAACCCGCGGTCTGTAATGTGGATGTCTCAATAGCCCGCATGTATCACCGAAGAAAGCACTTTATTGTTTATATTTACATCTTTCTTTTAATAAATTAATGAATTGAATTGATCATAATAAGTAAGTAAAAGTCATGAATTATTGTTGATGTACACCAGTACGTTAGATGAAAGCTGTAGCCAAAGCGTCTTATATGGGAATTTGAGTTTGGCATCATCATGATTACTTCGTGCAATCCGTGATATTTCTTAGGTTGCTGAAGATTTCGACCGATCTATAAACTGGACCGAGGAGATTTCAGTCCTGTCCGTTTCTAAACAGCTGTGCATTACAATCAATTTTCGTAAGAAATAGAGGGAATCATACTTGGTGGATGTAAATTTAAATCTATAAATATATAATGCCATTTCTGTCGTTGGAACTTTTCAGTGAGACAGTCAAAGCGATTTTTTTCACCGGTAATTTCATAAGAATTAAGTATTGATAACGTATAAAAGAGAAGAGAAATCGGGAAAGTAAATTAACACCATATAACTTCCGAGTTTCAAAAACAGCTATTGATTGATTTTAAACTTGCTTCAGAACTATAAAGATACTTAAAAAGTAATACCAGTAAATAAGCGATTTTCCGTGCAAAAGGTTGATCAAAAAGAATAAATATTTCTCCTTTTGAAAAGAAACTCGTGTATGCCCCAAAATTGTGGAAACATAGGCATCGAATTTGACAATCTTTATCTTTGTTTGTTACATGTTTGTTAATTTGCCTCTCTGCAGCTTAAATAACTTTGATGCATTTAAAGGTTGGGGAGAAGTTGATATTTGTTTTCTTTAAATATCCTTTATCTATCTATTCATCTTATTTTTTTTTGGGAGGGGGGGGGATTTACATGTGGATTTATCGAAAGTGTATCTGGATTAGCTGCAGAACTTTAACTATATCTGGATCTTCAGAATGTTTTGCTCTCTTTTGTTAAAATTGTAAGAAATCTAGAATTGTAGAAAATCATTGATTAATTCTACTTCAAACAATTAAATACGATGTGAAAGGAATTATAGAAGAAAAAAATTAATGCAGAACAAAATTTGACGTTCATGACGAAGTGACGTTTTCGACCAGCTACGTCAAAGTCGTGTTAACATGTCATACTAAAATTGTCATAAAATGCTTAAAATACACAAGATCCTGGATATCTATGTATATTTGTATTCAGAAAGAGTAGACTAATCGGAAATGACAAAAAAGTGAGTTTGTGAAATTTTGACCTTAAGGGCCCTTTTCTCGTGACGACAGTCACTTGTTGAACAAAATATGTTGAGATTTAAATGACGTTTTATTTGATATAAAAAAAAGGGACTGGCCCCTCAAATTAAGGGACCAAAGGGCTCTAAAGTCTTTCATCTGTAGCCCTTTACTGAGTGATATTTTGTGAACGGTTATAGAAGCAAATATGTTCATCTTACAGTTATGTATCCAAGCAATGTAATTATTTTATCATGTGTTACGTAATTAGGGGTTTTTAGGGGCCAAAAGTCCAGAATTTTGATCACCCATATCTCAGAAAGGAAAAATATTTTGAAATAAAGTATTGAAGTAAAGATGCTCAAATTGATGTACTAAATAATATGCAATTTTCAAAATTTCGTTAAAAGGCCCCTATAAGGAGATAAGGGATCGGCCCCTAAAACGTTCTTTTCCATATATCTCAAGAACAGTAACGAATCTCTAAACACTTGTTGAACAAAATATGTTGAGATTTAAATGACTTTTTATTTGATATCAAGAAAAAGGACTGGCTCCTCAAATTAAGGAACCAAAGGGCTCTAAAGTCTTTCGTCTGTAGCCCTTTACTGAGGGATATTTTGTGAACGGTTATAGAAGCAAATATGTTTATCTTACAGTTCTGTATCCAAGCAATGTAATGATTTTATCGTGTGTTACATAATTAGGGGTTTTAGGGGCCAAAAGTCCAAAATTTTGATCGCCCATATCTCAGTAAGGAAAAATATTATGAAATGCAGTATAGAAGTAAAAATAGTCAAAATGATGTACTAAATAATATGTAATTTTCAAAATTTCGTTAAATGGCCCCTATAAGGAGTTAAGGGATCGACCCCTAAACCGTTCTTTCCTATATATCTCAAGAACGGTAACAACTCTCTTAACACTTGCTGAACAAAATGTGTTGAAATTTAAATGACCTTTTATTTGATATCAAGAAGAAGGGGCTGGCCCCTCAAATTAGGGGAACAAAGGGCTCTAAAGTCTTTCATCTGTAGCTCTTTACCAGAGGATATTTTGTGAAAGGCTATAGAAGCAAATATGTTTATCTTACAATTATGTATCCAATCAATGTAACGATTTTATCATGTGTTACATAATGAGGGTTTTTTAGGGGTCAAGAGTCCAAAACTATGACCACTTGTATCTCAAAAAGAAAAATATTTTGAAATGCAGTATAGAAGAAAAGATGCTAAAAATGATGTATTTATCAACATGCAATCTTCAGCGGCTCCAATAAGGAGATACGGGACCGGCCCCTAAAACTTTTTTCTTCAGATATCTCAAGAACAGTGACGAATTTCTAAACATTTGTTGAACAAAGCTCTTACACCTGTAACAAAATAGTATCTGGCCCCTAGAATGTAGACCCTGTTTTTCTATTCTAAATCATATTTAGCTGTTAAATAGCAAAATCAAGATAGAACATATATCTCAAACTCTAAAATCTGACGGAAGATCTCCTCGTTGCTCGCAACGAGATCGTGTCTAGTTATTATTATTATTATTAAGTATGAAATCGTGTTACATGTAATAAGTTCAATTTGTTGTAGCAGATATCGATACTATAAGTCGAAAAATGAATGAATATAAAATAAAAATATACCAATGAGAAGTCGATCTATTCATTATGTCTATGATTTTTTAGGTCACCTGAGTCACTCAGGTGACCTATTGCAATTGGTCTTCGTCCGTCGTCGTGCGTTGTGCGTCGTGCGTTGTGCGTCGTGCGTTAACAATTTTACATTTTTAACTTCTTCTTGAAAACTACCAGGCCAATCGTTATCATTTTTGGTGTGAAGCATCTCTATGGTAAGAAAAATCTAAATTGTGAAATTTATGGCTCTACCACCCCTGGGGTGCCACGGGCGGGGCCAAATATGCTAAAAAAGCCAAATTTTCAAAAATCTTCTTCTCTACTTCCACACAAGTGAGGAAAAAACTAGAATGCATGGTTATGATGTCCATGAGGCCCTCTACCAAAATTGTGAAATTTATGGCCCCTGGGTCAGGGGTTCTGGTTCTAGGGTGGGGCCAATATGGCCATATAGTAAAAATGTATTAAATCTTAGAAAATCTTCTTCTCTACTCCCATATATATTTGTTAAAAACTAAATGCATGGTTATGATGTCCATGAAGCCCTCTACCTTAATTGTGAAATTCATGACCCCTGGGTCAGGGGTTCAGGCTCTAGGGTGGGGCCAATATGGCCAAATAGTAAAAATGTATTAAATCTTAAAAAATCTTCTTCTCTACTCCCATATATATTTGTTAAAAACTAAATGCATGGTTATGATGTCCATGAAGCCCTCTACTTTAATTGTGAAATTCATGACCCCTCGGTCAGGGGTTCAGGCTCTAGGATGGGGCCGATATGGCCAAATAGTAAAAATGTATTAAATCTTAGAAAATCTTCTTCTTTACTCCCATATATATTTGTTAAAAACTAAATGCATGATTATGATGTCCATGAGGCTCTCTACTAAAATTGTGAAATACATGACCCCTTTGTTAGGTGTTCATGCTCTAGGGTGAGGCCAATATGGCCATATAGTAAAAATGATTTAAATCTTAAAAAATCTTCTTCATGTGGGCAAAAAACTGAATACATGGTTATGATATCCACAATCTCCTTTACCTAAATTGTGAAATTCATGGCCCCTGGGTCAGGGGTTCAGGACATGAGGGGGGGGGGGCAATATGGCAATAAAGTCTTAATGCATATAATGTTTAAAAATCTTCTTCTCTATTCTTACACATCTGTATAAAAAAACGACTAATAATTATGTTTACCAGGAAGTCCTCTACTGAAATTTTAATTTTCATGTCCCCTGGGGTATGGGTTTTGACTCTAGGGCAGATGCTAATGCATATAACGTTAAAAAATTATCTTCTTTACTCCCACACACCTGAAAGGAAAACTAAATTCATTATTTTGTAGACCAGATCTTTTATTTTTTCACCAAAATTATAGGTTTCGCAGTTCTTTTTGAATTAAATGTGGTTGTCATTACAAATTTATAATTTTTCTACTCCAGTATGAAACCTAATTACCGGTAATTAGATGCATATATGAGACTCCATGACAAGTTTGTGTATTGGATATATGCTACTCAGGTGACCGTTAAGGCCAATTGGCCTCTTGTTTGTAGAAATTAAGAATTATTTTAATGTTTGTCGAGGACAGAAAATCATTTTGAAAATTCATGGAGTACAATGTACATTAAAAGACAAACGCATTGGCACCGTATTGTTTACAGTTAAGTGCACTTCCGATAACTATGATAATAAGATATAATGAATAATCGTAAATTATGATACAAGTAACTTACCCCTTATAACATTGTTGATTATGTGCAGATACCCGACACTAGGAAGCTACGCTCCCTCGTGTCATTATGACCACGTTCATCGGGTATCTGTACATAACCAACATTATTACCTAATCAAGAAGATTTTGTTGTTTTATTACAAATTTAATATTTGCGTCTATTTTGAACTGCCGGTCAATACACTGCGATCTATTTGACCGCCAGTCAATAGACTGCGATCTATTGGACCGCCGGTCAATAGACTGTGATCTATTGGACCGGCAACGTGTACATGTATGTTATAATGTTATATCCTTTCTCAGGGAATGTATATTCCTTTAAATAGACGTTTTTTTAGTACTAAGTGAAACCAAATTCAATGTTATCAAAATGGAGTATCAAATATTCAACAATTTTAAAGCCTCATATAAGGTAAAAGACTATTTAAAATCTAATGGGTTGAAGACTCCTCCTTCTTTGTGTAAACTAATATTAAATTGAGATGTTGTAATGCATGCAACAAGTTTGGTGCATGTAAAAGATAAAAAAAATCTTAGTATATTGCATAATGGCACGGAAACCATCTGCAATTTGCCAATTGTAAACCCGGAAAACTAAAAAAGGAATTAGGTAATAAAACAATTATTTAATGCCTGAACAGTTGGCCTCGGGCAATAGATCGTACTGAGCTGTTCCCTGCACCTCGGGAAAAATATTCTGGTCTATTGACTGCTCAAGCATTAAATAATTGTATACTATTGTATGGGGTAACTACTACTGAAAGCTGAAAAGGTTTACACAATTGTTAAAACTACAACGTATTATCGTAATATTGTGTTTCTTCTTTTGTGAAAATGCAGCACACATTTACAGGAACTCAAACCTTACGATGCTTTTGAAAGATTCTCTTGGAGGAAATAGCAAAACAGTCATGGTGAGAAAACAGAGATATATGTATGTAAATATGTATAAAAATATGTATTTGTATTCAAAGTTAACAATTTGATGACCACTTATGTCCGATAATCCCACCCATGCGTTACAAATCTGTTAATTTATGTAAATTGGTGCATTAGTTGAGTCGTTGAGAAACGTAAAATAGTAGGAAGTTCTTCATATCTCTTGAATTGGTGGAGCTTTTTCATTAATTGTTTTTTTTGTTTGACTTCCCACAGTGCGCCTCATTCATGTGTTGTACGCTAAATGCAATCATTTTTTCTAATTAAATTTTGATTTGTACACAAGTATATAAAAAATGTCAAACTATCACTGACTGTACCGCCAAATATAGTCTTTTTTATATAAGGAGAATACTTAGTTGAGTTTATTTAAAAATTAATATCACATGTTTTTTTCTTCTTTTTTATTACAAGTTTGTTAATGTGAGATAGGAAATAAAGTCGACTCCATTTTAAACAGATTGTTGATTAATTTTGATTAATTTAGAGTCAAAAAGTCAATGTCATTTAAAAAAATTCTTTTGCAACCTTTTTTTGAGTTTTGTTTTTTTTTTGGGGGGGGGGGTAATATTTAAAAAAATTGTCACCATTTCACATGGATAGAAAAAACTATGTTTCTTTGCATACAATATCTTTATTATTTTATTGTTTAATTTGTAAAGGTTGCAACGGTTAGCCCATTAGACCACCACTTAGAAGAAACAAAAAGCACTCTTCAGTATGGTATACGTTCAATTTCATTATCTTTATAAAACGATCTTTTATGCAGAGACGTAAATTACAGAGATTGGCAACTGATCGAAATCTCGCGAAATCCTGCGGTCCCTATTGTAAAAAGTTCCGAGTTTAAATCAGTATATCTTTCTTATTAACATTCATATCATATATAAACAGCTAAAACTTATTGCCAAAACATTCAAAATATTATATCTCCATGAGTTTATGTCATATAAACTATATTAAAAGAGGAATTTTAGGAGGCAGTAGGCTACCCGTCGTCCGAAATTTCGCCGATGTTTTATAGCTGCCCAATATATATTTTTTTATATATTAATCTTATTTTTTAATTTTTTGCTTCAAAAATGTCTAAAACCTATGCACACTTCTCATTAAAACAATATACTTTTGGTTTAAGATCAGTATCTCCATATACTAAAATGTAGTTCTCAAAGTATGGTTGGTCCCGTACCAATTTTCAACAACAAAACATGCTAATGGCGGAGTTTCCAATATCTGCTATTCATGTCTCTGGTTTATGTTGATTATTCTTATGTATATGTATCAAAGGCTTTTCATGTTTAGTATGCTTTATAAATAAAAATGTGAACTTCAATTTAATAAATATTAAATAGTGTACTATTCATAAAATGTGAATATAATATTTATTTTAATTAATAATAATTCACGTCATGATTAAGACTTTTGTCAGCAAATTTAAAGCAAGGTACTCACGTAAGCAATGTGTAAATTTATATTATACAACATAATGGGAATTTGCGAGAAAAAATGCCTTGAGCTGAAATTTATTATGCCTACTTAACACTCTTGCAATGTTTTGTTTTATTCAGCTATTTGGAGATTTTTTTGAATTCACTAATATTTTTATGTACTACACTCTCAAAGTATTAAAGTGTACATCTACAATAAATCAATTATGGCTAAAAATGCACCACTCAACATTTATGATACTTTGAAAAACAGTTCAGTTCAATCATTTAAATGGCTAATGAAAACACATGTATAAGCTTCAATGTTCCCTTGTTTATGACATTAATTGATATTTATCTAGCATTGAATTAAAACATTAGTTATTCATTTATACAACATCGTTTGGATGTTTTTTTACAATGGAAAATATCAATGTTTACGTTATATATATATATATATATATATATATATATATATATATATATATATATATATATATAAATATATATATATATATATATATATATATATATATATATATATATATATATATATATATATATAAAAGAAATTAATACGATAATTTTGACCATAAAAGGTAAACGTGCTAATAAGACACTTTCTATTCAAATCGGTAACAAAATAGCATTTAAAAAATTCTAAGTATTTAAGTAAAAGTAAAAGTGGAAAATAAATTTATTGATCAGAAATTTTTTTCAGCTTTTGAAGCTAGCAGAATTAAAAATAGATGCGAGAAAAACAAATTTGAAGCCTTGCTTAGCCCTGAGGTAGAAGCACTGATTGGTCAGCTTGAAGTCACAAAAGCCCAACTGAATAAAGTCACCCTGGAAAAACTTGAAAATGACGACATAATTAAACAATTAAAGTCAGGTAAAACATTTAACACACCTAAATCTCAAACAATTTATGAAAATAGAATAATAATGATTTGGTAGTAAAATTAGTTATTCATATTAACTATATCGGATACATTATATTAAGTTTCTAGTGATTAAACTCGCTATATTTTTATTCAGTGCATATTTCCCCTTATGTTTGCATTGAAAATTTTTGACATTCAATTTTCAATAACACACTTCAAACCTGATCATAACGTATGGACACAAGTAAACATCACAACGCGTTTTGCATAGATTTATATTGTTATATTTAAAAATGAATTTCAAAATCATATAACCAATTGGATGTATGCTTTTGAAAAATAAGCGAAATCTAATTGATCTCACCAAAGAGTTTATTTCCGAAAAATTAAAACTAAATTATGTGTTTTGTGGCTCTTCCATCTATATTTATATCCCTTACAAAGAATCTATAAAATAGCTTTAAAGCAATGTTACACAGATAAACTTCAAAATAAACAGAAATATAAGTATTGCTTATTTTTGGATATCGTCGATCCTATAACACACCAGCTCTGGCACATAGATTATCATACCGCACAAACACGCTGTATTCAGGTTGTCTGCACGACCCGCTGTAATATAGGATCAAAGGAATCAAGAACTTTTCATTTATTGCTTAAAATATTACATATGAAATCTGTATCTGTTTAATTTTGCTACCTTACATAAATCAAATACCTATACATTCACGATCCATACAGACACATTTAGCGATTATATGTGATGTTTAATGATTTTGTTGATATTTTCATCAAATCTGGTTTATTTTGTTGTAGAGATAGAGAGACTTAGAAGAGAGGTATTTCCATGTATCTATTCATTGTAATTTCAACAATAATCTAAGTGCTTTGATCTGAAGAAAAAAAGATATACGTGTACGATATACATTTGTTTTCTTTTAACTTTTATAGGCTAGATTTAATTTTATTGTGAATCCTTTTCATCAATTTTATATGTTTTGTTTTCTTTAATGTTTTCTTCCATACAATGTAAACTAAAAAGAGTATCAAAAATAAAGGAACCTTCACAAATATTTTTTATATTAATCTATTTTATATATAATTCTTATTCATCATTTCATTGATTTATATTAAAATGCATTTGATGCAATAGATTTATTTTCACGGGATCTATTATAAGATGCATAATTAATTACAGTTGCAAGAAACACTCAACGGCAGTAAGGTAAGTACCTTTAGAAATATTGTCATATCATCTATTTTAAAACAATACTTCTGGGCCGGTTTAAAATGAATGCGACATTGCTTTTTTTCCTTTACTGGCGTCAACCATATATCAAAGTACTGAAGCACTGACGGGAGTTGATTTTATCAATTATTATTCATTTTAAAACCAATGATATGTTATTCTGCATGGCAAGTAGTTTCCAATCTTAATCTGAATAATTCACATTTTTATAATACGAATTTTTGGACTTTTCCGACAAGAATTCCGAGAAAATCCCATAAGAATCATCAAAATATTTCTTGAAAATGATATGGAGCCACGCAATATTGGACTTTATTCTCGTTCAACCAGACGCTCGGCTGTCGTTGTTAATCTCCGGCAAGCAAGAGAAACTTTCTGCCAATGTGTACATCAGGTCACGTGATAGCTTGATGACGTGACCTCTAAATATAGAATGACTCTCTGCTTGTCGGATATTTACAGAGACAGCCGACTGTCGGGTTGAATGAGACTATCTTGAACTCTGGCGTACGAATACATACGACTTAAAAAAAATATCTAAACTGTTCGTATCATTTAAAATCTGACTATTTTGAAGGTTTTTATAAATACGTTTCTTTGAAAAGGAGTGCTTCAACATACATCACATCGAAAAAAAAAAGCAAATATTTTCAAGAACTAGATCTTGTTAGCGTGATGGTTTGTGCTTAGGTCCAAACACTGTTTCACTTTCGGTTTTAGAGGGTAACTGCATAGGAGAAAATTAAATTCATCCCCCCCCCTCCCAAAAAAAAAACACATTAAGAAAACAAATTTCTGTATAAAATTTCATTTATTATTATTATTATTATTATTATTATTATTATTATTAATTTGTTTATCTTTTTTCTTTTATTAAAAAAAAATGATGTTAAAGTTGTACATCATAAATTAAGAAAATAATATTCCAATCACTAATAATTTCTTAAGATAGTAAATAAATTAACATTAGATGTTATTTTCTTCCACATTTCAAAACATCATTTGTAAGGTAAGACTTATTTTTAGTTTCTGTATAAAGTATCTATCCGACAAAATCTCATCATCTACATTTTATTTTATATCTGTAAATTGTAAAACATATAAAACATAACAGATTGTTCAACATGATTCCATAATATTATTATCGTTATAAAAACCTAGGACTATAATTTTCCATTTTATTGTGAGACGCCGAAAATTCCAAATTGTTGTCAAGTCTTTTTTAACCATTTCACAACAAACTAACAAATGCTGTGTATCCTCGACTAATTTACATGCATTACATCGCGGATTTAACTATAAGCTACTCTATTCTATTTTAAACACAACAATGAAAGAGAGAGAGAGAGAAAGAGAGAGAGAGAGAGCAAACAGACAGGCAGGCATCTGAATCTGTCTTATTGCGAGATCGCCTGGCCCAACCAAGTTACAGTCTATAAGTCTAACTGAAGTACTAATATATTTAAGAAGAATTGTACACTTATTCTAACAACAATAATTTAAATGGTAGAACATATTTAGGTAGAGATAGGTTCAAGCAGGTTATTTTATATCCCTAAGACAATGAATAGAGAAGTGATTATTTTATACCCCTTAAATGGTAGCATCAATGATACATTTGAACCCAGCCTGAACCTCTTAATCTAAAAATGCTGGGACAAGTTGCCAAATAGCGAACTATGTTAAAGAATAACATTTTTGCTTTGATTTCAAAAATTAGAGTAGAAATGAGTGTCAATATTGCCCCCAAGCCCTTTGAAATAAACTATATCGCCAGACTTACTTTGTAAAATCTGGATAAAGAATAAGTCTGACAAAGTCAGTTGGTATTCGATAAAGTCAATTCTTGGCTAAAAGACTTCTCCAAAAATAAAAATAAAACTAGATACGATCTCGTTACGAGTAACGAGTAGGTCTTCCGTTCAATTTTTAAACGATACGATTAAAATATCAATGAAATTTCAGAATTCTCCCTCAAACACTCCCATTCCGATAATGTATACGATTGTCAATATCCTTTAAAATACTTTACAAAGCGTTTTGCATTTTCAAATATTGCATATTAAAGATTTAATAGTTTAGTCCCCTAAAGTCCCTCATCATGTCATCAATTGGTTTGGAAATGAGTTTTAGAAACTTATATTGTTACCATCAACAACTTTGTTTCTGTAATGCATTACAAAATCTTGATCGTTTTTAAGGTATCTGAAAAAGACTTTACGAGTGTCTTGGCCCCTAATGTAAGGGACCAGCCCCTTTTTCTTAAGTTCTTTTGAAAGGCCTTACAAATACTAACATTTTTTGTTCTTACACCTATTTAAAATTGTTTATTATTTTTGAGATACAAATGATTGAATATTTTAGGGGCCAGCCCTCTAGCTCCTTAATGGCGACAGAAATTTGTGTTTTGATGGATGGAATTGATTAGAATCATAAATGCAAGCATTTTCTCTTCTACAATGCTTCACAAAATATGTATCCTTCTTTAGATATATTGCGTTAAAGTTTTAGAACTTTGGCCCCTTTAAATCCCTAATTACGTAATAAATGGGCGTGGCAGTGATTTTTTCCTGATAGTTATTGTTACGGTCAACAACTTTGCTTCTATAATGCATTACAAAATCTTTATCGTTTTTAAGTTATTTGTAATAGAGTTTACGAGTGTCTTGGCCCCTAATTAAAGGGGCCAGCCCCTTTTTCTTGAATTCAATCAAAAGGTCTCACAAATACTCACATTTTTTGTTCTTACACCTATTTAAAATTGTTGATCAATTTTGAGATACAAATGATTGAATATTTTAGGGGCCAGCCCTCTAGATCCTTAATGGGGACAAAAATTTGTGTTTTGATTAATAGAATCAATTCGAATCATCAATGCAAGCATTTTCTCTTCTTCAATGCTTAACAAAATATGTTTCCTTCTCTAGATATATTGCGTCAAAGTTTAAGAACTTTGGCCCCTAAAAATCCCTAATTACGTAACAAATGGGCGTGGCAATAATTTTTCCTGATAGATATTGTTACGATCAACAACTTTGCTTCTATAATGCATTACAAAATCTTTATCGTTTTTAAGTTATTTGTAATATAGTTAACGAGTGTCTTGGCCCCTAAATAAAGGGGCCAGCCCCTATTTCTTGATTTTGTTGGAAAGAACGTTTGATTATCTACCAATTTTGTCATATATGTTTTAACAAAATATTAACTCATAAAAAGATACAGATCAAAACGTGTGAAAATTTTGATTCGAAATTCATACCCAATTTTCGAGCCTAGGCGAGCTCAAAGAAATGGCGCCACTGGCGCCAAAAAAGTACATTCTGCACACCTTCAAACTATGGTCTACCTATCCTGATAATTTCATATTTATATCTCTGATAGTCTCTGAGTTTATGTCTGCACAAAGTTGGTCGTAAAAACTTACAAAATCGGCCGTAAATCGGAACCGGAAGTGACGATTTCAAAATTTCAAAAAACATCTAGAATTATGACCACTGGCAATCATCTGTGAAAAAATGGTTGAAATCGGCCGAATAGTTTTCGAGATATCGCGTGCACAAAATTTGTGGAAAAAAAAAATAATAATAACTAGATACGATCTCGTTACGAGTAACGAGTAGGTCTTCCGTTCAATTTTAAACGATACGATTTAAATATAAATGAAATTTAAAATTTCCCCCTCAACCACTCCCTTTCAGATAATGCATACGATTGTCAATATCCCTTGAAATGCTTAACAGAGTTTTGCTTTTTCACATACAGCACATTTAAGGTTTAAGATTTTAGTCCCCTAAAATCCCTAATTACGTTATTGATTGGTTTAGAAATTCGTTTTACAAAGTGATATTGTTACGACCAACAACTTTGTTTCTATAATGCATTACAAAATCTTTATCGTTTTTAAGCTATTTGTAATAGACTTTACGAGTATCTTGGCCCCTAATTTAAGGGGCCAGTCTTATTTTCTTGAGTTCATTTGAACGGTTTCACGAATACTAACATTTTTTGTTCTTACACTTATCTAGAATTGTTGTTCATTTTTTAGATACAAAGGATTGAATATTTTAGGGGCCAGCCCTCTAGATCCTTAATGGGGACAGCCATTGGTGTTTTGATTAATGGAATCGATTAAAGTCACCAATGCAAGCATTTTCTCTTCAACAATGCTTAACAAAATATGTCTATTTTTCTAGATAAATTGTATCAAAGTTTTAGTACTTTGGCCCCTAAAAATCTTTAATTACGTAATAAATGGGCGTAGCAACGATCTTGCCTGATAGATATTGTTACGGTCAACAACTTTGCTTCTGTAATGCATTACAAAATCTTTATCGTTTTGAAGTTATTTGTAATAGAGTTTATGAGTGTCTTGGCCCCTAATTTAAGGGGCCAGCCCCTATTTCTTGATTTTGTTGGAAAGGACTTTTGATTATCTACCACTTTTGTTATATATGTTTTAACAAAATATCAACTCATAAAAAGATACAGATCAAAACGTATGAAAATTTTGATTCGAAATTCGTACCCAATTTTCGAGCCTAGGCGAGCTCATAGAAATGGCGCCACTGGCGCTAAAAAACTACATTGTGCACAACTTTAATTTATGGTCTACCTTTCCTGAAAATTTCATATTCCTATCTCTGATAGTCTCTGAGTTTATGTCTGCACAAAATGGGTCATAAAAACTGACAAAATCGGCCGTAAATCGGAACCGGAAGTGCCGATTTCAAAATTTCAAAAAACTTCTAGAATTATGACCACTGGCAATCATCTGTGAAAAAATGGTCGAAATCGGCCGAATAGTTTTTGAGATATCGCGTGCACAAAATTTTGGGAAAAAAATAATAATAACTAGATACGATCTCGTTACGAGTAACGAGTAGGTCTTCCGTTCAATTTTTTAAACGATTCGATTAAAATATCAATGAAATTTCAGAATTCTCCCTCAACCACTTCCTTTTAGATAATGTATACGATTGTCAATATCCTTTAAAATGCTTTACAAAGTGTTTTGCTTTTTCAGATACAGCACATTAAAGATTTAAGGTTTTAGTCCCTGAAAATCCATAAATACGTCATCAGTTGGTCGGGCAATGAGTTTTACAAACTGATATTGTTTCGATCAACAACTTTGTTTCTATAATATTATACAAAATCTTCATCGTTTTTAAGGTATGTGTAAAAGACTTTACCAGTGTCTTGGTCCCTAATTGAAGGGGCCAGCCCCTTTTTCTTCCGTTTATTCGAAAGGTCTCACGAATACTAACATATTTTGTTCTTACATGCATCTAAAATTGTTGTTCATTTTTGAGATACAAATGATTGGATATTTTAGGGGCCAGCCCTCTAAATCCTTAATGGGGACAGAAATTCGTGTTTTGACATGTGGAATCCATTTAAATCATAAATTCAAACATTTTCTCTTCTATGATGTCTAACAAAATATTTCTACTTCTCTAGTTATATTGCGTCAAAGTTTAAGTTCTTTGGCCCCTAAAAATCCCTAATTACGTAATAAATGGGCTTGGCAATATTTTTTTCTAATAGATATTAGTACGATCAACAACTTTGCTTCTATAATGCATTACAAAATCTTTATCGTTTTTAAGTTATTTGTAATAGAGTTTAAGAAAGCCTTGGCCTCTAAAAAAAGGGGCCAGCCCCTTTTTCTTGATTTTATACGAAAGGTCTCATGAATACAAATATTTTTTGTTCTTACACCCATGTAAAATTGTTGATCATTTCTGAGATACAAATGATTGAATATTTTAGGGGCCAGCCCTCTAGATCCTTAATGGGGACAGAAATTCGTGTTTTGATAAGTGGAATCAATTTAAATCATTTATTCAAACATTTTCTCTTCTATGATGTCTAACAAAATATTTCTACTTCTCTAGTTATTTTTCGTCAAAGTTTAAGTACTTTGGCCCCTAATAATCCCTAATTACGTAATAAATGGGCGTGGCAATGATTTTTCCTAATATATATTGGTACGATCAACAACTTTGCTTCTATAATGCATTACAAAATCTTTATCGTTTTTAAGTTATTTGTAATAGAGTTTATGAGTGCCTTGGCCCCTAAAAAAAGGGGCCAGCCCCTTTTTCTTGATTTTATACGAAAGGTCTCATGAATACTAACATTTTTTGTTCTTACATCCATCTAAAATTGTTGATCACTTTTGAGATACAAATGATAGAATATTTTAGGGGCCAACCCTCTAGATCCTTAATGGGGACAGAAATGCGTATTTTGATATGTGGAATCAATTTAAATCATTTATTCAAACATTTTCTCTTCTATGATGTCTAACAAAATAGGTATACTTCTCTAGTTATTTTTCGTCAAAGTTTAAGTACTTTGGCCCCTAAAAATCCCTAATTACGTAATAAATGGGCGTGGCAATATTTTTTTCCTAATAGATATTGGTACGATCAACAACTTTGCTTCTATAATGCATTACAAAATCTTTATCGTTTTTATGTTATTTGTAATAGAGTTTATGAGTGTCTTGGCCCCTAATTTAAGGGGCCAGCCCTTATTTCTTGATTTTGTTGAAAAGAACTTTGGATTATCTACCTTTTTTGTTATATATGTTTTAACAAAATATCAACTCATAAAAAGATACAGATTAAAACGTATGAAAAATTTGATTCGAAATTCGTACCCAATTTTCGAGCCTAGGCGAGCTCATAGAAATGGCGCCACTGGCGCCAAAAAACTACATTGTGCACAACTTCAACCTATGGTCTACCTATCCTGAAAATTTCATATTCCTATCTCTGATAGTCTCTGAGATTATGTCTGCACAAAATGGGTCGTAAAAACTGACAAAATCGGCCGTAAATCGGAACCGGAAGTGCCGATTTCAAAATTTCAAAAAACTTCTAGAATAATGACCACTGGCTATCATCTGAGAAAAAATGGTCGAAATCGGCCGAATAGTTTTCGAGAAATCGCGTGCACAAAATTCGTGGAAAAAAATAATAATAACTAGACTCTTGTTGCAAAAGCAACAAAAAGGTCTTCCGTTTTGATATACAAGAATCAATTTAACCGTAGACATTGCTTCTCTTACATAGAGAAAATAGTTAATATGATAAGTATTGTAAATGATATATCCAGACGTTACTTCCATGTAAAACAACGAGATTGAAAAAGAAATCAATCTTTGAAGAACTCTCTGTGACGACCGGAAGTAATGCTGAACTAAACAAAACAGGTTACAAAGTTTCGTTGTTAAAAATATGATTTATTTGAATCCTTCCGGTGAAAACCAGAAGTGGCAGTTGACGAAATAAAACCCACTAAACATATCATCAATCAAATTTCTATCATTCATGAAAGCTTTCTGTCTCATTCACTTACAGCGACAAAAATCTTGCGAGCATCAAATTTGTAAAAGGGAAAGCTACATAGAGATATTTGAGATATCTCACCGGAAGGAACAGTTATTTGAAAATTTAACATTATAAAGATGACACATCTAAGATTGTATACCGATATATTCATTCCATGTAAAAGAAATAAATAAAGAAAAAACATATTATTTGTATTGCTTACAGTGAGAACCGGAAGTTACGCCAAACAAAATAAAATAGTTTAAAAAAATGTACATATATAGGTCTATCATCCCACAAAGTTTGATTGTTCAAGTCGACATCGTTTATGAGATCTCGTCGAAATAAGGTTTTTGTCTCGGGACAGGAAACGGACAAACGGAAGTGTTCAATGTAAATTGTATTAAATATTTCTTGTATACTTGTCTTTTGTTCATTATTGTTCATCGAGCTCACTACAAATATCAAAGAAAAACAGTTAAACTGATAAAAAGTTCGATTTGTTTGAACTCCTCTTGTGTGGACCGGAAGTGACGGAAGACAAAATGAAACCGGTTAAACATATCTTCAATAAAATGTCTATCATCCATGAACGTTTTGTGCTTTGATCACTTATAGTTTCTGAGAACTTGTTTGTACAAAATGTGTTTCAAAAAAGCTACCTGAGATATTTGAGATATCTCACCGGAAGTAGAATTTTTTTGTTGATTTAACATTGCATTGATAACGTATGTATAGATTTATACTTATTTATCTATTCTATGGCAAAAGAATTTAATGCGTAAAAATAGTTATTTTTGAAGAGCTTCCGGTGACAACCGGAAGTTACGCCGAACAAAACAGAATAGTGTAAACACATGTACATACATAGGTCTATTATCCCACAAAGTTTTATTGTTCAAGTTGTCACCGTTTTTGAGATCTCATCGAAATAAGGTTTTTTGTCTCGGGACAGGAAACGGACAAACGGAAGTGCTTAATGTAAATTTTTTTAGTTATTTTTTGTAAACTTGCCCTTTGGATTTTATTGTTCATTGAGCACACTACAGATATCAAAGACAAAAAGTTTAACTGATAAACAGCTCGATATGTTTGAACTCTACCTGTGTGGACCGGAAGTGACGGAAGACAAAATGAAACCGGTTAAACACATCCTCAATCAAATGTCTATCATCCATAAAAGTCTTGTGCTTTGATCTCTTATAGTCACTGATATCTCGTTTGTACAAAATGTGTTTCAAAAAAGCTACCTGAGATATTTGAGATATCTCACCAGAAGTGGAATTTTGTTGTTGATATAACATTGCAAAGATTACTTTTGTGTAGATTTATGCTTAAATGTTTATTCTTTTGAAAATGAATTTAATGCGAAAAAGTTGTTAACTTTGAAGTACTTCCGGTGACGACCGGAAGTTACGACGAACAAAACAAAATAGTTTAAACACATCTACAACTATAGGTCTATCATCCCAAAAAGTTTGGATGTTTAAGTCTCTACCGTTTTTGAGATCTCGAATGTACAAGCTTTTTCAACGCGGGACAGGAAACGGACGACCGGAAATGATTTTTGACAAAATGAAAAAAACGCCTCGAGATATTAACACTTTCTATTAGTCCTGAAAATTTCAAGAAAATCTATCCAGCCATCTCTGAGAAATCTTGTGGACAAAAAAAGGGGAAAAAAAAATAATAATAATAAAAAACCTTACAATCACTATAAGGTCTTCCGTTGGAAACGGAAGACCTTAATAACTAGACACGATCTCGTTGCGAGCAACGAGGAGGTCTTCCGTCCGATTTTTAGAATATGGAATAACCTTACTCTTGACCTTCTTCAACGAAACGTATCCGGAAAAGGAGGCGGGCTCTATGAGTAATGGGTGAAAGACTATTTATCCCTTTGGTGTCCCTTATTTGAGGGATCAGCTCCTTTTCATTCATTTTAGTCAAAAGGTATTTTTGTGTACCACTAATAAGTATTTAGAAATTGGTTACCGTTTTTGAGATATCTGGGAAAAATCGTTTTGATATCCGGTCCCAAAACTCCTTTTAGGGTCCAGATAAAAACAATATATGGTTGTACATTGTTAAGCTCAATATTTTGAGCATCAAAGCTTTAGACTTCTGGCCCCTTAAAATCCCCAATTATGTAACATAAGTGTAAATGATTGCCATGTACATGTACATAACAGTAGAATGAACATAATTACTTCTATAACGTTTCACAAAATATTTAACAGTAAAAAGTTATCATTAAAAGGCTTTAGAGCCCCCTCAGCCCCTTCTTAGAAGGACCAGCCCCTTTTTCATGATTTCAAATGAAAGCTCTTGTCAATTCAAACACTTTTTGTTCAACAAGTAATTACAAATTTTGTACGTTCCCGAGATATCTTGAGAGGGTCGTTTTAGGGGCCGACCCTGTAACTCCTTTTAGGGACCGCATAACAAGGAAATTATGGTTTCAGATTGTTAAGCTCAATATTTTGAGCATCTTTTGTTCAATATTGCTTATCCAAATGTTTCTTCATTTTGAGATATTGAGCATCAAAGTTTTGGATTTCTGGCCCCTTAAAATCCCTAATTACGTAACATAGGAGTAAATGATTGTCATGTTTAGGTTAATGACCTAAGAATAAACATAATTGCTTCTATAACGCATCACAAAATATTTCACAGTAAAAAGTTATCATTGAAAGACTTTAGAGCCCCTCAGCCCCTAATTTGAAGGGCCAGCCCCTTTTTCATGATTTCAAATGAAAGCTCTTGTCAATTCAAACACATTTTGTTCAAAAAGTGTTTACAATTTTTGTACCGTTCTCGAGATATCTGGAGAGGGTCGTTTTAGGGGCCGACCCTGTAACTCCTTTAAGGGACCGCATAACAAGAAAATTATGGTTTCAGATTGTTAAGCTCGATATTTTGAGCATCTTTTGTTCAATATTGCTTATCCAAATGTTTCTTCATTTTGAGATATTGAGCATCAAAGTTTTGGACTTCTGGCCCCTTAAAATCCCAAATTACGTAACATAGGAGTAAATGATTGCCATGATTAGGTTAATGACCTAAGAATAAACATAATTGCTTCTATAACGCATCACAAAATATTTCACAGTAAAAAGTTATCATTAAAAGACTTAGAGCCCCCTCAGCCCCTAATTTGAAGGGTCAGCCCCTTTTTCTTGATCTCAAATGAAAGCTCTTGATTTAATTAAGTTTTTTTTGTTCTACTTGTTTTAACAAAATGCTTTCGAGAAAAGAGATATTCAAAGAAAACCAAGAAAATCACGACGCCTTTTTAATCTTAATTTTCAAGCTCGGGCGAGCTTCGGCGCTCTTTGAGATAAAGATGATTAATTACCATTAGACACTATTTCAATCTTTCGTCTATCAGCCCTGAAAAGTTCAACATCATATCTTAAATGATAAAAGAGGAGTTCTCCGCACAAAATACCCCTATAAAAACAGTTAAATCCACGATATCTCAAGACAGGAAGTGACGTCATCAACAAAAAAAATTTCCAACAAGGTTCAGATCATTACCTATTAGAATTAAAAATTTGACGTTAATCAGTGCAGCCGTTTCCGAGATATCGCGTGCACAAAATCGGTAAGAAAAAAAATTATAATAATAATAATAATAGGGAAAAAGAAACCTAAGAAAAACAATAAGGTCTTTCCGTTGGAAACGGAAGACCTTAATAATAATAAGAAACAGTACGAAAACAATAAGGTCTTCCGTTGGAACGGAAGACCTTAACTAGATACGATCTCGTTACGAGTAACGAGTAGGTCTTCCGTTCAATTTTTTAAACGATTCGATTAAAATATCAATGAAATTTCAAAATTCTCCCTCAACCACTTCCTTTTAGATAATGTATACGATTGTCAATATCCTTTAAAATGCTTAACAAAGAGTTTTGCTTTTTAACATACAGCACATTAAAGATTTAAGATTTTAGTCTCCTAAAATCTCTAAATACGTCATCAATGGGTTTGGAAATGAGTTTTACAAACTGATATTTTTGCGATCAACAACTTTGTTTTTATAATGCATTACAAAATCTTGATCATTTTTAACGTATGAGTAATAGAGTTTAGGAGTCTATGGCCCCTAATTTTAGGGGCCAGCCCCTTTTTCTTGATTTTATACGAAAGGTCTCATGAATACTAACATTTTTGGTTCTTACATCCATCTAAAATTGATGTTTACTTTTGAGATACAAATGATTGAATGTTTTAGGGGCCAGCCCTCTAGATCCTTAATGGGGACAGAAATTCGTATTTTGATAAGTAGAATCAATTTAAATCATTTAATCAAACATTTTCTCTTCTTTGATGTCAAACAAAATATGTATACTTCTCTAGTTATTTTTCGTCAAAGTTTTAGTACTTTGGCCCCTAAAAATCCCTAATTACGTAATAAATGGGCGTGGCAATGATTTTTTCGAATAGATATTGGTACGATCAACAACTTTGCTTCTATAATGCATTACAAAATCTGTATCGTTTTTACGTTATCTGTAATAGAGTTTCCGAGTGTCTTGGCCCCTAATTTAAGGGGCCAGCCCCTTTATCTTGAGATCATTCAAAAGGTCTCGCAAATAATAACATTTTTTGTTCTTACACCTATTTAAAATTGTTTTTCATTTTTGAGATACAAATGATTGAATATTTTAGGGGCCAGCCCTATAGATCCTTAATGGGGACAGACAATGGTGTTTTGATTAGTGGAATTGAATATTTTTATTAAGACAGACATTTTCTCTTCTACAATACTTAAGAAAATATGTCTCCTTCTCTAGTTATATCGTGATAAACTTTTAAGTACTCTGGCCCCTAAAAAACCTTAATTACGTCATAAATGGGCGTGGCAATGATTTTACCTGATAGATATTATAACGATCAACAACTTTGCTTCATAATGCATTACAAAATCTTTATCATTTTTAAGCTATTTCTTATAGAGTTTACGAGTGTCTTGGTCCCTAATTTAAGGGGCCAGCCCCTTTTTCTTCATTTTGTTGAAAAGAATTTTTAATTTTCTACCACTTTTGTTATATATGACTTAACAAAATACTAACTGATAAAAAGATACAGATCAAAACGTATAAAAATTTTGGATAAAAATTCGAACCCAATTTTCGTGCCCAGGCGAGCTGAAAGAAATGGCACCACTGGCGTAAAACAAAATAATAGTGCACAACTTCAGACTATAGACTACCTATCCTGAAAATTTCATAATCATATCTCTGATAGTTTCTGAGATCAGCTTTGCACAAAATAGGTCGTAAAAAACTACAAAATGGCCGTTAAATCGGTACCGGAAGTGACGACAACAAAAATTTCCAAAACATATTAAATTCAGATCATGACTCCTCATCTCTGAAAAAATGACTGAAATCGGCTGAATAGTTTTCGAGAAATCGCGTGCACAACATTTGGAAAAAAAATAATAATAACTAGATACGACCTCGTTACGAGTAACGAGTAGGTCTTCCGTCCGATTATTTTTTTTTTTAGATAAAATGATACCATGAGATATCGATACAATTTCAAAATTACCCCCCCCCCCAAAAAAAAAAAAGAATTTGAAGATAAAGAATAAAAACCCTAATTAAGTCAGACATGGGCCTGACGATGACTCTTTCAAACCGATAATGTAGAGATCAACAACTTTGATTTTTATAATGCATAACAAAATATTTATCGTTTTCAAGTTATTCGTAATAGAATTACGAGTCTTTTGGTCCCTAATTAAAGGGGCCAGCCCCTTTTTCTTGATTTTATTGGATAGAACTTTTGATTCTCTACTACTTTTGTTCTATATGTCTTGTCAAAATATCAACTGATAAAAAGATACTGATCAAAACATATGGAAATTTTGATTCGAAATCTGTACCCCATTTTTGTGCCTAAGCGAGCTCCAAGGAATAGCGCCACTGGTGCAAAAAACAACTAAATAGTGCACAACTTCAAACCATGCTCTACCTATCCTGAAAATTTCAAAGTCATATCTCTTATAGTTTCTGAGATCAACTCTGCACAAAATTGGTCGTAACAAATTACAAAATCGGACCGTAAATCCGGACCGGAAGTGACGACGACAAAAAAATTCAAAAACATATAAAATGCAGATAATTTCCCATCATCTGTGAAAAAATTGTTCAGATCGGTTGAGTAGTTTTCGAGAAATCGCGTGCACAAAATTTGGAAAAAAAAAATAATAATAAACAGTACGAAAACAATAAGGTCTTCCGTTGGAAACGGAAGACCTTAATAAACAGTACGAAAACAATAAGGTCTTCCGTTGGAAACGGAAGACCTTAATAAGGTAAAATATTGAAATCACGCGTTCTTCGTTTTCTCGCACAGTTTAAAAGTGAAGCTTTCCATATTTCATCTATATAATGATTAACGTTATGCGCAGACCTAGAAAGGGTCTTGGGAATAAAACTGCCAAAAATTAAGGGTTTTAGAGGGGGCTAAACCCCCCCCCCACCCCCAAAAAAAAAAATTAAAAAAAAAAATTTAAAAAAAATTGTAACATTTATACTATTCATCTGATTTTTAAAATCTTTTCGGTTTATTGTACAGAGGAGAGAATACAATTTAAAAAATGTGGTCCGGGGGTTACTTTTTGACACCTTTTAGGAGTTTAAGGCGACTAAAAATGACTATTGAATCTTCAGCTGCAGTGTATGGCTTGATCTGTAGGGGAAAAATTTGAAACTCCCGATCCTTTCACTCAATTTTAAATAAAAACTCATGTAAATGTACATCGGACCTCATTCTTATTGTCGGCCAAATCTTAAGCAGAATGAACAATTTATAATTAAAATCCTGAAATCAAACAGCACGTATTGATTGTACGGGGAATCAAAATGTACAACAGTGCACGGGATGTAAGCAAACGTATAACTATTCAGATGCATGTATATTTTGTATTTTGTAAATCAGAAAAGATATGCATTATTTCTGAATGTTGAAACTGTGAAAAATTACAGTCATCGATTTTATACTGAATAAATTTACATGTTACGTGTTTCGTCATTTCTTCATTTATCAAGCATAATTATATCAATCCCATTTAATTCAAACAGTAGATTATCCTTGTAAACGACGTGAAAAAACTTTTTTAAAGCAGAATACATCTGCAGAATGCAAAACTAATTGTTTATCGACATCCTTGCGTTGGTGTAAACTGAACCCGCGATTTCTACTTTCGGTTTGCTTTCCGATCGCAGCTTTTGAAACTGACATGTTCCCACTGTTCAATCAATTACTAACATTATTTAGACCTGACCTTTCTATTTATGTCCTTACCGTGGCATTAACACACTCTCACGTCCATGAATTAAGTGGTTTTGATTGCACTCTCGCATGGTCAATGAAATTCGTACGCGCGAAACCCAAAGGTGCGTTCCAATCCCACCTCAGACAACATTATCAACTTATTGTTACCACTCTTAAACGCATGCACATAACGATTTTTGTAGAAGATTGTGCAGGATTTGGTATCACTAGATACGACCTCGTTACGAGTAACGAGTAGCGCTTCGTCCGATGATTTTAGTTTTTTAGATCAAAGATACCATGAGATATCGATTACAGGATATAGGATAGGATAGGATAGGGTTTTTGTCAACTTATCACGATAGCAGCACTGTATGAAGCTTTTTTATTAATGGAACAATTTAATTTACTCGTCATTTATAGTTTTGATTGCATCAGAAGAATATGTAATTGGTAGGCTTGTGAACCATGGGATGAAGAATAGATCAAACTGCAAATGAAATTAATATATAGGGAATTAAGTCTATGTATTTTGGGGAAACAGGGTATTTTACTAAAATAATTTTGCCTTGTTTACCTGTAGCTAGGCTTTACTGGTAATGAATTAATTATCATGATTAGGCCAACATTTTATTTATTTTAAGTTTATGTAACCAAAAGTTTTAAGTCCCAAATGAGGAAAAATGAAAACAAAAAGATTTTTTCAATACATTATCACATTATTCTGTCATGTACATTATATATTTTTTCCAACTGGGAAAAAAAGATTTTTTTTTATTCTACTAGTGGTTTTTCTCAACTGGTACCATATGAGTAAACATATATGGAAACAGGCTCTGTATATTGTTAGCACAAATTTTTGTGGGTTGAAATTTTGTTGTTTTATAGCAAAATAATGTTTTTATTTATCGAATTTCTTCATTTTATGATATCTTAAATGTAACTATCTTGTTTAAAAATTCTCATTCTCCCCCTTGGCAGATTTAGTGTAATTCCTATAATGCCATATAGCGTTTCTTCTTAGTTCTTTATTGTTCTTTACAGCCTCACTTTAAAGTATTCACAATCAAATACCGAAAATAAATTTCTCTTCTCTCATCCTGTAGGCAGGAAGTACTAATAACTTGAGATACTGGTAAACTGCCAATGTTAATATCTTGCCTCAAACTAATTTTTCTGGATTCGTCAATACAAGCAAGTATCACTTTGCCCGCCGTTACTGGGGGGTGAGAAGCTGATAAATGAACAAATTTGATTGGATGCCCTGAAAAGTCATTAGTAATAAGCAAGTTATGTTGAAAGTTGCTAAATCTGCCCAGGGGGAGATGAGAATAATGAATCCGACATTTGGCTAGCGCAGATGCTATGTCTTCCATGTTATGGTATTTTGATATCATTTCAAACTGGTCAATGTGGTAACATAAAATGTTAACATATATCAACTCAATTTTTTATCGTACATTTATATTATGTGTTAGTAACATTGATGTCCATTCTAAAAGGGCATTAATGTTGGCATGAATTTGATTGTATTAATTATTTGACAAACGTAACCATCATAATGAATGTCTTATCAGAATATGGTTCACTAATTTTTGAATTGATTAAATCGAAATTGATCTAGAATGACCGATATCAAAATTATTTTGGTCGTGAATTGGGTAATGCATTTGTATCATGATATTTCACCCTAATGGTCCTTACATGTTATACCTGGTCAACAAGTGTATAATGAAATGTACTATTTAAATAATTAAAGTAATTGGTTTACAAAACTTTATTGGAG